>CM028671.1:19441493-20041493 GCA_016760335.1 Gastrodia elata | reverse complement strand
ATAGCACATAAATTGCTCATAGACTTTGGCGTAACAGATTCACAGTAACACAACTTAAAAAAAATGCAGTTCTACAATAACAAATCGAAACTGCTGCAATAAATTTTTTGATAATGGATTTGGTAAATAGAAACATTATATCTGATATACTAGATCGTGTTTGTTATGTGCAATGGACATTCCACTATTTGATACAACTTTGGCATAAGGGGAATTAAGTAATGGCAGTCCACTGATTGATACAATAATGTGCAAATAGCATTACACTGATTGATTATGTAGAATCAGAGGTTCAAATGGTTAGGGGTTCCACAGGATAGATATTACTTGGTAAATGGTGATTATTCAACCAAGTGTAGGTTTATTTCTCCATATTGTGGTACTCCATATCATTTAAAAGAGTTTGAAAGTTTACAACCAATGAATCCAAGGGAATTGTTTAATTTGAGAAATTGATCTTTGTTGATAACAATAGATATGACATTTGGGTCGTTAACCATGTTGAAATCATAGTCTTACATATTACACATTTGGATTCCATGTGAGGGAGGCGATGAGCTAATTATCACAGAAGGAGATTGAGTGCAGAGGAACCATGTTTCTAGGGCATATGCTAGTGCACAAGTTGAATCACATGAATGACAACAACAAAAAGAATGCTATAGCAAATGCATGTGGATGCGTATGACCTATGAGATAATATCCTATTTTTGTTTTATCAATGTTATTGTTGCTAATCTATTTAACTTATTTTTTTACAGCAATAACATGCTATCAGCTATATTATTTCATTTATCAAGCAAAAAAAAAAAACGACAATGCAATGGACATGTTGCTTCAATCCAAATATTGCCTCTTGCCTTAACTGTAGCAGTAGCTATCTGTTACAGTAGAATCTGCATTTTTTCTTAAAAATGTATTGATGTTAATCTACTGTGCCAAAATCTGTAAGCAATTTTGGGGTTGTTTCTTAAAATTGGAATGGGTGACATTGCACTTTTTTTACAGCAATAACATACTATCAGCTAGAATGTTTCATTTTTTCAAGCAAAAAAAACAATACAATGGACACGCTGCTTCAATCATGATGTTGCCTCGTCTTAATTGCAACAGTAGCTATTTGTTACAGCAAATCTGTCTTTGTTCTAGAAAATGTATTGTCGTTAATTTGTGCATTAGAATCTATGAGCAATTATGGGGTTGTTTCTTAATATTAGACTGGGTAATATACTTTTTTACAGCAATAACATGCTATCAGCTAGAATGTTCTATTTTATCAAGAAAAAAAAAATACAATGGACATGATGTTTAAATCATGATATTGTCTCTTGCCTTGATTACAGCAGTAGTTATCTGTTAAAGTAGAATCTGCATTTTACTTGAAAATAAAATGTTATTAATCTTACAACAGAACTTATAAGAGTGTTTCATTTTATCAACTTAAGAAAAACAACAATACAATGGACAAGCTGCTTCAATCTTGCCTTAATTGTATCAGTAACTATATTTACAGCAAACTCTGTATTTTTCTTGAAACTGTATTGATGTAAATTTGTTACAATATAGCCTGTGAGCAATTTAAGTACTATTTTTTAATATTGCAATGGGAAAGATGTCTTATTTTCTTACAGTTATAGCATACTATCAAATAAAATGTTTCATTTCATAAAAAAATAACCACAATAGAATGGACATCTTGTTCAATCATGATATTGTTTCCTGCCTTAATAACAAAAGAATCTCTAATTTATTAGGTTCTGGCGCCTATGAATTTAAAACAGCATAATCTGTAAGCAATTTAAATGATGTTTCTTAATATTGCAATGGCTACTGTTGTACTTACATTTTTAAATCACTAACAAGCTATCACCTAAAATGAGCCATTTGTTCAAACCAAAAAAAATTACACTATGATACTGCATCTTGTTTTAATTGCAGCAGTAGCAATCTGTTACAGTATAATCTGTATTTTTTTTAAATTGTAATAATGTGACACTGTTACACTATAAAATCTATGAGCAAATTAGGGGTTGTTTCATAATATTGCACTGGGTGATGTTGTATCTAGTTTTTAACAACAATAAAAGGTTATCATCTAGAATGTTACAATTTATCAAATAATAAAAAACATTATGGACTATAAGGAAATCCAACAATTTTTGTGCTCCCGAAATTGGATGGATGGTTCTCTCTTGACATGCAACACTTGAATTGCTTTGGATACTTTGAACAACCTCCCGGAAGCACAATTTCATAAAAAATATCTGAGTCTTATGTTTTTATAAGTTTTTAATATTTTCCATATATATAATTTATTCGATTCACCAAAAAACATAGTTATACCAATCAATGGAATGCCATGTGCACATTGTTCAATCAGTAAAATGTCATCTGCACATTATCATATCAATAAGCGGAATGACATACATAGTACATCAATCTGGACATAATAGACCCTTAAGCCAAAGTTATATCAATCAATGAAAAGGCCTATGCGCATAACATGCACGATCTACCATATCAAATATTGTCTCTTGCCTTAATTACAATAGTAGCAATTTGATATAGCAGAATATGTAATTTGCTTCAATCTACATTGATGTGAATCTGTTACAACAAAATTTGTAACAGCAGTCTATGCTCAATTTAAGAAGCTGGTTCTAAAAAAAGCAATGGGTAATATTGCATTTATTTTACTTTCCTGATAATTTTTGTTTGTTTTTATGTTGTACTTATTTTACTTTCCTAATAATTTGCTTCAAGCTGCATTGATGCAAATCTATTACAGTAGAAATGGTAACAGCAGTCTAAGTTCAATTTAAGAAACTGGTTCTAAATATAAAAATGGGTAATGTTGTACTTATTTTTCTTTCCTGTTCAATTCAGATGCTACTTATTTTATTTCTTCTTATAGATTTGCTATAGATTCCGAATCTGAATCTTGTTTGAAGCCATCATGAGGAATGACAGCTACAATTGCTCAATTTAAGAAACTGGTTCGATGATGTTGCCTTAGTTAATTATTTTTGAACTAGGTTGTTTATTTCCATTTATTTTTAGATTGCACACAACTAATCCAATACATTGTATTTATTTAATTTATTAATAAAATTCATAGGTTTTCTATTTTAAGAAGAATCTTTTCACTTTTTTTCATTTTCTCTATTATTTGACTGTGATGAATAAATATTTTTTTTAAACTGCAAACATTTAAATTGATGCTCGAACTAGCTATTGTGCTTTCTAAAATTCTGGTTTGGCTGTTAGTAGTGTGGTACTGCTGTTGTTTTAAGAAAAAGTATTTATATGTATAAACTTTTATGTAAAAAAAGGTCACAATTGAAAATTATATATAAAATAATTATTTTAAAAGTGGATTAGTGATAATATAAAATATAAAAAATTACTAATTTACAATTTTTTAACAAAATACAAAAAACTGAAATTGAGGTTTAATCATACCCCTAAATTACTCGAAATACCATATTTAGCATATCAATTCATTTCAAATAGAAAAAATCAATTTTTTTTTAAATACTATAATCATATTACATTGTAATCAAATTAATTTACGCCAAAAATTCTGCATTCCAAACTTTACCACACATCAACAACGAAGCCACTAATCCTACAACATTACCGCTCTTCATTTTCTTTAAAATATTCAAACCTCAACTTTATTTACTCATCAAATAATCATCATTTTATAATATTAAAATAATAAATCTTACATCCATACTTTCAATAAAAAAGCTATAACAAAAGTTTACAAAATGAAAGAGAACTAATATCAAACAGCCAAAAACAAATGAAAGTACCCCTCTAAGAGTACTAAATGATGGCTATAAGATTAATTCATCCTATAATTTATCTGACCTAAGAATATATTAAAAGAGCATATTATTATTTTTATAAAGAGAAAATTATAAAAATGGTCTTTTTGACTCTTGTAAAATATTCAAAATAATCATCAACTCTTATAAATGTTTTTGTCCCTTAATTTTTGTTTGATTTTTTTTATCCCTGCGGTTAACTTCCCCCATGTCTTCTATTAAATTTGCACCTTTCAGGAAAATAATATCTTCCTATTATTTTTTGCTGGAGGAAGAAAAAGAGGGTGGGAGTTTTTCTCTCTTCGTTCAAAAAGCACCCTAAAGATTCACCAACTGATTTTTTCATACTACAGAACTCCAAATAAAAATATATGTTGACACAAATCTCATTGAATTCGTTGGACCAAAAAAGAATCAGTCCGCTAATATTCTACAAAACAATACAAATCTATATTAAACCTAAATGAAAACAAATTATGTTTTATCTTATCAAAAAGAGAGAAACCACAGTATCTTATCTTATGTTCTAAGTTCTTACTAAGCACGTCCAAAAAAAATTCATCGGTGCATGTTATTTGCAAATGACATTCTATTAAATTATAAAATTAGGAATAGAGAGTTAAAGCAAAACTAAAGTAGTACTACTTTAAAACCTAAATGTTTTTGTTAGAATACATTGAGTTTAAGTTTAATCATAATAAAATCCATAATCTCAAAAACATAAATATTGAGGACTATATGATCAAGAAGAGTTAGAAGTTCCAAAAATTTAGTTCAATTATTCAAAATCATGGTGAAATAGAGAATGGTGTGATTAATAGGATCCAAGTTGGTTGGAAGAAATGAGCGATTCTGGAGTATTGCATTGATCAAAAATTCCAATAAGCAATTACACGACCAGTTATATTATATGGTGTCAAATATTGGCCAATAAAGAAGAAAATTATTGATAAAATAAGTGTTACATAGATGAGAAAGCAAAGGTAAATAAGCGGATACACTCATAAAGATAGTATGAGAAATGAGTTCATCCGTAGAAAAGTTGGAGTGGCTTCAACAATAGATAAGATTAGAGGGCATATTAAATGGAGACCGTTCAATGCCCCTATTAGAAAAATTGAGTATTATAATTTTTCCATGTTAAAAGAGAGAGGAAGACCAAAAGTGACAAGGAGAGAAACCATTAAAAAGAATAATCTCTATATATGACTTAGGGAGGAGCTTCTATTTGATCATGCACAATGGAAACAAGGAGTTCATGTAGCCAACCACACCTAATGGGACTAAGGCTCAATGTTATTGTTTGTTGTTATAGTTGTAGGAGCGGTAGCCCAAAAAATGCTGAAAATTGATGTTTTAGGAGACCAAAAGAAATTTAAAAGTGGGTAAATATTATTTCTACATAATAGTAAATCCATTTTCTACACGTTTTCAACTTTTAATATTACAATGCAATGATATGAACAAACCTTCCCAAACAATAAATTACTGTAGTAGTAAATGCGCAAAAGACTTCTTCGTGAAGTAATTAGTTTTTCATATTACATATAGCTTTCAGTTGCATTTCATGTTAATGAAAACTAATTAAAAAAGAAAAGAATTTGTGGTTGTTGGAATTAGACAAACTTCTAATTTGAACAGCTATGTAATACAAGGCTAACAAAAGTTGAATAAAACTCCAAAATAGCCTTTGATTTAAGAAAGAGATTAAGGAAAGCCCTTCAAGGAAAAACTTCTTGGGCAGCAGTTTCCACATTTTTAAGGGAGAGTGAAATTACAAAGAGTTCCAATAGTTCCACTCCTTGATTAAATGAAAAATTTATTGAGACAAGATATTTATTTATACTCTTTTCATGAATGGAAAAAGGTTGCCTAGTTAGCCCCCTTCATGTCAAATAACTCAGAACAGTGCTCAATATTAGTTGTTTTTTTTCAGCAGTAAAAGTATTGTAATTGTGACTTTTTCAATTGAAGTTATGAATGTAAGACTTTATCATTATCCATGTATTACTGAAATTCATTAATAAAAGTGACTCTTAAAACTTATTGGATAATATATTCTTTTAAATGAAATAAAAGAAATAAAACGAATGTTTAAGAGTATCAAGCTTCCTATCGTCTTATAAATTAATATTTTTCAAAGTCAAATAAAATGGAACTAAATGGTTGATCATCTTATAAACACTCTTGGGTGCCACTAAACAGTGCTCAATATTAATTGTTTTTTTTCAGCAGTACTATATTGTAATTGTGAATTTTTTAAATAAAGTTATGAATGTAAAACTTTATCATTATCCATGCATTAATGAAATTCATGAATAAAAGTGACTTAAAACTTATTGGATAATATATTCTTTTAAATGAAATAAGAGAAAAAAAGAGTGTTTGAGAGTATCAAGCTTCCTATCATCGTGTCTTAGTCCTATCCTCGGGAGCTCCCATCATGAGTTATGGTAATAACTGTCACCCATACTAATGGATCCAAATAGGTGGTTTACAAAGAAATGCTGTTAAAAAAAATAACGCACACTACCAAGTCTTGGCCCCATTAATGAATAATTTGTAATCACTATGCATCATCAAATAGCAACTCCTCCCTAAGCTCCAGATATTTAAGATCCTCTCTAAAAAAATTTTGAAATATCTTTTTTAAACTTCCTGCCCATTTAGGATGGACAAAAATCATAAACTCAACTTTCCTAACAATCTACATGCAATGTCCAAACTATCTATATGATGATTTTCCCTAGTTTATCCTCAATTGAATTGACTTTAACCTTGCTACAAATGAACTCATTTCTCATCACATCTTATCATCAACACTCACTCATTCGCCCTGGCATTCTCATCACACAACATTAATTTATTAATATGCTTCTATCTTAAAACCCATCATTCTGCTTTCTACCCCAGGTAATAGACCTGATTTTGCAAATATACTAAAAAATGTACTTAGGTTTGAATAGAAAATTTTATTACACAACACCAAAGTACCGCTCTATTTTACTCAACCAATTT
Source organism: Gastrodia elata (assembly GCA_016760335.1). Classification (NCBI taxonomy): domain Eukaryota; kingdom Viridiplantae; phylum Streptophyta; class Magnoliopsida; order Asparagales; family Orchidaceae; genus Gastrodia; species Gastrodia elata. The sequence goes on along the minus strand of CM028671.1, from coordinate 20,034,642 downwards.
AGAAAATGTTAATCATATCACTCTCTATATTGCCACTATTTTGCATGATTGAAACAGGATATATTTGAACATCCCATTCTTCTTAAGATAATGTTCTACAATTGCTATATCATTATTATTGCAACCTCTGCTAATTACACTCCATATATTTTAATTTGTATCTACTAAAATAGAATCCTTTACATTCTAAGGTTGCTCTATAGTATCTTCACTTGAATATGTTCAATAAGAATAATCAAACTTAATGCAAAGAGATATGAACTAAAAGCAAAAAATTATAGCAATTGAATTGAAATAGAAAATTTATTACACAATCCCATTGCATTCAAACAAATATGCCCACTGCATAACACAAGTTTTTAATAACTTCAATATGGGCCACACAAATTCACTTTTAGCACCTTTCTAAGACCTCTTGGTATTTTGTCAAATTCATTTTCAATAACCAATAAACATCATGTAAATATCTTTCTTTCACAAAATTTCAATATCTTGCTTTCAATGAATTTAGTGCCCTTCTAAGAACTCGATATTTTATCATATTCTTTTTAAAAAATCAATAAATATTAAATAGAAACTTTTCTTTCTCTAAATTGTTCAATTAAATTTCTAAATAAATTTTCAATTCTATAGCTTCACAGCTCTTCATTTACTTTAAAGAATTACATATTTTATGGCATATTATGTTTAGAGCAACAGAACTCATTCATGTAATCAATCATCACAACCTCAATAAAAAGCCTATCAAAATAATTCATCCATCCAAGTTGAATGCACTAATTCTTAAGAAATAAATTTTATTAATATCTTTAACACACTTCACTTAGACTCGTCTCTTTAATTTGGCTAAACAAAATGTATTTTTACACCTCAATAACATTAAAATATTCACATGACAATCTTAGCAACCACGAACATTTTCTTAGATTCACAAAAATATACTTTCTAATTCTTGCTCATCATTCTTATATTTAAGCCACCCTTATATATTAATAAAAAATCTTTAGTTCTTTAAATTTTTTAACATCTTGTAACTATCACCAATTAACTTTAATATTGTGAGCTCTCCCTCGTAATTCTCAAAACACATCTTTGGCCCCATTACAGAAATACAATTGTTTCCCACGTTAAATTAAATTTCCTCTCAATGCCCCATTGACCTAACTTTAAACCGTTGCACTTGAATATATCATTATTTTTATTTTTAATATTTCATATTTTGTGAATGATGTCAGTTCAATGATTAATGCTCTTGGATTTGTGCTCCATGTCAATAGTTCAAATTCAATCATTTGTATATATGTCTTAATGAGGCCTGCCATTATTTAAATATTTCAGTATTTAATCTTCTAACATAACTTTAATTATCATTCCTTTTTCAATTCATTATTTTCAAATCTATGGCTAATATTCAATATTGGGTTGTCATGCTTTCTCCCAATCAAAATAATCCTATGATCCTTCATATAATTGATATTATAACAAAAAAGAATCAATCTAGTTTTAAAAGTTCGATTCTTATACGAGATCACATGTTTTCTTTCTAAAACAAAGTATTGATAAACATAAAATCCTAAAATCAATCAACTTCCAAAAGCACACTTTCTTCATTATTTCAACATATTAAAACTATTATGAATATCATTAAATTCTCTTAGAACGTTTCTAACATGTTCAAATTAAATATCTTCTGATAAATAGATTTTTTCTTGAGAATTCCATAAGCTACTGCTTCGAAATCATGCTAACACTCATAATTTTTACTTAAGTTATGCAAGAGATTAAAATATTAATAATTACTTCACCAATTATGATCATTAAAGCCATATATATATCTTTTAAATTATTATTCAAAATAATAACCATATTATTTATATATTAATTCTTACTTGAGTACCCAAGGGGCAATTCAATTTGAGGTAGAAAAAATGTTAAAATAAAATAATCCAATGTAAAGTGTCTTCTGATAAAATAAATGTATTAAAAAAGCTTTTTGATGTTTTTGGGCGTAAATTATTATATTATTTAATGTGAAAAACTAGATGGAGTACAAAGATGCCAATTAGGCTGACAACATGGTTTTGCCATCTTGCAAAGGGGTTGACGAGGTGGATGAAAAGATTGGCTAACAAAATCAACCAATGCTTGGTGAGGATTAATCATGCATTCGTAAACCTAAAAAATGTCAGAACTAAGGTTACTGGCTTGGTGATGCCTAGAAGGCCAATGAGGCCAGTAACAACATCCAACCAAGGGTCATGTCATTGGGCATAGAAATCGACAAGAACTAACAACATCCAACCAAGTGTCGATGATGCTAGATCATGCGTTTGTGGAGTTGTTAAACAACGACTGGTCTAGACCTGCAGAGCTCAAGGACAGTCGACAACAGAAACATGAGCTTTTGATAGCTGGCAAAAGCCAGGTAACCATTATTGCACATAGGCAAAGTCCGGGGAATCATGATTGTCATATGAGTGAAACATGTCGAAGGCTACTAAATTGCAGCCTTGCATGATGCATGTGGGATCCCTACATGTTTTTCAATTTTTCCTTTAATGGGGCATAGCAAATGATATCCACTTGATTTGGGTATAAACGATTATGCAAAAAGGTAGCTTTTGGGGATTCTAAATCCCTAAAAAAAAAAATTCAACAAAATGCAGCGGCCCAAACATAATAATTAAAATAACAACATTTTATTTTTCCAGCAAAATGCAACAAACCAAACAACCATTTAGCTTACCTTAACTATATACAGTCCTTTAAACTAGGTCAGGACCAAACAAGTCCTGGATCTCCAAAAAATATATATATTGTCCAACGAACATTAAGGAGTTTAACTTCTCAATTTGTTTAAGGTATAATACACCTCAATTACAAATTCAAATCAAATATCACCGCAGTTTATATCAGTTCAAAACTATCGTTGTTGTCCTAACTGAATTATTGATGTCTAATGATTTAAAATATATGCAGAGATGTGCAACTCGAATAAAAATTCAACTATATGCATGTTCTTTTGCGAGTACATATATTCCTATACCACAAAACAAATTTAATTCCATCAATAGTAATGCCACATCTGCTACAGCCAGTAATTGGAAATCAACATTAAAAGCATGTACATTGACAAATTTTTATTAACAAAATAATGACAACGTCATAAAATTTAACTCAGACTAGTTCTGAAATAGTTGTTACACCCCAAATAACTGAACAAGATTTGCAGCTAAAAAGTATGCCTGAAAAGTACACAACTTGCATAAAATTGAAGCAAGTGTAATGAAAAAAAAAAAAAAAATCTAATGGAACAATGCCTTCACTGTTCCCAAGTAATAAATAGCTTGATGAGTTGTAAGGTGTGTGGCACAACATTCAAAACCTTAAAAATTGAATCTATTCAGTGTGACTTTGCATCCAATCTTTTATTTGTTCCTTAGTCTTAGTGGTAAGATAAACCTCCAACAGACCAAACTTTATCCCTCATAAGAGCCACAAATCTCACTTTGATGTAAAAAGTTACACTAACAGTGTTATATAGAAACAATAAATCAATTTTCAATGCATTACTGAAGCAGGACAAAAACGACCTCCATCAATTATTCACAACATTAGAAGCAATCATAAATCTCATAAGAAATCTTAAAGCATAATATGAACTTAAACAATCTCCTTTAAGAAATATACTCCCAAAGTAGCATTGAGGAGAAGTCACGGGGTGAGTTGGCCATTAGAGATGTGATGGGTGACATTTGTCTAGCAAATTACAACATTACAGAGCCAAGGGCATTAATTGGGTAGAAAAAAAAGATGGCGCAGAAAAAATGGTGCTACGGAATCAAGATCAATCTTTTAAAGTTTAGGGGCCTAGGCACATCTCTTTACAATTCATCAAACCCATATTTTAGTCTTGGCATATCTCTTAACAGCTCAGCATGCCCTATTTTAGTCTTAAGGGCACTGTTATAGTTGAGTTGAAAAAGAAAAGTGTTAAGAAAAAATGGGGCTACATGAAATATAATACTTGATTTTACGTATCATTACAAAATAAAAATTATTTTGAATAGAGTTTTTTTCTTTATTTTCTATAATTCATTAATGAACTCAACATAAATATAGCTTTTATAGTAGTTGTGCTTGGGATAAACCAAATTCAGCCTCCAAAATTTATGTAATTTTTCAAAATTGTCGTACTATTCTTTCAAAATTGTCGTACTTTCTTAGTTTCCTCTTTAGTTACCACAGCTTTGAAACAATCATTATCGCTCTAATACTGAAAAGACAAGTGAAATGACAAAACTGTACAGTGAGATCACAACTCTTGTAAGAAATAACACTTAAAATTTAAACAAAAACACAATATATTATGCGGCAATTGGAAGTTTAAAAAACAAAGAATAATAGTCACTTTAAAATAAAGTGCAACCCATTTTTATATCATTCAAGATGAAGATTGAACTTTTTAGGTTTTCCAACAAACTTGCATCAATTAGAAAGGATGAAAAACAACTAAATTAAGGAAAATTTGGAATTAGAAGATGACTAATTGAAGCATTAGTAAAAATATGGATCACCCAAACAATGCAAATAGAAAATGCATCTTCCATAGCTAAGAAAGTATTAAAATTCATAACTATAAAGCATATTCTTGCTATTTGTTATTGTATAGGTATGAATGAAAGAAGAATTGCATGTGTTAAATCTTTTCTTTTAAATCTAATTGGAGAATTAATAAGCATGTTCTCTGGTGTTTTTTATTTACTGTTTACTGTTTGCTTTAGTCAAGTTTGAATCAGTTTTCTATTTTTTTTATTGACTGCGCTTCTGCTTAGAATTTGATTGGTTTGTGATTGCAGTTCATACAGAAACAAATTTGGGTGATCCACCCGTATTCTGCTTGCATAAGCAAGAAAAAGTTCTCAAAATAATAGCCAATAGACATACAAACTTTTAACCATTTTTTACAATACTGTATCAGCATAATATGAAGCAATGTGTTTAACATAACATTAATTAATTAAAGTGCAAGTAAAAATATTTAAACCCAAGAAAAGGCTTCAAGAATCTCTTTGAAGTACCAAACATAATATTAATCACGTTCAAATCAGAAACTATGCTGTATTGCTGGTAAATAACATACCTTTACTCGAAGTTCCTTCATAGGATGAGGAGTCATTAAAGCTCTGATACTGGTCACAATAGGCCCCTATATGTACAAAAGAAATAAATTTAAGATGATTGGGATAGAACAATTTTGTTATTTCAAAAATGACATTAATTAGTGCACACCTGCATGCCACAAACGACAATTTGATCCCCTTCAAAAAGAGTCCCATTAACAAGCACTACATCTACTGTGGTTCCTAATCCTTCTATCACTTTGACTTCCAGCACAGTACACTAAAAAAATAAAAATACGTCAAAATAAATTAGCTCAAGGAAGAACAGTGAACTGGGTCAAATAATGAATTTACATGGTACTAAAAAAATTTCAAACGCTACAAAAAAATCAAGAAAGTTTTTAAAACAGGGTTTCAATTCAAATACGGCATTGAATGCAACAACTAAAAAAAGAGACAATTGTGGAACTTCAAGCAAATGAGAGCTGAAGTAAACCTGAACTTCATCAACATATGTAAGCTTATCTTCCATTGTTTTCTGTGCCCATTGCACCAACAGCAGAAGTAGATCTGGTATACCTTCCCCACTAAAACCAAGGTATCAGATTAGCCAAAATGGGTTCACAAGAATACTGACCTTAAAATGCATCAATTTCATAAGTTAAGAGTATTTTAACAGATCATAGACCTGACAGCACTTGTTGGTACAATGTTAAATGTCTCTCCCAAGTCTCTGTTTTTATAGTACAAAGCAGTATTTAGGCCTTGCATCTTAAGCTGAGTTATAATCTACAAAAAGAAGCAGTTTATTTTTCAATCATTTTGCTATAGCAACCATAGAGAAGCATGTGAATGTTCAATGGTTGAGGCTCAAGATTTATTATCCCAAGTTATGGGTTTAAATCCCATCAGCCACATATATAAAGAAATAAAATAAAATAAAACGTTAGAGGAGCATGAAAGCATAATTACTCAACAAACTAACCTCCGTAAGTCTCTTGTTGAATTCATATTTTACATCATTTGACTGTTGGTTCATAGCCTTCCTTATAGGAGCATTGGGACATTTCTTCCAACCATACAGTCGATCAACCTTAATAAAAAACTATTAAAAATGCCAACATCCCCATTAACTGCAAATAGAAGTTTCCTAAGAAAAAAAAAAACTTACCTTGTTCAAAGCAACAATGAATTCTGTATTCCGACTTTTAAGTAGGTTAAGGGACTCAATGGTTTGTTGCTCAAGTCCATGCATAATGTCCACAACAAGAATAGCAATATCACACAAACTTGAACCTCTAGAACGCAAATTAGTAAATGATTCATGCCCAGGAGTATCAATGATAAGCAATCCTGGAACTCTCAATGTCGCATCAGCCTTAAGCTCCTTGGTTCTCTCCCTTATGTTTTCAGTGGGGAAATAAGTTGCACCAATCTGTTGGGTAATACCTCCAGCTTCTCCCTCCTGTACGTTAGTACAACGGATGTAGTCCAGTAGCTTGGTCTTGCCAGTATCCACATGACCAAGAATACAGCAAATGGGTGAACGAAGGTCACTGCCATTTTTTTTTGTTGGATCCTCAGTATGGTTTATTTCCTGCTTGGTTTCAGCATTATTTTTCATCTTTGCAATACTGTCAGATATTTCATGACCATTCACTTCAACTTCCTTCTTAGAAGATTCTTGAGGAATAACTATTTTTTTAGCTAAAGATTTTGGAGGGGCTGCTATACTTTCAGGATTAACAGCTGGAAATGAAATAACAGTCGGTGAACTTAAGTCTTCTTTATCCTCTTCAGAAAAAGGATTTATGCCAGGCAATTTTACATCAACATCATCCCAGCTTTTAGCATCCCACTCGTCTTCTTCTTCTTCTTCCTCTTCCATGATCACAGACTCACTTTCCAGCTTATCTTCAGGTTGATCCTGTGCTTCTGTATGTTGAGGTATGATATCCTCTACCACCTCATATTCATCAAGCTGAACTGTGTCTACATCAACTATCTCATTCTGAGATTCTGCTGCCTTTTCCACATCTCCAACCTTTGCCTGCAGAGTTTTGACTTTCTTTGCCTGATATATCGGCCTTTTTTTAGTCTCTCGATTAGTAGTATCAGCAGACAAATTATCATTTTGACTAAGAAACTGTCTCCTCATTGCCTCTAACCTCTTTTGCTCCTCCTTTTGCTTGGCTGTCAGGATTTTTCCCTCCTGCTTTTTCTTCAACAACTTCTCCTTTTCCCTTTCCTTTTTCCTCTTTTTTACCTCCTCAGCAAGCCTCTCCATCTCTTCCAGCCTCTTTCTCTCCTCCTCCTCTTTTTGCAGCCTTTCCTCTTCCTCTCGTTTCTTCTTCTCTTCAGCCTCTTTTCTACGTGCCAAAGCCTCCTGCATCTCTCTAACATGCTTTGGCAATTTCTTGTCCGCAGCCTTTACCTTTGTCAAATCCTTCTTCTCTTCCTTAACCTCTTCCTCAACAGTGGCAGTAGCAGCTGCTGCTGCTGCCTTCTTTTCCTTCTCCTTCTCCTTCTTCTTCTTTTTCTTTTTGGCAGCTGCTGATTCAACCCCCTCTGCTTCTCCTTCTTTCTCATCAGCTACACCATCAAAAGAAGGCTTAGCATGTAAGGACTCAAATTTTAATGATTCTTTAGAAATATAAGAAGACGGAGCAGAAGTGAATGGATCAGGTTGTGCACCATCCCCAAGTTCAGCGAGAATCTTTTCCAAGTCCTCCTCCTCCTGGAGAGTTCTGCCAGTTTTCTTCTTCTTCTTTTTCTGTTGTTTATTTTTGGAAGCAAGTTCCTCTTGAGCACCATCCTGTCTGCTAGAATCTACATCAACTTCTTTTAGTTTGTTGTCAACAGGATCTCCTTCTGGAGTAGTGGGAACAACTGAACAGCTTGAAGGCTGTAATCCCTCCCCGAGCTCAGCAAGAATTTTATCCAAGTCCTCCTCCTCCTGGGCAGTCCTCCCCCCTTTCTTCTTCTTCTTTTTTAGCTGTTGCTGTCTAGTAAAAGGCTCATCAGAATCAGCTTTGCTGCTTAATTTCAATTCATCGAAATCAAGCTTAAGAGCCATATTCGATAATTCAGAATGCAGTTCAGACTTAATTTCACTTTCTTCCTCTCCAATAATGGCATCAACAGTAACTAAGGAATTAGAAGTTTTTCCTTTATTGGCTTTGGAAGGTTTCTTCTTACCTGAAAATGCTGCAGTGAGTGGCTCAGCTTCCCTATTGTTAGCCTGGTTGCCTTCCTCTTCACCAAAAGCATTAAAAGCACTGAAAACAGAGCCTTTTTCTGCCATAAATTTAGGTGGCTTTTTCTTACCTGGGAATGAAATTGCATTTGCCTTCTCATGGTATTCATCTTCTGGGTTGTTTCTCTCATCACCAAGGGCATCAAAAACACTAGAAGCTTGAAATTTTTTCTCCTTGTACTTTGAAGGCTTCTCCTTACCTGTGGAAGTGAAGGCGAGTGACTCACCTTCCCGGTCATCAATATGGATATCTTCTTCTTCTCCAAGAGCATTAAAGGCGCTGGAAGCATAACTTGTTTCGACCCTAGATTTATATAGCTTCTTTTCACCTAAGGATGTAATAACACTTTCTTTCTCATCATGCTCATCTTCATGATTGTCCCTCCCCTCAGTGAGGGCATCAAAGTTAATAGAAACCTTGGAATTTTTCTCTTTCTTTGATTTTGAAGGCTTCTTCTTCCCGGTGAATGCCGTAGCAAGTGGAAAAGTTTCTACATTATCAATATGAATATCTTCTTCTTCACCGAGAACATCAAAGGTGCTGGAAGCATCACTTTTCTCAACCTTGAATTTAGAAAACTTTTTCTCAACTGTCGAAGTAACAGCATTTTCTATCTTGTCATAGTCATCTTCCTGATTGTCTCTCTCCACGGTGAGGGTATCAAAGGTACTAGAACCCTTAAGGTTCTTCTCTTTCTTGATTTTTGAAGGCTTCTTCTTGCCGGTAAATGCCCCAGCGAGTGACTCACCTTCCCCGTCATCATTATGGATAACTTCCTCTTCACCAAGAACATCAAAGGCGCTGGAAGCGTAACTTTTTTCTACCTTGGATTCAGATCGCTTCTTTTCACCTATGGAAGTAACAATACTTTGTTTCTCGTCGTAATCATTTTCACGAATGTCTCTTTCCTCGGTGAGAATGTCAAAGGTACCAGAAACCTTAGAATTTTTCTCTTTCTTGGATTTTGAAGGCTTCTTCTTGCCGGTGAATGCCACAGCGAGTGGCTCACCTTCCCCATCATCGTTACGGATATCTTCCTCTTCACCAAGGACGTCAAAGGCCATGGAAGCATAATTCTTTTCTGTCTTCGATTTAGATGCCTTCTTCCCACTCTGCTGTGTAACAGCATTTAATTTCTCATTGTATTCATCTTCCTGATTGCCTCCCTCATCATTCAGGGAGTCAAAAGTACCGGAAGCTTGGGAACTTTTCTCTTTCTTAGATTTTGAAGATTTTTTCTTACCGGAAAAGGCCATAGGCATGGATGGGTTCGCCTCGACGGTTAAAGGAGCGAGCTATGTCGTGACGCCGCTTCGTAGACCGAGGAAAATACCGGTTCCCCGCCGCCGATGGTCTTCGATAACCCTAGAAGGCAGAATCTTGGAACAGTGGTGAGTGCCGAGAGATAAAAATTCAAGAGCAAGGGAAAAAAGGTCGGGATGCTGTCCGCGCATTGCATGTTAAATTGTAAGTGCATTTGTTTTGTTACTCGACTACCTCACGATTTTGAAGAGAAAAAAAATGTTTTTGGAAAAATATTTTTTTTAATCTTTTAAAATAATAGATCTTTCTCAAATTTAATATGGAATTTAATATAATATCCCATAAATAAATTAAAAAAATTAATATAAATTAGATAAAAATAATAAGGTTTATAAATAAATTTACATAATATTAAATTTTCAATATTTAAGATGTTACTTTATCCAATTTCTATTTTCATAATAATTATTATAATTATAACAAAATGTCTTAATATTGAATATTTAACATTTGTTATTTATATGAATCGAATTTATAGCTATAAATATCTTTTTTAATGTAGATGATGTTCTAATATTATTAAAATTTAAATCACCTCAATTGTATTATTTTCACTAAATTATAATTGAAACCTTTAAAGCCATTTTTCACCTAATGCTAAATATTCTCTCTTATAACAAAGATCTTTGACAAAATAGTTGAAGCACTCAATCATTATGAATTTCTCTCTCCCTTTTTTTTCTTGCAACAAAGACATCTCCTCCTATGTATTGTTTAGCCCTCTTTTCCCATGTTGAAGCACTCACCTTATCACTCAAACTCAACCATTTGGACTCAATGGTGGAGCTATTGGGTTTGCACTATTAGTGAAGTTAAAGGCTTAAACCTCACCAGTCATATATTTTATTACAAAAGTTCAATCTTCAAAAAAATAACATTTATGAAAATATATAATTAATTCTATTAGCAATAAAAAAATTATTGTTATGATCCATGCTATTTACATTGTCAATGAAACCTTAATTGATATCATATCCTAGCTATTGACCATAATGGCCAACGGAATTGTCATAATGTCAGTCAATAAGGCCATCCAATCTTTCAAATAAAATCGTGATCTCACTCAAACCTCTATGCCTTTAAGATCCTAAACTTTTTTCTCAAGCGCACAATAAAAATCTTTAACCTTTTTCTCATGGCTGATGATTTACCAACTATCTCTTTCCCCTTGCTATAGCGTTGCATCTCTTTCCCTCTCCCTCTCTCTTTCTGTGGTGCCCCACCTCTTAATCCACAAGATTAAGCTAAGGGGTAGTGTGTCACTTTGGCAAATCCCTTACTTAACATTGGATTAGGAATAAACCATATTCCACTAGAAATGAATAGTTTTATAATATTACCATTTTACTTAGACTATAAAAGCAAGTAAAGCATAAGGGTCAACAAGCATACAAAGGAGAAGAATAAGTTATAAATACAACATTTATAACTAATCGAGAGTTGAGGCAAAAAGGCACAGCTCGAGTAAACTAAGAAATGATAGGAATATATATATAATACAGTAAGTAAAGTACTGAAAGAAAAATCTAATCTTAAACATGCTGATGATCATATGACATATGCTGATTTAAAAAAAATTAACCTAACAGTGGTACATACAAGTAAGCAACAAAGGTTTAGCATCCTATAATATACAAGTAAATAAGTAAAGCAAGGTTGACTAAAGTCAAGTACGACGATAAATAGGAAACAACGAACAGTAAACAGTAAATAGTAAATATTGAACATGTATGTAAGTACTGCTATATCAGAAGATGACTAATCTAGCATGCTGATATCAAAAAGATTCTTAACATCAATGTAGAGGCTAATGCGACAAAATATTTTTAGCGTCATCTGAGACTAGGCCGGAAATAACAGAACTGAAACTGAACTGAATAGGCAATAATCATAAATGCAGAAATATTTTAGTTGTTTTACTTTTGCTTTTGTGGACATGTCCAAAAGTAGCTGAAGAGTCAAGCATGTCTATAAGACTGTACAGGTTTTAAACTAGGCACAACACTTATTTCTCCTTACCCATATCCAATAGGGTAAAATACGCCAGATCAATAAGTAACCCAATACAATGTTATCCTAGATATTCTATATTTTTATTTTATGCAACAACATTATCTTGTATGACATGTTCAATGAATAAGGTACAAAACACAATGATTATGAAAGCACAAGTAAAATAATAGTGAGCAAGGGACTCTACTACATATATTGACACCAATTGTTATCTATCAAACTAGTCTAACTATTCTAAATTACACAAGTTCAGGATCTCTAATTTTGACTATCGAGTATAACTTAGGAATGCGATCTTATAAGTTAAAAATAATTAGAACTGACCATATTCTAATTTAGTTCAATCAGAATCGGCTACAAATTAAATAATAAATCATCATGTTCTTAATTGATGAATTTAGATGTTCTAGGCTAAGATCTGATCAAAATCTACTAAACTAAGGATTATGAGTTAAATACCATGAGATTGGAGTTAATCATATAATCCAATGGTCAAACATAAAATATAAGGTTTTTAAGTCTAAAAGTGATCTAAAGATTAAGACAAATCATATTAAGTGTAATCAAATTTAATAGAATGATTCTCATAATCTTAATTTAAAGTTAAAAAAAATAATAATCAGAATTAAAGCATGAAAATCTAGAAACTAATAAAACCAAGGTTCCATTTATTGAATAACCCACTTATTCATTGAATGAAATCTAACTTAGCCTCTATTCCTAATCTTAAAAAAAAGATCCTAAGGTGAAGTATAGATCCTAAGAAGCTCTTAATAAAGGACTTAGAAAATTTTATATGTTGTTGATAGTTATTACATTCTATTCCTTAATTGTTAGACTGATTTTAAGAAAGTTATTACAATTTATCTTTTATTTGTTGTTTTATTTAATTAAGGAAGTTAGGAGCAAATTTTAGCTAAGTAAGGCAAAGTCCTGATTTTGATTCTAACACACTAATTAAGTTATCAGGAGTTCGCCACCAAGACCTACCTAATCCAAATCAAGGGTCAAATGGATCAAAACTTTAATTTTGAAAATTTTAGGAACATTGGAAATTAACCTAGCTATTTTGACCTCAAAATCAAAATCTGACTTCGCCATTGTGCTTATCACCTCCAAATTAGCTTAGGATTATGTTTGGATGTGTTTCAAAGTCGTCAAATTTTTACGAATATTTTAATGTAATTAAATACCCCGAAAAATAGGAAAATTAAATACTCGTCGGAATTAAAATCCTTGGGATTTTTTGGAAGCCATCGAATTTTCTTGAATGTTTTAACATATTTAATTAATTAGAAAATAAGAAAAATAAGTTGTCATCAAAATCAAAACCCAATTTCGCCATTTCGTTCCTCACCCCCAAATTAGCTTGGGGTGAATTTTTGAGATATTTCGGATTACATTTATAAAATCTGATTTTTCTTTAGGATTAAATTAATTAAATAAAGTAATTTTAAAATTCAAGATTTTTGGCCTTTTCCTCAATTTTTTTCTGGTTGTGACCCACAACTATCTCATCATTCCTGCCAAGCTGAGCCTTTCCTTCTTGATGTGCTCAGCCTAGTCTGCCCCCTACCTCCTGCTAGCCCCCCTATCTCACCAAGTGGGATGGCACAACTCAGGCCCATCCCATCCAATGGCAGGCTTCCCCTCTATTAAAAGAGCCTTTAGCTCTCAGCTCAATTTTCCCCTATTTTCTTTGCCCAGGAAGAATCTCTCAAGCTCTCAAGCCTCCCGTAGGAAATTTGCTATTGTCAAAGCCAAGGTACCTCCTTTCCTCCATTGAATGGATTCAATTGCTACTTCATTTCACTCTTATACTTATTTTGCATCCTTAGAAATATGTGATTTGCAATGTGGAAGCTATTAGAACTCATTAAGGTATTAGATTTCATTGTAGATAAAATGCTATGTTTTCCTTTTTTTGCATATCCTGACCTTTAACTCTATTATTTGCATAGTTAGAATAATTCATTTGTGTTAATTTTAGTATCAATGGAAAGGTCTCGAAAATACCTGTTCATCGGTATATGGCAGCGCACGTGAAGTGCTCTAGGTTGAGAGTATTTGAGCCCAAAAGATGACTCGTTGCGGTTTTCACATAGGCAAAATCACCATCAGGCGTTGCAGCGCCCGAAGTTCTATGGGCCCACCGTAGCGCGCTGCAGTGCGCCACTGCACACCGCGCGACCCGAGCATTGAGTTGAGTCTGTCATAATCCATTGCAGCACGCCACAGCGCCTGTGGCGCCCTGCACCCCTAATCCGCCGAAGGATTAGGTTCAGTGTGGAGTGTCACTCTGGCTAATCTCTCACTTACCATTAGATTAGGATAAACTCTACAACCACCTGATTAGGGAAGGATTAATACAGAATCAATCTAATAGTCACTATATAAGTAAACGTATAGAGTGTGGAAGTAATAAATGACATCCAAGCATCACCATATAATATAAGTGCAAAACATGACTCAGAATATAAGCATATAAGTCCAAATGCACATTCAAGAGTACCTGTATTATTACAATATTTAAAATTCAAATAAAAAGGAAATGCAAATACACTCATCCTCACAAATAAATCTAAGGACTAGATATGCTCTGGTCCGAGCTGCTGCTCCTCTTCTAGGTATGGCTCCTCTTCAGGTGCTGGATCCTCTATCTGCTCTATGCCTGCCATTGTCGATTTCACAATGTAGGGCCCCAGCCAAAAAAGAGAAAATCTGGTTAGACAATTGTCTAAGTACATTTTAGGCTGATACGTTCTTATATGTTCTATAATATCACCACTTTACACAATTTTCCTAATCAAAAATATATAAAGGAGTGACTGGCAATACAATAAGAAAGAGGAAAAGCTATAAATATCATTTATAATTTGAACAAAGGAGGCTAAGACATGCCTCAGAAGTGAGGTAAACAAGATAAGGCATATAATATAAGTAACTAAACATATGCTGAAAAAAAATGCTACATCTTAATATATATTGGTGATCAAATGAAATATGCAAATTACAATAATAAATCTCAGCGGTGATACATATAAATAGCAATAAAATTTAACATTCTACTGTATATAATCTGTACAAAGAAATAACTGACTGAATAAACAATGCTAAAATATAACCAAATACTAAAACTACACATCAAACTCTGTATATTAATTGCCATATCAAAAGACTTGGCCAAATTGACCCACATATATATACATCTTAATCTGTAAATATACTGAACATATTGCATGACTGAAGAGGCAGACAATACTTATGCAACATATTTTAGTTATTTTACTTTTATTTCTATTGACAACTGTTGAAAACAACTGAGGAGTCAAGCACATCTGCAAAACTATACAGGTCCCAAGCCTAACACACTCTCCTCAATGAGAATGTTAGGCATCTTGATCTCACCTTACCCCTGTCCATCGGGGCAAATGTGCACCATAATCACCATAAATCGGACTCAAAGGCAACTGTTATCCTACTATTCTAAGTTTTCATTTTCATGTACAAAGTTCTCTTATATGAAATGTCCAAGGAAGTAAGCTCAAATATATAAGGAATGCATAGCACAAAGTATCAAAGTAAGCAAGAGACTCTACTAATATGGTGATACCATCTGTTTTCTATCATCCAGTTCTAACTATTCCAAGTTACACAAGTTCAGGATCACCGTTTTCCTACATATCAAGTATAACTTAGAAATTCATCCTTCCAAGTTACAAAATATCAGGACTAGCTAGGTCATAATATACTAAATTAAAGTCGACTATAAAAGTTAAATAACAAATCATTACGACCTAATTAATAATTTTAGACGTTCTAACTTAAAATTACTAAATAATAGATTATAGATTAATCACCGCGATATTGGGCTTAATCACATAATCTCAAAAAGGATAAGACCTAAGATCTATATTTCATTCTAAAAGTGATCTAATATTTTAGGCTAACCCTATTAAGTAATCAAACTTAATAGGATGAATTTCCTATCCTAGATCTAAGGTTAAAAGATAAAATAATCAAAGATAAGTTGAAAAATTCTAGAAACTATTAAAACTAAGGATTCATTCATTGAAAAACCCTATTTTTTAATAAATAAAATCAGCTTTATGATCTAGTCCTAGTCTCAGGAAGGGTCCTTAAGGTATAGTGTTAAAGACTAAGAAAAATTCTGAAATCTGACATAATTGTTGATTTTACTTACTTAAATGTCACTAATAGGGTTATAATATTAATTGTAGGGTTTTAAAGGACTAATTAAAGGTTAAGGGTGTTTATTCTAAATTTTGGACAAAATGACCATTTTGCCCCTATTTAAGGGTTCGAAAAGTCAACTTTCAATTTAAGTGTCCAAATCAAGGTTTCTCTTTTCTATATAATTTCTTACTGTCTAACTTGAAGATAGACAGTAAGTATGTCCAATTTGGATGAGAAACGGATTCTACAGGTTCAAACTAGGGTTTATGACTTAAGGGCATTTAAGTAGTTTTCACTTTACTGAAAACTAAGTTGTTATGTTGTTTATTGTAGGTTACTATTCAAAAATTTTATAGAGTCCAAGAACACTGCATTTTGAGGTCAATTGACTAAGTTATGAACGTTTTAAGTTTGAAGGGCAATTTGGTAATTTCGAGCGGTCAACGGGTGACAAAAACCGAACCTTTCCGTTTTAAGTCCAATTTTGCAAACTCAATTTCTATAGCTTCCTTATAATGTACTGAGTATGTTGGTAGGGAGTAGACCTAATTTGGACCTCAAATGGTCAAGTTATGACCTAACTAAAGTTGGTAGTATTTTGGTCATTTTCTAAATTTTTAGGGTTCAAGACCTAAATATTATTTCAGTCTATTGGTGATATTAAAATTTTAAGCTAGTTAGCATCTTGAATTTTTGAATTTGGAGTTGAATTGACCAAGTTATGGTCATTTGAATTTTAGGGGCATTTTGGTCATTTTTCACTAAAGTCAACTCTGAATTTTAGGGTTGACTTTTTATCCTAATGCTCAAATGAGAAAATTAATACTACTACAATGATGGGGCTGTTCTCTTGAGTATTTTAAGACCCATATTGACTATATTCTGATAACTGGGTCACAAGTTATGGGGTCCTAAAGAGGTCTTAAAATGCTATTTCATTATGCGTACCCGAAACGAAATTCTGTATTACGTCATTTGACTCCTTTTATCTTTTTGAGTATTTTGAGACCTATATTGGCTATGTTTGGATCATCCTACAAAAAGTTATTCAACTTTTAAGTATTTTTGAATTTAATTAAATAATTTTACTATTCATTTATTCAATTTGAATTAATTTACTATTCATTCTTAAAGTTAAAATAATTTTATTGTTGTTAGTAATTAGATTAAATATTAAATTAATTTACTGTATTAATTGATAATATTAGTTAATTAAATTATCTGATGCTAATATTTAATTTAGCATAATGTTTATTAATTAAATATAAATTAAATAATTATAATTAATACTAACTGTTTAGTTAAGAATTTACTATTTACTTAAAATTAATTAATTATTTAATTAATCATTAATTCATTAACTAATTTCTTTTAATTAATTTAAACTCCTAAAAGTTCTATTTTTATAATATATTAATCAAATATATCAATTATTATTATATTCTAATATCAATGTTTAATTTACATTTAATCTTAAGTTAATGATTAACTATTTGCTTAATGATTTTTGGATTATAATATTATTTTTATTATATGACTAGAATTAACCCTAATAAATACAGTTATTAATCCTAATTATTTAATTAAATGGGTATTTATTAATTAAACTTTAATTAATATTAATTAATTATTAACTTAAAGTTTTTATTTTGAATATAATATATATATATATATATTAACTTACTATTTAATCATATTTAATTAACTAATCTATTGCTTAATCAATTTACTTATTAATTTATCTGTTAAAATACTAACTAATAAAATTTACTACTAACTAATAATTAATTATAGATCCTGCATTAATCTACATATAATTATATATACATAAGGATTATATATATATATATATATATAATTAACGTTTCAACTTCTGCAGGTCATTATGGTGGGGGGACCCGACACGTACACGTGGCGGCCAGAGACGGGGCGCGACAAAGGGAGCGGGACGCGCGGCAGCGTCTGGATGGACATTGCGCTGCGGGCGGGGCCCGTTGTCGGGTCGACAGCGGCTGCCGCGACAGCGCGGGCCCCACGTCCCATGTGGCTCAATCCCGCAATGCCACGTCAAGCAGGCGGGTCCCTCAGCGCAGGCGCGCTCGACCACGGACCGTGGGTCGGGCTCGGGCTGACCCGGCCCGACCCGAGCACTTTCTCCCTTCCCCGAGGGCTCCCAAGGGCCCGAACCTAGGGCGCGGCGAATGGCGGCCTTCCCGCCGGTGCATGGCGTCTGCCCGCATACCGCCGGACAGCTCTTGACATCCCCTACCTATCTATGGCTGGAACGGCGACAATGGCGCACTAGGGCGGCGGCAGGGTTAAACCCTAGGTGCTAGGTTCTCGGTGGACACTTCGACCCTAAATCTACCGCTACTTCGATCGAATCAAACTCGGTAAAGTCGATCATACGACCGATTAACAATCAATAATCGAAGTAATGCCTGATTGGAAGTAGAGAGGAGGGCAAGGAGGTACCTGAAGTGAGCGGGGTGCGGCTTAGGGTTCGCAGGATCGACGCCAGGATGCAACCGTCGGACTTACAGTCTTCTTCCTTTGGGTATGACTGCAGCTGGGGTTTTAAGAGGGCTCGGCGAAGCTCTCGAAGATGCCCATGAGTGGTCGCCACAGGCGGTTTGCGGAGCTCCACTGCGCGACCGCCACGCGCAGCGCATCGCGTGAGGCGGGGGAAGACACAGGCGAGCCGTTAGATTGCTGATCGAATGGCTAAGGTTTGCCGTTCAACCAAACGGCACGGGCGTGACGGCGTGGGAATGGACGACGGTGCCGTTAATAGGAAATTAAGTAATAATATTATTTAGTTTAATCTAATAAATTCCTTATTTAACTTAGATAATCAAATCGAGGCTAGAAAAAAATTCAAATATTCACCCTTAGCTAATTGAGGTGCGAGGAATGCAACGGCGAGGTCGGATTTTGATTCCGACGAGTATTTTATTTCCTCGATTTGCGGGTAATTAAATATTAATAAAATATTCGTCAAAATTTCGACAACTTCCGATTGACACGAAAACTTCACCCCAAGCTAATTTGGGGTCAATGAATGCAATGGCGATGTCCATTTTTTGGTCGGATGTCAATTTAAATAGGTCAACTTTCAGGATTTCTGAATTTTCTAGAAATCAGGATTCGATCTATTTGACTCCTGATTTGGACTAGGTCTTAGAGGTTAACTCTATTTGACCTAATTAGCACTTATGATCAAAATTAAGACCAAAATTAGTCTTAATGGTAACAACTTGGGTTGTTACAGCGCTAAAACCCACTGCAGCGAACAACAACGCCGAAATCCACTATAGCACGCCACATCGCGCCGTAGCGCCTGACCTTCAGCCAGAAAGCGCTAAAGCACGCCATAGTGCCCAGAACTATCCGAATTTATCCAGAACCGACTGAAATAGTCAAAACTTCACAGTTTTTGAATTTTAAACCTTAGGACTCTAGTGGGCTAAAATATATTAAATTTTAAGAACCCTAAGACCCTAGTGAGACTGAAATATATTAAACAATTTTAGTAAAATTAAGCACTGTATAATTGTGAGGCCAAATATAATTTACCTTAGATGATAATTAATTCATAATCGATCCTAAAACCCTAGATATTAATTTGACCATATCTTAGTCAATTAGACTTCAAACTAAGGAATTCAAGATGCTAACTAGGTTAGAAATTCAGTACCAACAATAAACTAAAATAAAATTTAAGTTTTGACCACTAGAAACTCTAGGTTGACCAGAATACCCGTAACCCTAATTAGGTCATATCTTGACCAAATGAGATTGAATTTGGGTCTACTCCCAGTTAAAGTACTAAGTGTGATATAGAGAAGCTATAGCTACTGAGTTTGATAAATTTGGATCTCAAATGAAAAAGTTAGGTTTTTGACCCTTCTTAATCCTAGAAATGATACATTTACCCTTACACTTAGAACACTCATTACTAATTCAAAAGGCCTCAAAATTTAGTGTTCTTAAACTCTATGAAATCCTTGAATATCAAGCAATAATAAACTGCACAAATTTTTAGATTCTATCAGGAGAAAATTTTTAAATCGCCCTTTAGGTCAAATTTCTTAGTTTGGACCTATATTACCCATTTTTTATCCAAATTTGATGTACTTACTGTCTATCTTCATGTTGGATAGTAAGAAATTATTTGGTAGTAAGAAAATATATTTTGAAGCCCTAAATCAAAAATTAGTTTGTTAAATACTTAAGTAGGAGCAAAATAGTCATTTTGCCTAAAATTTAGGCTTGCGTTCTTGTGGCACCTCACTCCTTAAGTCCATATTCATTAGACTAAGGAGTGGAGTATCACTCTGAAAAATCTCTCACTTATCATTAGATTAGATAAGATCCACAATCCACTAATAAAGGAAGGACGTGCGCAGAATAATTAAGAAGATCAGTCACTACATCTAACATACATATAGAGTGCGGAAGCAAAATGAAATAAACATTACATCCATCCACCATACATCTCGTGAGAAATAACATATAGCTCAACAAATAATAAAGAGTAGAAAAGTAATCATAGTCGCAGTACATGTATTATTACAACATTTAATGAATAGTTTAAAAGATTGAAATAAACTCTCTCATTATCACAGAAGGCTCTCCTGGCTGGTGCTCCTATTCTATGAATGACTCATCTTTCTCAGCACCTAGCTCCTCAAATCTATCTGAATCAGACATTATCGATTTCATAATGCCAGGGCTTCAGCCAATAAAAGAAAATCTTATTAGATAATTATCAAAGTACATTTTAGGTAGAATATTTTAAATGAATTATTAATGTCACCATTTAAACTTAAATGCAACAGAAAGTGAACTACGAGTATAGGTATAGTAAGCGTATAAAGAACATGATAAGTTATGAATACAATATTTATAACTAAACAAAAAGTGAGGCAAAAGCACACCTCAAGAAACTAAGTAAGGAATGGGCATATACATATATATATATATATATATATAGAGTGCAGTAAGTAAAAGTACTAAAAGTAAAGTGTAATCCTAAATATGCTGATGATTATATGACATGCTAATTTGAAAATGATATATATATATATTAAGCAGTAAAGTCTAACATCATATAAATATATACAAATGAGTAGGTAAGTAAAGAAACATAGCTAACTGAAATATGCATCAATAATATAGTACACAGTAAGCTAAAATTAAAACAGGTATGTAAAGACTGCCAAATCAGAAAATTGGCCAATCGGGCCCAGTGAAATTCCCAAAGTCTTTCTGGGCAAGGGCAGACATAAATTCCCATAGCCTTTCTGGGCTATGGCAGACAGAACAGCAACAAAACTGAGAAGTCAGTAAATACAAATGCAGAATTTCTTAGTTATTTTACTTTTGTTTTTGTGGACACGTCCAGAAACAACTAAGTCAAGCATGTCTGCAATACTATACGGGTTCCAAGCTTAACACACACTCCTCAATGAGTAATGTTAAGCATCCTTATTACTCCTTACTTCTATCTATTATGGTAAATATGCACCAGAATCTACTATAATATACTGAACCCAAAGACAACTGTTATCATAATTATTCTAAGTCCTTATTTCATGCACAAAGTTTTCTTATATAATATATCCAAGGAATTAAGCACAAAATACAAGGAATGCGTAGTAATAAAATAATTCAAGTACACAAGAGACTCTTCTATATATGGTGATAGTGTTGTTATCTAATTAAATCATTCTAACTATTCTAAGTTACATAAGTTCAGGATCTCCAATTCCTACTGTCATGTGTAACTTAGAAGTACATCCTTATAAGTTAAAAGGATTAGAACTGTTCAGGTTATAATATAATTCAATCAAACTATGACTATAGGTTTTAAATCAATAAATCATAATATCCTAATTTGATAAATTTAGATATTCTACCTAAGATCTGATCAAGATCTACTAAACTATAGATTATGGATTTAACACCATGAGATTGGGCTTAATCACACAATCCAAAAAAAGAATAAGATAAAAGATCTACATTTTATTCTAAAAGTGATTTATTGATTAAGGTAAATCTTATTAAACAAATCAAACTTAATAGGATGAATCTCCTATCCTGAATCTATAGTTAAAAAATAAAATAATCAGAATAATTTGTAAGAATCTAGAAACTAATAAAACTAAGAATTCATTCATTGAATAATTCACTCATCTAATGAATGAAATCTAATATATGAGCTTGTTTAAGTCTTAGGAATAGTCCTAATGTGAGGTATAAGATCTTAAGAAAAGACTTAGAGATAATTTAATAAATTTAATTATGTTGACCTAAAAGCTAATTTTAACACTTAAAATGATTTTATTACAATTCTAATATTAGTTTAAGTGACTTAGGTAATAATTTAGAGGTTTACCGATGCTTAACCTAAATTTTGGGCATAATGATTATTTTGCCCTTACTTTAGGGTTCTAAAAGTTACTTTTTGAATTAGGATTTCAAATTAGTACTTTTTTCTGCCAAATGATTCTTTACTGTTTAACATGAAGATAGACAGTAAACACGTTCAATTTGAATAAGAAACAGATTTTATGAGTCCAAACTAAGGTTTTTGACCTAAGGGGAATTTTAGTAATTTACTCCTATTGGAATATAAAATTTTATATAAGTTAGTGTTGATTACTGTTCAAGGATTCCATAAAGTCCAAGAACACTGTATTCTGAGGTCAAATGACTAAGTTATAGCTATTTCAATTTTTAAGGATAATTCGGTAATTTTGTAGGTCAACGAGAGACAAAAATTGAACTTTTTCATTTGATGTACAATTTTAGCAAACTCAGTTTCCATAGATTCCCTATAATATACTGAGTGTATTGACAGGAAGTAAACCCATTTTGGACTTCAAATGGTCAAGTTATGATTTAACTAATGTTAGGGATATTTTGGTCATTTTTATTTTTTTAGTTTCAAATTCTAAATATTATTTTAGTTTATTGATGACACTAAAATTCTAAGCTAGTTAGCACTTTGAATTTTTGAATTTGGAGTTGAATTGACTAAGTTATGATCAATTGTAGTATAGGGGTAATTTGGTCATTTTTAGGATATGGTCATAAATATTAATTTTCAAACTAAGCTCCAAATGGGGAAACTAATACTTTTATAGTGTTGGGATTATTCTCCTGAGTATTTTAAAACCCATATTGACTATGTTTAGACAACCAGATTAAAAGTTGTGAGGGTTTGTTTAAGTCCTAAAATGTCACTACGTTATATGTACCCCGAAATAAAATTTTGAATTATGTCATTTGATTCCTTTTATTTTTCTGAGTAAAATAAGATATATATTTGCTATGTTTTAATCATTGTACAAAAAGTTATTAAATTTTAAAGTTTTGAATTAAATAATTTAAATTAAATAAAATTGATTATACAAATTAAATGAATTTACTATTCATAATCTTACTATTTTTAATTCAATTAATTAAATAAACTAATTAAGCTTAATTAATTATTCTAATATTAATTAAGCTTAATTAACCCATTAATATTAATAATTAAAGAGAAATGCTAATTATAATTATTTTGTAATTAATAATTAATTAATTAATTTTTACTATTTAATAATTACTTGTATTAGTTTTACTATTTTAATATTAATTAGTTAATTATTACTTACTGTTAATTCAAATTAATCATGTTAATTAATTAATTAATTTATGTTTACTATTAATTAATTATTGTTAAATTAAATTTATAAGTTAAACTTCTGTTACTATTTAATTGCTAACCTATTATCATTATCTAATTATTATTGGTTAGTTAAATTAATTAATATCTTTTAATCACTCATCAACCATTAATAATAATTATGCTAATTATACTTATATAATTGAATCTATGTTTTGTATAAGTACATGTATGTAGATAACTATAAGTAAATTTGGTCTATTTAATGTATAATCATATAATTATAGCTATACTTATATATATATATATATATATATATATATATATATATAACTTTTCTGCAGGGTCATCATTGTGGCGGGACCCACAGAGGCGCGTGGCAGAACCAGAGTGGCTGGAAAACTGCGTGCAGGCCCTACACAAGGTCAACTGAGCTGATTGCGGGGGCCCGCCACTGCCGGGCTTGACAAAGGCGTCTCGCGACACGCAGGGAAGGCTCCGCGCTAGCATGGCGATCCCCATAGGCGCATCGTCAGCGCCATAGACGACCCGCGCGAATGGGCCGGGTCCTAGTCGACCCGTTGCGACCCGGAGGCTTCGCCTTCTTCCCGACCAACCGAGACTAGGGCACGCTGAAAATCAACCATTTCGGCGCCGAGGCCTACTGACAGACTATAAATACACGTCTGCGCTTGCACGCAAGTGTACATGATCTGAAGTAATAAGTGGAAAGTGTGACTTTCCGGAAATTTATCGAACCGCTGAGAATTGGTTGATTTGGCACTAAAGTATATCTATTCTCACTAATGTTTAAGTTATAGTATGTATTGGTTGGTTGATTTAAAATTAGCACAAATATTCACTAAGTAAAATAACAAAATTAAAGAAAAAGAAGAGTTGGGACCATCCCACATACAATGATATAATACTCATGTAGATTTGTTTCTCAAGCTTTATCATTTAATTTAATTAAAATTAAGTGCACATTATTGTCCTTTAGTCTAGCTCAAAGGCTTACAAGTTCAAATCTCATTCACAAAATGAACTCATATTCGGTTCTACTTTAGCACAAAGATTCTTGTAAGATTTTTGAGATTTAAAGTTAATTCATTTTCTCTTTATTCAAGGAGAGATTAAATTTTCTTAAATTTTAGGATCTCACAAGCATTGATTTCCACTACGAGCATCACTCGCATTTCACATAGTTGAGATGAGGGAATCACATATTGGGCTTAACGACTATGTCACTTAGTTCATGAGCACTCAATACTTCATTACTCAGTCTTAATTATGTTGAGCTAAGGAGCTCATTTAGTGGGTCTTAGCATGTGATGACCCACTTAAGTAGTAATAAGTGAAACTCTTAAATATCGAGGCGCCTTTTCAGATAACGGTGGAGTTCCTGATAAGAACTCCAAAGTTAAGCGTGCTCATGTGGGAGCACTCTCAGGATGGGTGACCTGCTGGGAAGTTATCTTCTGAGGGCAAAATCGTGAGGCTTTTAAGGCTAAAGCAGACAATACCTTGTTGTTAAGAGTTTGGGCTGTTACAAATGGTATCAGAGCAAACCATAGGGTGTCAGATAGGAGCTAAGTACCATACAGGGCAAAGTATCACTTCATGTGAGCAGCCTCTTGAACCCATGATGGTTAAGGTGCTACATGGTTGTGGGTACCTCTTGCGCCTGTAGGAGTCACCTCTAGTCCTATCTACCCAATGGATGGTTCTTGGATCTGTGTGTGGATACTGACGAGGACGTCAGTTACTTAAGTTGGGGAGATTGTGATGACCCAATTAAGTAGTAATAAGTGAAACTCTTAAACATCGAGGTGCCTTTTCAGATAACGGTAGAGTTTCTGATAAGAACTCCAAAGTTAAGCGTGCTCATGTGGGAGCACTCCCAGGATGAGTGACCTGTTGGGAAGTTATCTTCTGAGGGCAAAATTGTGAGGCTTTTAAGGCCAAAGCGGACAATACCTTGATGTTAAGAGTTTGGGCTGTTACATAGCATCACTTGCATCAACTCTTTGGTTGAGCTTATATTGAGGTGCATTGAGCTCAAGAACATTCTCACATGATTCTAAGCTTTCATATACTCAAAATCTAGCATCCAACCTAAGGTGAGCTAAGGAGCACAAGATAATTAGATCTTGGATTTTTTTAGTTCTTTTCTCATAAAACATCAAGACTAATTAGATAAAAATTTCTTAGTAAGACATTAAAATCACAAATACATTATGCTTGAGGAAAAATATTCATACATCAATATTATATAATGCAAAATGGGACTTTATCCCAACCCTCTCCAAGGGGAGTTTAGCTACTCATTACACAAAAAATAAGGAAGACACATACATGAATAAAGACCCTTTCATGGTCAACTAAAAAGAAAATACAAGATTGAGTTTAGAAGATAGTAGAAACGCTCGTAGAAGTTCTATGGAATTCTTCTCCTCCTTCTAATTATCCTCTCCTTAGGTCGCTAGTGCTGCCTTCTTCCTCTTCTCCCTTTGCAAAAGCTTGCCTTGTCACCCTTGGGGAGTTCTCTCTTCCTTTGGCTCTCCTCCTTACTTAGTAGATTTTTGCTAAAATTGTGAACCCTCCTCTAGTCAAGAGGAGGGGTATTTATAGGAGGGGGGAGGCTGAATTCTCCTCTTCATTTGCAACCAAAATTTTCATAATGAATTCTGAATTCATCATTACAATATTTTTTCATTAATGGTGAGGTGACAATAATATCATTTCTTTACCCAAAACATCACCTCAAAGCTTCCCATTTTAACAAAAAATGATTGCTGCAGGAAATGGTGGATGGAGACAAAATTCAGGATAGAGGTCATGTCTCCAGCCGCATTAAATGCAGTGTATGAGAAAAAATTCGGCGGGCCGCTGCAGCGCGCTGCAGCGTGCTTTAGCATACCCTGGTTCATAGCATATTAGCTAAATCCCCTGTTGTAGACCGCTGCAGCGCGCGATCACGCCCTGGAGCGGTAGATTCTACTAACACTATTCAATTAGTTCTTTTTCCTGCTTTAATAAAGTTAAAAATATTTCCGCGGCAGACCGCTGCAGCGCGCGACCACGCGTTGTAGCGGTGAATTCTGTGAAAAACACTATTCAATTAATTTGGCTGCCTATTTTATAAAGTCAAGTATTTCTGCAGCAGACCGCTACAGCGCGCGACCGCGTGCTGTAGCGGTGAATTCTGTGAAAAATACTGTTTAATTAGTTGGGCGACCCAATTTATATAATCAAGTATTTCTGCTATAAACCGCTGCAAGCGCGCGACCGCGCGCTGTAGGGGTGAATTCCGCGAAAAAATACTATTCAATTAATTTTCATAAAGTTTAGATATTTCCGCTGCAACTCGCTGCGGTAATTTTCCTTTAGTAAATTTTAAGAACCTGCAGAAATGCCTTAGAACTCCTTTGGATTCTATTTTCCTGAAAAAGATAGAAAAAATTGATTTTAAGAATAGCATAAAAATCTTAAATAGATGAAATTTCCCCTTTATTTAGATATAATTTATGGATTCATCACACCCCCACACTTAAATTCTTGCTCGTCCTCGAGTAAGCTCAAAATGATAAACTTTTTCTATTTTTGGAGGGATGAAAGTCACAATAATGTAATATAAAATAGGTATAAATAAAAAATGTGTGCAATGGCAGAAATGAAATGAACATTGTAGCAATAATAATATTTTCAATTGAGTCACTAAGGTGGTTGAGTCAGTAAATCTCCAAATGTTTGAATTTTTAATGCTTGATAATAGGTGATGGGTTCAATACATTTGGACTTTTAGACTAAAAATATGGTTTAGAGACTCTTAGAGTTATGTCATATGTGCTCCTTCTTATAAATCACAAAGATGAAAAGATTAAAGGAGAGATATTTTTCTTCATCCTTTCTCATTTTGCTTATTTGAAAGAGATATTTTACATCATCCTTTTTTTTCATTAATATTTTATTATTTTCAACTTTTTTAGGGATAGACATTTTTCTTCATCCCTAACATCTTTAAGATCATAAAGTCCTACGGGAGCCTAACACACTCAATTTAGAATCCATACCATAGTTTTTTAGTTTTAAGTCCTAAGCCTTCCCCCACACTTAGCTCAAGCACTTATTTAAAATTTTTGGAGATTTAGATTTTCCTCCATTTATTCCTCAATATCAATATTTTATTGCTTATAATTCATTTAATCATTTTTGCTAAGCATTCTTTTACTTATATTATCTTTGAATTTTTATATTTTTGTGATTTTCATTATTTTTGAAAAATTCAAAAAAATTATGTCAATTAAGAACAACTCATAAATGTGGGAATATGAAAATTCATAAATTGAAATCTCAAAATGAAAACAAATAAAATAAGGATAAAAAGAAAAATTAAAAAAGAACAAATACAACATAATTAGTTATCCTCATCCCCATCATCGTCTTCCTCCGACACATACGTCGTCTCGGTAGGGTAGCGCGTCTCCGGTATGGGTGCACCGAGAAGAGGCCTTGGCAACATGGGGGCGTCCGGTTCGCCGTGCAAATTCCAATCATCAAACAACATCCCGAGGGCTTGATGAAATTCAGATTGGAAATGGCACTGTTGGACGTATTCCTGTTTGAAAAACCTCATATCGGTAGCTAGAGCCTTACTAAGCTCCGCATTTTGATTATGGAGGTGCATCAAGAGTTGGTTTGTGAGACGCGAGTCAGAAGGTGCAGACGCTTCCCCCTTTGGGCCCCTTCTTTTCTTGGGCATTTTACGTTCACTTGCCCGGATGTTAAGGTTCGAGGGGTGCAGGGCAATGCTGGGGGGAACAATGGCGTCGGAGGAGAGGATTTTTACCCATTGGGCTTCGCATAACATAGAAATCAAAGACCCAAAGGCCAATGTCGCGCATGAACCTTTGAGAGCTTTCCAAAGCTGCTCGAAGATTATGCTTGAAATGCGGATTTCGCCCGCCCTAACCAACGAGCACAAAAGGAGTGCACGGGCACGGGTCACTTCAGTTAAGTGACTCGTAGGCATGACATAGCTAGAAATGAAGACTAGTCATGCACTACTCGTCTCCGTTAATTCAGAGCGAGGAATGTTGGCGAGTCCCCCTTCCCACTCGGTGTCATCATTGACGATTTCCGCAACAAGAGCGCTGGGTCAAAACTGAGAGTCCAAGAGATCAGAGTATGAACAAGAGCTTACCTCCTCCAACCCATAGAATTGCTCTATTTGAGTAATTCCTATGGTGACACCCTTTCCCCGACAGAAGATCCGCTGCCCGGATGCGTCAATTGCGTTGGCATACACTTCTTAGATGATCGTCGTGTATGTGAGAGCTCTTTTGGTCACAAACTCTTTCCATCCTCTAGGAGTGACCTGTTCATGAGGGACGGGGTAGGCAACACTGAAGTTTCTCTCCGGGATCAACTTCCGTTGGGAAGTGATGGAGGTGTAACGGTGTTCGACCTCCGCCGAGGAGAACCTCTTTTTGTTTAAAGTTCCTCCGGATGAGAAAGCTTCAACATTCTTCATAGCAATTGCTTTCTTCCCGGAATACATTACTTTGGATGAAAGTTTTAGGATGATCAAGAGCTTTAAGAAGATAAAGAGAAGGTGTAAGGATAACCCCCCCATTCCCTCCTTATTTATAGCCCAAATATTCAAGACAAGAGAAGATGGTCAAATGATATTCCTCATGCCATTAATATGGTGATCTATATGAAGGGGGGGGGGGGCAGCTTTCTCAGCAACTTTTGACTGCCTTGGGAACCCAAGGGTCATGACTTGTTGACTGTATATTCCCAAGGCAGAAAATCTGGGCAAACTGTGGCAAATCGCTGCAGCGCGCTGTAGGGTGCGATCGCGGGTTTGGGTGCGTCCGGGCGGAAAATGGTTCCGCGCGCTATCGCGATGCCGTTTATGCGCAGATTACCCGATGCAACGCGTTGTTGCAGAATTTTTGCTACAGCGCGCTGTAGCGTAAATTTTTTTTTTCTTTTTTTTTTGGGTTGCCTTCCAATAAGCGCTTTGTTTAACGTCCTAAGCTAGACTCTCTTAAGATTAATAAGTTGGATCTGACAGTTTTATTTTCCATAGGCTAAGGATGTTCGAGTGAGCACACCCCTCTTGGTGGCTCGAACCCTGTTCATCTTCAACATCAACTAAAGGATCCTTCTTTTCGATTTCATGATTTGTGGGAGTCTTTTTCTTTCTTTTTCCTCGTCGTGTTTTTCTCTTCTTCACTCCTTCCTTGCTCCCCTTTTTAGAGGAAGGAGTAGAATAGCCATCAGAATTTTTTTCTTTTATCGTCAGGTCTCCTAGAACATTATCTACCCATAATCTGTCTTCTCTAATTCTTTTCCTGATTTCTTCTTCCATTTTTTTCTTTTTAAAGAGAGTGGGTTTTAAATCAATCACTTCTATTTTTCCCTTAACACTAATGCTCATTATATCGCGACATACATCTATAACAGTCTTAACACTCATCAGAAAGGGTCTTCCAAAAATAATTGTTGAATTTTTATTCCATCTGTCCCATTCGCACACCACAAAATCAGTTGGTACAATAAAATTTCCTAGTTCCACAACAACATTTTTGATCATTCCCAGAGGAGTAAGGACTCAAGATTAGCAAACTCTAGAATCATTGAGGTGTATTCCATCCCTCATACCTTTAATTGCTCATATATGTGGTATAGCATAATATTAACTGAGGCGCCTAGATCACACAATGGATCTACAAACACTTCATTTCTTATTATGCATGGAATGCATAATGTAACAACCCAGGTTGTTACTTTGCTCAATTAAGACTAATCTAAGTCTTAATTAAGATTCTAAGTCACTAATTAAGTGATTTGAAGCAAATCTCTGAAAACTAGGTCAAACCAAGAAGTCAACAAAGTCAAAACAGGAATTCTGGAAAATCCCAAAACCTGGAAATTTGACTTTTTATCTAGACCTCAGATTGAAAATCTGACTTCGCCATTGCGTTCAGAACACCCAAATTAGCTAAGGGTGAAATTTTGGAGGCAATTGGAAGTCGTTGATTTTTCGTCAAATATTTTAATATTATTTAAATACCCTAAATAATCAAATAAATAAATACTCGTCGAAAACAAAAATCCGAGTGCGCCGTTGCGTTCCTCACCCTTCAATTAGCTAATGGTGATTTATTGGAAATTTTTGGGATTTAATTAATAGGCTAAAATTAATTAATTAAAACTGAATAAAGTAATTTAAATATTATTATTTAATTACTGCATTTAACGGCGCTGTCAACATCCAAGTAACGCCGTCCATTTTAATCTAAGCCGCCGTTTCATCTAACGGTACGCGTCGACCGTTCGATCGAAACGATCGAACGGTCGAAGCCTTTCGTCCTCCGCGTGTCGCGGAGGTCTGCGCGCGGCACGCCGAGCGCGAGGCACGCGTCGACCGCCGCTGAAGAACCGTCTGGCATCCCATTTTTAGTCTCCCAGACTGTTTAGACTCAGGTTCTGGCACAGAATCTGAGCTGAAGAGATCGATCAAACCTCGGCATCAGTCGTGCTCTCTGGACCGTCCGTTTAAGGTACTACTCCTACCTCTATCTCTAAATTCATGCATCCAAATGCTAAATTGATTGTTCGAATGTTAATTCCATAATCTTGATTGAGTTTTGAGCGGACCCGATCGGGTCAATCAGGTCTGGTTAACCCAGATTTGGCTAAGGAGCAACAGTGGAAACCGTTACCCAAATTTTCTTGCCGAGTGTAGTGGCTTAGGGTTTGCTTTTGCCGGCGTCATACGCCTTCTCCGACGATCTTTGAGGTACCAATTGAAAGGTCTCTCCGAGACCTTTCGATCGGTGTTTGGCTCGTCGTCTGGCACCGCCGTCTTCGCCGTCAATTTTCATGCCCTAGGTTCCGAGCGTCGGGACGATCGCGTGGAGACGAAGGTACCTTCGGGCCGGTCGGGTCGGCCCGGGCCCGGCCCATGGCCCAAGCCGCGACGCTTCAGTTGCCACGGCGGGACCCACGCGCAGTGCGCCAGCCAGTCCTGGCACGACGCGTGGCCTGCGCGTCAGCGATCTGACCTGTGGGGCCCGCCGCTGTCTGCTCAGCCAATGAGCAGCCGCCACGTGTCCTGCAGAAAAGTAAATAATAAAATCAATTATATATAAATAAACGGTTAAATATAATCGAATTATATATATATGATAACAGATTTAATTAATTTAATTAAATAGTAATAATTAATTAATTAAATACCAAACTTTAAACTTAAATAACTCAATAAATATATGTCCAAATTATACAATTAAATATATTAAATTAATCAGAAAAATATGAGGAATTTATTGATACCAAAATTTTTGCTGTAGGATTAATATTTTGCAAAGTGATTATTTAGGTTTAATTTAATTTAAATTAAATGTCACAAACCTTATTTAGCTCATAACTTTGTACCCCATAATCCAAATATACCCAATATGGGTCTTAAAGTGATCAAAAAACCCTAAGGATTAATTTGATAGGGTTTATTTTGCTGTTTGGATTAGTGTTTTGCCTAATCACATTTAGGACCAAACCCTAATTAGGTTAATTAACCCTAGACCTTCAATTGACCATAACTTGGTCAATTGAGCTCCAAATTTGATGATCCATAGGTTCATTTAGATTAGAAGAACTTAATTTTCAATAATATGTAAAAATCTTTTAGATCTAACGGTTAGATTTGCTAATCACCCTTAATTGCTCTAAATCTTGATTAGTGAATACTAGCAAATCTAGTAACCCAATTTGAGAATTTTAAATTTCAGAGGACTCCTAAATCCATTTAGAATCAATCCATAAGGTTGGATTAGTATTTGAGTGATTAATTTTGTTAATCACTCACTAATCACCATAAACCCTAATTAGGTCTTAACTTAGTCAAATTAAGTCCAAATTGAGCCTACCACATGTCATTATAATCAGTGAGCTATTTGTAAACCATAGCCACTAATTTTGCTTAATTTGAATACAAATTGGCAAAGTTAGGATTTTGACTTTTAATTAAGCATTCCTTAATCTCCTAAAAACCCTAGATCTAGTGTTGGCCATAACTTGGCCAATACTCATCAGAATTTAGCAAATTTAGATTCTATGGAAAGCTTAGATAGTAAAGAGCAATAATCTAAAAGAAAATTTAACTTTCACTTAGTAAAATTATTAATTTGCCCTATTGAGTCAAATTCACTAATTTGATCTCTAATGGCTTAAATAATCACCCAAAATTAACTTAGTTGCTGTCTAATCTTATATTAGACAATAAGAAGCACTTCCAAAAGAAAAAATTTAAAATTTAAACCCTAGATCAATTTTTAATCTTTTGAACCCTTAAGTAGGGGCAAAATGGTCATTTTGCCCAAATTTAGGGTTTAGCCTTTTAAAACCCTAATTTCAGTTTCTAATCACTAAAATCAGTAAATAGAATGATTTAGAACTAAAATTAATCAAATTTAAGTCTAAATTAGGTTTTAATTAAAATCTCAAA
This sequence comes from Gastrodia elata, assembly GCA_016760335.1. Classification (NCBI taxonomy): domain Eukaryota; kingdom Viridiplantae; phylum Streptophyta; class Magnoliopsida; order Asparagales; family Orchidaceae; genus Gastrodia; species Gastrodia elata. The sequence continues at coordinate 20,001,534 of CM028671.1, read as the reverse complement.
ATTTGCTCCTTAAGAAAATTCATAAGTCCTATGTGAGTGTTCTCATTCTTTAATCATTCTTAGACCCATCCTTAGGTCTTATAACATTAGTTAGGATGTGTGTCTTGAGAGATACTCTTAGTAATTAAGAGCTTTAAGTCCTAAGATTAGGAATAGATCTTAAGTTAGAATTCATCTATTGAGTAAATTGGGTTACTCAATTAGATGAAACCTTGAGTTTTCTAGTTTATAGATTTTCTTAGTTTATTAAATGATTATTTTGATCTTTAGACTTTAGAACTAAGAATAGAAATCCATTCTAATGAATTTGATTCATCATTAGGATTTGCCTTAACCTAATCTATGAGATTTGGGTTCTAAACCTTAGATCCTTAGATTATACCTTTAGATTAAGTGATTAGACCCCATCATCTGGAGTCTAATTCTTAATCTATTCATCTTGATTTGGCTAATCAAAATGTGGTTGGGATGAATTAAATTATAAAACTAGGTCGATGATTTATTCATTTTAACCAAATAGTCGTCTTTTGATTAAGTTATAATTAGGACTTGGCCAGTCCTAATTATCTTCAGCAAGTAGGATTCGTGATTCTAAGTTACAGAATGTGTAAGAATTAATAAATTCTGAAACTTATGTAACTTAGAGTAGATAGAACGAATAAAGTAGATAACAAAGGATATCACCTGTGTTATAGATAGAGTTTCTTGCACTTTGACTTTGATGCTTCGCATTCCTTGATTTTGAGCCTTATACCTTGAACATGTATTATGAACATAAGATATTTTGATAAATATCTTATGTTAATTTGGAACATTATTTATAAACAGCATTATGTTCGTTTCACAAGTGGTTTGTAAGGTGTAGCTTGATTAGTATACCTCTTCGATCAACCTGTTCGGGGTCGGCAACCTTTCGAGGGTTTAATGTCCGATAGTCTATTGGCCATGCCTAGTCCGAGTGATAGGATGGATAGACTCTTGCCCTACTGACTACAGAGTCAGGATTCTGATATGGATATACTAATTCAAGTACACTTACATTTAGTTCTGTCTTAGCTCATCAGGCTAAGAGTTTCAGTGATATTCAGTTCAGAGTTTCTTAGCTCATCAGGCTAAGAATTATTGAGTTCGTATCCAGTTCAGATGGCTTATACAGTTACTATAGTTTTAGTTTACAGTTACTGTTTTACTAGTATATTCTGCATTTCAGCACTGTTTTACTTACAGCTTTTCTGCACGTGTTTTTATATAGGATGCTAGATTTACTTACTGTGTTCTTAAGCTTGTTTAGGATGTTAGTGTACTCAGTATTTTATGTCACTTAGCATAATCAGTTTGATCATATGCATATTTAGGTTGTATTTTCTTACAGTTTTACACTTCTTTTACTTACCTGTTTGTGTTGCAGTTGCTTGGAGGAGGTATGTTTTACTTCCTTTTTGTTTAGTTATAAACTATGGTTTATAACTTATTACAGTTCTTTTGTATGCTTTTCTGCACCTATTTTGCTCATTTCTGTTTTTATGGTGATATTCAGTTAACTTAAATAAACTTTTATCCTAAAATATACTTAGACTTATTGTCTAACCAGTTTTTCTTTGTTGGCTGGGGCCCTACCATTATGAAACTGATAATGGTAGGTTCTGAGTTTGTTGGTTTAGCAGATCCAGTGGAGAGTTTGCCATTGGAGGAGGAGTCCGTTCCTGAAGATCTGTAGCTTTAGTTTTTCTTCCAGTGAGATTGAGAGTTTTCTTTCAGTACTTTTAAGCTCATTAAATGTTGTAATAATACAGGATTATTTTTTCTTTTTCAGTACTTACTTATTCTGTATTGTTGTATTTATACTGTATTGGATGGATGTTATGTTTTATGCTTCCGCACTCTGAGTTCATGTATGATCATTTAGTGATAGTATTTCTGGATTGAATGGCAAAGTCCTTATTTAAATTGGAATAGAGTGTGTGTCTAATCCAATCTCAAGTGGGGACCTTGTCATTTGGTGACCCCTCCACCGTAATCATGTTAACTTTAGGGTTAACAGGACCACGGCTGGGCAGGGCCGCCACAGTTGGTATCAGAGAATTCCATAAGGTGCTAGATGGGAATTTGTATTCCTCTCTACCTAATGGATTGTTCTTCTGCCACTTGATCACTAAATGAATACTTGAATTAACATCCATCTCATTATGAGTATAACTCAGAATAAGTTAAGTTATTAGATAACCATAAAAGATGATAATTATCAAAATATATATATATATATGCTCAACAAATCTAAGTAGGATGTTATAATTGTAGGAATAGAAGATCTTCTAGAAATGGCATTTATGGCTTACCTAAAGGAGTTCGATACTATTTGGAAATATGAACATAAATTAGGAAAGAAGCAAGGAAGAGTGATTGAAGGAGTATCAGAATAAGGATCGCAAGTGATAAACAAATTACTAAAAGAAGGCGTCTATAGAGGCCTTGATTTTCCAGTACTAGCAAGGGAATGGCTTGCGAGAGTTGACCACATATTTGGTGTTATGGAATGGCCTAGTCACATCAGATTAGAAGTGGTGCTATGTCTTTTGCGTATGCAAGCAAAAGAATGGTGGATTATGGCATACGAAGAACTGTTTCGTAAAGCACAAGAGGAGCATCGTGAAGTGATTTATGAAGATTTTCGTAGAGCATTTTTCATTAAATATATAGGATGGGAATAGTTTTATAAGTCTATGATGATGTTTTTTGTTATTTCAATAAAAGTTTAAATAAACGAGAAAAGCAGTAGTTATATTATGTCTTGTTATAATAAAGAACTCAAGATAGTTGTTTTGATTTCAGGAAAATGAATCATGCTACTTCTCCCAACAATACTCCACTCAATCCTCAACCATCCGCAAGCAATGCTCCAAATAATACCATGGCCGCTTCCAATACTGTTGACGAAATAACTTCTTTGAGAAATATGGTTACTGTAATGCTAGAGAATCAAAATCAGCAGGCTCTAGCTATTCAAAAGTTAGTATCTATAATACCTGTTACTAATGCCAGCACCTCTTCAGCTTCCCCCGCTCTTCAAGTTCCCAATACATATCAGCAGTTTGCAGATGGGATACTTCACAGTTTCCTAAGGTTAAGACCGCCTACCTTTAAAGGATCTGAATCCCCGATGGATACCTTAGCATGGCTGAAAATTATAAAGAAAAATATCACTAGTCTTGGTTGTTCAAGCAACCAATCTGTAAGACTAGCCACTCATCTTCTGCAAGGAGAGGCAGAACATTGGTGGGAACAAGAAAGGGACACACGATTTGAAGAGTTTGAGTTAGACGAAATAGAATGGAGCTGGTTTGTCCAAGCCTTCAAGGAATCGTTTATTCCACCCTCCACCAAGAACATCATTGGTGAGTCTTTATTAAGGTTAACCCAAGGAAGTCGAACAGTAGCAGAATACACTTCAGAATTTCGAAAGCTCATCCGATTTTCACCTCATTTGGTTCCAACTGAAGAAGATAGATGTTTCAGATACGAGAATGGACTCAGAGAGTCTATCAAAGATCATGTAATCCCTTTACAACATACCAAATTCGAGAAGCTAGTTGAGACAGCTCGGGTAGTAGAGCATCATCAAAATATTAAAGAAATGAAGAGAAAGGCTTTCAATATGAATAAATACCCTCAGAACTTCAAGCAACAATGAACAAATCAAGGAAAGGTATATCAAATGGAAACCACTGAAACCTCAAGTCAAACTGCCACATGTAATAGGCCACATCCTTATGGGAAATGTTATCATTTTGGCCGAGTATGTTTTACGTGTGGAAAACAAGGTCACGCATATAGAGACTGTCGATCAAATAAAACAATTGATGGAGTAACTATTGATAGGAATCGTACAAATAAAGTATTCCGTGCCACTCCTATCAACTTCAGAGAACCTCAGAAAACTCTTATGCCACCTCCTGCTCAAGAGCGAAACCTTGCAAAAGTTCAATATACTACAAATCCTTCAAACCCAAATCAATCAAGAGCTCAAACATCTGACAGCAGACCTGCTGGAAAGACAAGAGTATATAATCTCACTCCAGTGGAAGCAGCAGAAGACAATAATGTAGTCTCAGGTACAAATCGCAAACTTTTACTTTTCTTACTGAATTAGAATTTTCTTAAGTCTATACTTTTATTGTTAGGCACCTTATACTTTAAAGATAAGCCCTGCAGTATATTGTTTGATACTGGGGCTAGTCATTTATTCATCTCTGAAAATTTTGCTAAGAAATTAGGACTATCATATTTCAAACTTGCGAAGATCTTAAGTGTTGGACTTCCATCTGGAGCCTAACTTAGTGCGAACCAATTCTGTGACATTCAAATACCAATTAATAACCATACCTTCCAAGCCAAGTTAGTTGTACTACCTATAGTAAATTTTGATATCATACTAGGCATGAATTGGCTTAGTATGCATAGCGCTACTATCAATTGTCAAAAGAAGAAGGTTGTGTTGTAAACTCCAGGAGCTTCAACAACATTTATTGGGAAGATCAGCACTAGTAGCTCCTTGATCAATGCAATTCAAGCAAGGAAAATGGTGTGCAAAGGTTATAGTTGTATTCTGATTGTGATGATGGGCAATAATAAAGAAGTAACCCCAATATCTAAAATAAAAGTTGTTAGAGATTTTGAAGATGTTTTCCTTGAAGATCTGCCTGGTTTACCTCCAACCAGAGAAGTAGAATTTGAAATAAATATAGTACCAGGAACTCAACCTCTATCAAAAGCACCATATAGAATGGCTCCAAAAGAATTGCAAGAGTTAAATGAGCAATTACAAGAGCTATTAAATAAGGGGTTTATTAAACCAAGTATGTCCCCATGGGGAGCCTCGGTACTATTTGTTAAGAAGAAAGATGGGACTATGAGAATGTGCATAGACTACAGAGAGCTGAATAAAGTCACAATTAAAAATAGATACCCACTTCTTCGTATTGATGATCTGTTCGACCAACTTGCTGGTGCTGTAGTATTCTCTAAAATTGATTTAAGGTCAGGGTATCATCAAGTGAAGGTAAAGGACTCAGATGTAGAAAAGACAGCATTCAGAACACGATATGGGCATTTCGAGTTTCTTGTAATGTCGTTTGGCCTCACAAATGCCCCATCTCTATTCATGGATTTAATGCAGAGAGTTCTGAAGCCTTATCTAGATAAATTTGTTATAGTATTCATTGATGATATCTTAATCTACTCCAAGACAGTAAAAGATCATGAAGAACACTTGAGATTGGTTCTGGAGAAGCTTAGAGAGCATGAGTTATATGCTAAATTCTCTAAGTGTGAATTTTGGCTGGATTCTGTATCATTTCTTGGACATGTAGTTGATGCTCGAGGAATCCAAGTAGATCAGAGTAAGATCAGTGCTATTCAGGATTGGGTTCAGCCCAAGACAGTTACTGAAATTTGTAGTTTTCTGGGTTTAGCCGGATACTACAGAAGGTTTGTTAAAGGCTTCTCTCAGCTTGCCGCACCTCTTACAAAACTAACTCAGAAGGTAGTTCCATTTGTTTGGACAGAAGAATGTGAAACTGCATTTCAGTCTATAAAGGACGCGTTAACTTCTGCTCCAGTTTTAGTTCTTCCAAAAGAAGGAGTGAACTATCAGGTGTATACGGATGCATCTGGAATTGGGTTAGGGTGCGTATTAATGCAAGAAGGCAAAGTTATAGCATACACATCTCGTCAGCTTAAAACATATGAGAGAAACTATGCTGTACATGATTTAGAATTGGCAGCATTAGTTTTTGCATTAAAAATCTGGCGCCATTATTTGTACGGAGTTCAATGCTCTATATTCACAGACCACCAAAGTCTGAAGTACATCTTTACTCAGAGAGAATTGAACTGTAGGCAAAGAAGATGGCTAGAATTAATAAGTGATTATGATTTAGATATCCAATACCATCCAGGCAAAGCTAATGTGGTAGCTGATGAGTTAAGCCGTCACACTGTCCTTAGCAGCCTAATTTCAGAAAGTCCGTTGGCAAATGAGTTTCATAAAATGGAAATTTCTCTTACTAAGGGAAATTCAGTCAGTACCATAATATCCATGAATAATATAGAACCTACTTTTCATAGAGAAATTTCAATTTCTCAAAGTAAGGATGATGAATATTTAAACCTTAAAGTGGCAATAGAAAGTGATCGTCGTCCAGAATTGAACTTTAAGAAAGGTGCTATTTACATGAATAATCGTCTCTGGATTCCTAAATCTGCAGAAAGAGATCCTAATTGAAAGTCACAATTCAGGATATCAAATTCATCCAGGAAATTCTAAGATGTACCAAGACCTAAAACAATCATTCTGGTGGCCAGGAATGAAGAAAAGTTTTGCAGAATATGTTGCAAAATGCCACGCTTGTTGCTTAATAAAAGCAGAACATCAAAAGCCTGGTGGCTTATTGCACCCACTAGAAATTCCAGAATGGAAATGGACTGATATATCCATGGATTTTGTTATGGGTTTGCCTCGATCAAGATCTGGAGCTGATTCAATATGGGTTATAGTGGATCGCCTTACAAAATCTGCCCACTTTATTCCAATCCGTCAAACTGACTCAGTGGAGAAATTGGCCAAATTGTACATTAAGGAAATAGTCAGATTGCACGGAATTCCTAAAATAATTGTATCTGATAGAGACAGTCGTTTTACTTCTAAATTTTGGCAGGCTGTCCATCAAGATTTAAGCACAACTTTGGCCATGAGTACAGCATTCCATCCTCAAACAGATGGCCAAACAGAGTGAGTAAATCAAGTCTTAGAAGATCTTTTGCGTTTATGTATGTTGGATTTTTCTGGATCCTGGGAAGAGCATATTCCTTTAGTGGAATTTGCATATAACAATAGTTTTCAGTCAAGTATTAAGATGGCACCATATGAAGCCCTATATGGAAGAAAATGTTCATCCCCACTAGCATGGTCTGAGTCAGGAGATACTCAATTATATGGATCTGAGCTAGTATAAGAGACAAATAAGAAGGTTAAACTCATTCAACAAAGAATTAAAACTGATCAAGATAGGCAAAGCAAATATCATGATAATCGTCACCGTCCTCTAGAATTCAGCAAAGGAGATTTTGTGTACTTAAAAGTGAGCCCGATGAAAGGAATCTATCGTTTTGGAGTTTCAGGAAAACTCAGTCCAAGGTACATTGGACCTTTCAAAATTTTACAGAAGATTGGTTCGGCAGCTTATAAATTAGAACTTCCAGAAGACTTTGCTGCTGTTCATAATGTATTTCACGTCTCATCTCTAAGGAAGTATCTTCGAGATCCTTCTCATCTTATTGAACATCCTGCAATTGAAATTCAACCTGATCTTTCTTACATTGAAGAACCAATAAAAATCCTAGATCATGATCTGAAGAAATTAAGGAATCGATCCATTCCAATGATAAAGATTCAGTGGAAGAACCGATCTTGTAATGAAGCCACCTGGGAGAAAGAGGTGGATATGCGCCAAAAGTACCCAAACCTTTTTAATCAAGGTAATTCTTCAACTCTATCTTATTTCAATTCGTTTCATTATATCTGCTTAAATTCTTTTTCTCACTTGAGTGATGTCGAGGACGACATCATTCTTAAGTGGGGGAGTTTGTAACAACCTAGGTTGTTACTTTGCTCAATTAAGACTAATCTAAGTCTTAATTAAGATTCTAAGTCACTAATTAAGTGATTTGAAGCAAATCTCTGAAAACTAGGTCAAACCAAGAAGTCAACAAAGTCAAAACAGGAATTCTGGAAAATCCCAAAACTTGGAAATTTGACTTTTTATCTAGACCTCAGATTGAAAATCTGACTTCGCCATTGCGTTCAGAACACCCAAATTAGCTAAGGGTAAAATTTTGGAGGCAATTGGAAGTCGTTGATTTTTCGTCAAATATTTTAATATTATTTAAATACCCTAAATAATCAAATAAATAAATACTCGTCGAAATAAAAATCTGAGTGCGCCGTTGCGTTCCTCACCCTTCAATTAGCTAAGGGTGATTTATTGGAAATTTTTGGGATTTAATTAATAGGCTAAAATTAATTAATTAAAACTGAATAAAGTAATTTAAATATTATTATTTAATTACTGCATTTAACGGCGCTGTCAACATCCAAGTAACGCCGTCCATTTTAATCTAAGCCGCCGTTTCATCTAACGGTACGCGTCGACCGTTCGATCGAAACGATCGAACGGTCGAAGCCTTTCGTCCTCCGCGTGTCGCGGAGGTCTGCGCGCGGCACGCCGAGCGCGAGGCACGCGTCGACCGCCGCTGAAGAACCGTCTGGCATCCCATTTTTAGTCTCCCAGACTATTTAGACTCAGGTTCTGGCACAGAATCTGAGCTGAAGAGATCGATCAAACCTCGGCATCAGTCGTGCTCTTTGGACCGTCCAGTTTAAGGTACTACTCCTACCTCTATCTCTAAATTCATGCATCCAAATGCTAAATTGATTGTTCGAATGTTAATTCCATAATCTTGATTGAGTTTTGAGCGGACCCGATCGGGTCAATCAGGTCTGGTTAACCCAGATTTGGCTAAGGAGCAACAGTGGAAACCGTTACCCAAATTTTCTTGCCGAGTGTAGTGGCTTAGGGTTTGCTTTTGCCGGCGTCATACGCCTTCTCCGACGATCTTTGAGGTACCAATCGAAAGGTCTCTCCGAGACCTTTCGATCGGTGTATGGCTCGTCGTCTGGCACCGCCGTCTTCGCCGTCAATTTTCATGCCCTAGGTTCCGAGCGTCGGGACGATCGCGTGGAGACGAAGGTACCTTCGGGCCGGTCGGGTCGGCCCGGGCCCGGCCCGTGGCCCAAGCCGCGACGCTTCAGTTGCCACGGCGGGACCCACGCGCAGTGCGCCAGCCAGTCCTGGCGCGACGCGTGGCCTGCGCGTCAGCGATCTGACCTGTGGGGCCCGCCGCTGTCTGCTCAGCCAATGAGCAGCCGCCACGTGTCCTGCAGAAAAGTAAATAATAAAATCAATTATATATAAATAAATGGTTAAATATAATCAAATTATATATATATGATAACAGATTTAATTAATTTAATTAAATAGTAATAATTAATTAATTAAATACCAAACTTTAAACTTAAATAACTCAATAAATATATGTCCAAATTATACAATTAAATATATTAAATTAATCAGAAAAATATGAGGAATTTATTGATACCAAAATTTTTGCTGTAGGATTAATATTTTGCAAAGTGATTATTTAGATTTAATTTAATTTAAATTAAATGTTACAAACCTTATTTAGCTCATAACTTTGTACCCCATAATCCAAATATACCCAATATGGGTTTTAAAGTGTTCAGAAAACCCTAAGGATTAATTTGATAGGATTTATTTTGCTGTTTGGATTAGTGTTTTGCCTAATCACATTTAGGACCAAACCCTAATTAGGTTAATTAACCCTAGACCTTCAATTGACCATAACTTGGTCAATTGAGCTCCAAATTTGATGATCCATAGGTTCATTTAGATTAGAAGAACTTAATTTTCAATAATATGTAAAAATCTTTTAGATCTAACGGTTAGATTTGCTAATCACCCTTAATTGCTCTAAATCTTGATTAGTGAATAATAGCAAATCTAGTAACCCAATTTGAGAATTTTAAATTTCAGAGGACTCCTAAATCCATTTAGAATCAATCCTTAAGGTTGGATTAGTATTTGAGTGATTAATTTTGTTAATCACTCACTAATCACCCTAAACCCTAATTAGGTCTTAACTTAGTCAAATTAAGTCCAAATTGAGCCTACCACATGTCATTATAATCAGTGAGCTATTTGTAAACCATAGCCACTGATTTTGCTTAATTTGGACACTAATTGGCAAAGTTAGGATTTTGACTCTTAATTAAGCATTCCTTAATCTCCTAAAAACCCTAGATCTAGTATTGGCCATAACTTGGCCAATACTCATTAGAATTTAGCAAATTTAGATTTTATGGAAAGCTTAGATAGTAAAGAGCAATAATCTAAAAGAAAATTTAACTTTCACTTAGTAAAATTACTAATTTGCCCTATTGAGTCAAATTCACTAATTTGATCTCTAATGGCTTAAATAATCACCAAAAATTAACTTAGTTGCTGTCTAATCTTATATTAGACAATAAGAAGCACTTCCAAAAGAAAAAATTTAAAATTTAAACCCTAGATCAATTTTTGATCTTTTGAACCCTTAAGTAGGGGCAAAATGGTCATTTTGCCCAAATTTAGGGTTTAGCCTTTTAAAACCCTAATTTCAGTTTCTAATCACTAAAATCAGTAAATAGAATGATTTAGAACTAAAATTAATCAAATTTAAGTCTAAATTAGGTTTTAATTAAAATCTCAAAATTTGCTCCTTAAGAAAATTCATAAGTCCTATGTGAGTGTTCTCATTCTTTAATCATTCTTAGACCCATCCTTAGGTCTTATAACATTAGTTAAGATGTGTGTCTTAAGAGATACTCTTAGTAATTAAGAGCTTTAAGTCCTAAGATTAGGAATAGATCTTAAGTTAGAATTCATCTATTGAGTAAATTGGGTTACTCAATTAGATGAAACATTGAGTTTTCTAGTTTATAGATTTTCTTAGTTTATTAAATGATTATTTTGATCTTTAGACTTTAGAACTAAGAATAGAAATCCATCCTAATGAATTTGATTCATCATTAGGATTTGCCTTAACCTAATCTGTGAGATTTGGGTTCTAAGCCTTAGATCCTTAGATTATACCTTTAGATTAAGTGATTAGACCCCATCATCTGGAGTCTAATTCTTAATCTATTCATCTTGATTTGGCTAATCAAGATGTGGTTGGGATGAATTAAATTATAAAACCAGGTCGATGATTTATTCATTTTAACCAAATAGTCATCTTTTGATTAAGTTATAATTAGGACTTGGCCAGTCCTAATTATCTTCAACAAGTAGGATTCGTGATTCTAAGTTACAGAATGTGTAAGAATTAATAAATTCTGAAACTTATGTAACTTAGAGTAGATAGAACGAATAAAGTAGATAACAAAGGATATCACCTGTGTTATAGATAGAGTTTCTTGCACTTTGACTTTGATGCTTCGCATTCCTTGATTTTGAGCCTTATACCTTGAACATGTATTATGAACATAAGATACTTTGATAAATATCTTATGTTAATTTGGAACATTATTTATAAACAGCATTATGTTCGTTTCACAAGTGGTTTGTAAGGTGTAGCTTGATTAGTATACCTCTTCGATCAACCCGTTCGGGGTCGGCAACCTTTCGAGGGTTTAATGTCCGACAGTCTATTGGCCATGCCTAGTCCGAGTGATAGGATGGATAGACTCTTGCCCTACTGACTATAGAGTCAGGATTCTGATATGGATATACTAATTCAAGTACACTTACATTCAGTTCTATCTTAGCTCATCAGGCTAAGAGTTTCAGTGATGTTCAGTTCAGAATTTCTTAGCTCATCAGGCTAAGAATTATTGAGTTCGTATCCAGTTCAGATGGCTTATACAGTTACTATAGTTTTAGTTTACAGTTACTGTTTTACTAGTATATTCTGCATTTCAGCACTATTTTACTTACAGCTTTCCTGCACGTGTTTTTAATATAGGATGCTAGATTTACTTACTGTGTTCTTAAGCTTGTTTAGGATGTTAGTGTACTCAGTATTTTATGTCACTTGGCATAATTAGTTTGATCATATGCATATTTAGGTTGTATTTTCTTACAGTTTTACACTTCTTTTACTTACCTGTTTGTGTTGCAGTTGCTTGGAGGAGGTATGTTTTACTTCCTTTTTGTTTAGTTATAAACTATGGTTTATAACTTATTACAGTTCTTTTGTATGCTTTTCTGCACCTATTTTGCTCATTTCTGTTTTTATGGTGATATTCAGTTAACTTAAATAAACTTTTACCCTAAAATGTACTTAGACTTATTGTCTAACCAGTTTTTCTTTGTTGGCTGGGGCCCTACCATTATGAAACTGATAATGGTAGGTTCTGAATTTATTGGTTTAGCAGATCCAGTGGAGAGTTTTCCATTGGAGGAGGAGTCCATTCCTGAAGATCTGTAGCTTTAGTTTTTCTTCCAGTGAGATTGAGAGTTTTCTTTCAGTACTTTTAAGCTCATTAAATGTTGTAATAATACAGGATTATTTTTTCTTTTTCAGTACTTTACTTATTCTGTATTGTTGTATTTATACTGTATTGGATGGATGTTATGTTTTATGCTTCCGCACTCTGAGTTCATGTATGATCATTTAGTGATAGTATTTCTGGATTGAATGGCAAAGTCCTTATTTAAATTGGAATAGAGTGTGTGTCTAATCCAATCTCAAGTGGGGACCTTGTCATTTGGTGACCCCTCCATTGTAATCATGTTAACTTTAGGGTTAACAGGACCACGGCGGGGCAGGGCCGCCACACATAATCTCCATAGATCGTCACATTTGGGTGCGGTTAGCTTTTCATTATCATTACCTTTTATTCTTTCCTCTACCTCTAATCCAAAATTTATTGCTCTCTCTTTTTCATCATTCATTCCTCCTGATACAACTTTAGAATAGATCACACTCACTAATTCCCTTAAATTTATTTTAGTAGAACTAGGTAAATCCCCATACTGCCGAGAGATCAGCTGCTTGGAAATTTACCCCAATTGAGTTTCAATATTTCTAAGGGAGGCTTCTATTCCCTGGATAGAAGTCTCGTGACGTGTGATAGTTGCCTTAGTGCGGCGAATGAATTGGGTTATTTCAGCCTTAAATGCGTTGAATGCCCCTTCTAGATTATGCTGGTAGTTGTGGCTATTGTTATTATAATTCATGCATTGTTGGTTGGATTAATTCCCCCATATTAATTTGCATTATTGTTGTTATTACTCAATGAGAAATTTGGGTAGTTCTTCCACCCTGGATTGTATGTGTTGGAGTAGGGGTTATTTGTTTGGTTGTTGTTTCTTAAGTAGTTGATTTATTCAGTATTATTTTGTACAAAAGGGTTGTTCAAGTTACAGCTCTTACTATTATGTCTCCCTCCGCACAATTCACATTGTACCTCAGAAACCACGTGTACATTCATCCTTTCTATCTTTTCATTCAAATCATGAATTTCTTGTTACAAAGCTGTTATTTGATTTGACTCATTCACTTTAATGAATTCTTTTTTAAGCCTTCCAAAAGGCCATTGGTAAGCGTTGTTTGCCATTTCTTCTAAGAGGTCATAGGCTTTCTCTTGGGTTTTTCCACTAATGGATCCCTCGGCGGCCACATCATTGAGTGTCCTTGTTGGAGCGTTCAAACAATTATAAAAGGTTTGCACTTGCATCCAGAGAGGGAACCCATGATGCGGGCAACATCTAAGGTACTCCTTAAAGCGTTCCCACCCGTCATAGAGAGTCTCACCTTCCATCTGAGTAAAGTTGGTGATCTCAATTCTCAACCATGCGGATCCCCTCTCTTTCCTGCTTGAGGTCCCGTGAGTTATCTTTTCCTACCGGTCGCGTTGTGCGAACCGAGTAGCGGACTTTTGTGCTTTTTCGGCCCGCCAGGGTGTTTTTTCTTTTGATAGGAGCACTGTGCTCCCTAGGAGGCTTTTAGACCTCCTGGCTGATGACACCATGGAGTTTGATCTTGATTAAGTTGTTGTACTGTGATTGACTATTGATATATATATATATATATATATATATATATATATATATATGCATGGGCTACGACCGTCTTTCATGGAAGTATTTGGCTAAGAATTTCTTAGCCAAATCATCCCAAGTACGGATAGAATCACTCGGTAAAGAGCTGAGCCAACTCTTGGCTCTATCTCTCAGTGAGAAAGAAAATAACATCAATTTAACTGCGTCTTTGGAGACGCCGTTAAACTTGAAGGTATCACATATTTTAAGGAAGGTTGAAATATGTGAATTTGGATCTTTAGTGGCTAATCCTCTAAATTGATTGTTTTGTACCATACTCAGCATAGAGGGTTTGATTTCAAAATTAGGGGCTTCTATATTCGGCCTTACAATCGCATGGGGAATGCCCCTAACAGTGGGCAGTGCATAATCTCTAAGTATTTTACCTCTAGGTGTGGTGACCGGGGATCGAAGTTCGAGAGTCTTTAACGAACAATTCATCTCAATTAAAAATATAAATATTTTTATAATTCAAAAAGGACATAATAAAAATAAAATAATGAAATTCATAATCCTTTTATACATAGAGCCAAAACATATATGAAAAGTTACATCAGTTTAAAAATATAAGAAGTATCTACATTCTTCTGCTTCCTTTATTCTTCTTCTTTTAATTTGGCAGATCTTCTAAGTTCTTTAATTATTAAAAACCTGAAAATTCAGATTACCAGTCAGGTAGGAGTACGCAAATTGTTCTTATAAGAATAAATCTAGCATCCTATAATAGGTATGATCATATATGAAAATGACTGAAAATAAAACTGTAAGTAAAGTAAGCAATTTCCAAATACAATTTCTGCCCTGCAAAATAGCTGTGAAAATCAACATATATGAAATAAATTTTATCAAAAGTATTTGTAACAATAAGTTGAGTCCGGAGACCCCTAAGCCCAAATGGGTAAACCCATAGATAATCTGTACAGATTCCAATTTTGTATTCCACCCTCCAAAGATAAACACCACAATATATATATATATATAAATTCTTTTTGTTACATGCTTTTTGATATAATTCTTTTGCAGATTAAAATGCAGTAAGCAGTGCAAATAATACTCAAATGGAAAAATGGCTCAAATAAGAATACTGAAATAAGACTTATAAGTAGATTTGCGTACCTGACTTGTTTTGTCTCAAAATCAATCAATTCAATTTGTTTGATCTGCCAAAAGTAGTTTAAGTTATTAATTTAATGCTTCATGATTTGTAATAATAGGTTTTTATGATATTTGATATTTGGATTTATTGAAGTAATTATTTTTATGACTAATATTTTCAAATGAAGTGACAATTTATATGAAATTTCTAGAAATATGTGTAAACATCTATATTTCCTATAATTTTCTAAGTCCTAAAATTCTTAAAAATTTCGGCAGAGTCTCCTTTGTTTTTGTTCAATTTTTCCATTTTTACACAAACATTCTCCAATTCTAAATATAGAGTTCAGTCCTTTTACAAGACTGCTCATTTCCAGTTCTAAAAATAGAGTTTAATTCCAGTTCTAAAATAGAGTTCAACCCTTTTTACAGGATTGCTCATTTCCAATTCTACAGAAATTTTAAATACATTCAATTAAACTAAGCAGTTTAATAACCTATATCAAACATCTAATATCAAAAGATGCAGAAATTAATTCAGCAATTTTTTTTAGGGGCAGCATTATTTAGCTTATTTTTGCTATATGTTAATAGCATTTAGCGTAGCATTTCTCTTGATACTAATTTATAACTCGACCTGCAAAGAATAACATCATTAAAGTTAACATTTAAATATAAATGAAACAAGTAGGGTTTTAATTGAATTCTTAAAACATCATTTGATTCTTTAAATGCATTTAATAAAAGGAGTTAATTTAATACAAGTAATGTAAGGAACAGAATTAAATGACAATATTCCATGATTCTTTCATATATTTATTTGATCACATATGGTTTTAATAAGACAACTGACAGTATTTAATCATGTGATTTTACTTTGGAATTAGAGAAAACTTTCGATTTCACTTTAAATGAAAGGCAGCATATGATTTCATTTACAAGAAATGGCACAGTTAATCTCTTATGATCTCCCATTATAATAGATAGTAACATTGAATGACAGTATATGATTCTAATAAAGAAACAGTGACATTTTATCTAATACGATCTTATTGATCTCATTTAGAAAAAGAGGCAACATGTGATTCTATAAGGCAGCAATTATCTTATATTGTATGGTATAGAAGAATGAATTCAGCATTTCACAACTCATATGAAGACCAATACATATGCAGTATATTACTTATGATAGTACTTGACTCACATTAGGATAAACGACAGCATTTGGAGTTCCTAAATTACTTGGTAGCATTTATATCTTACAAAGCAAATGACAGCATTAATGATCCTATAATCTTTTAACAAGAAATGAGACTATAAGGAATGGACAGCATGATGATCTCAATTTAAAGAAATGATAGCACTTAATTTCATCAACTTGTCTAGTAGCATTTGATTCATAATGAAATAATTGACAAATACTTGTTCTCTCATTTCTTTAGATAATGACATTTAGATCCTATAGAATATATTGCAGCATTTGATTTTATTTGAGATTTGGCAACATATAGTTCTATTTAAGATTAATGACAGCAATTTATATCTCAACATTATTACATAATAGCATATGATGCTAAGAAAAACAATTATAACATTTATTTTAATATTCCATTCATCTCAAATTCATTAAATGATAGCATGCGACTCTTACTTAAATGTACGAAAACAACTATCCTTACCTTACAATGAAATAAAAATATTTAATCCCTCTACATATTGATGACAACATATAATCCTATGCATAGTAGATAACAGCATTCATTCTTTCATACAATTGTTGGCAACTTATGTTTTTATTCACAATTAATAGCAATGTTGAATTTTATTTGATACATGACAGTAAGTGGATCCATAACAGAAATAGAAACACCTCATTCGAGATATGGCAACATTGAATTTCAGCATTTACTATCTTATTCATGACATCATTACTTAATGGAAAAGAATTAGGAGCTAGTATCTTTGCATAGTTAGTCATCACTAAGAAATAATAGAGGAAGATTAAAAGTAAGAGAAACCATCCTTCCAACAATTAACATTAAAGTGCTTTTAAATGAGACAAAGTGAAATGGATGATAATCATCACCTGCAATCCAGCTAGGCAAGGGCACTAACTGAACAAACATTGCCACATATTCCAAATGCGTATATTTCAAATGTCAAACAATATTGCAAAACTATGTGACTAGAATAGTACAAAACATGAGTGCAACTCATAAAATATTTAAGTGCAGACTAGCAATTATTTCTCTTAATTTTATCAATTTTTATAAAGCACTTACAACTAAGAATTATACAACAAGGAGGATTAAACATTGTCGAGAACTGGCAATCATGATAACAAAATGAAAAGAATTATACCCAAATAATGAGATGTATCCAGTACATCAAACTTTAGTTATTTTGATTGTTGTCTATTTATACAAGTTAAACCATAATTACAGTTAATTACTAACAAGATGATATTACAATTTAAATTAACAAAACTATTAGTTTATACCATGATTGATGCATTACTTGTAAAATGAAAGCAAGACAAATGGCATATTTTGATTGAATTAAGAACTTGTTTAGAAAAATGTTCTGAAAAAGCCATTCAATAGGGTGGCTTTTGAATAATCAACAGCTCATAATTTCTAGTATTGAAGAGATGAGATGCTATTGTAAAATCTCATTATGAAAAGTGTAAGATACTTTAAAAAAAATACATTGAATAAATGTGAAAAGTTATACATGGTTCTTGCAAACTTTATGTATGTAATGAATATCACTTCAAAGTGAACCAATTATAATTTCTTCTAAGGCAACTGTGCAAGTAATTCATAAAATGTTAAGATTCAAAAGAATCTAACTTAATCTGAGATCCTGGAGTTTGATCGAGTTCTACTGAACCCGATCGGTTCAAACAAATATTAACTTAATTGTAAAACATTCGATTGAATGCATTAATTAGTAAATCGCTGAATGGATAACAATAGGGAGATCGTACATGAATCATTCGTAGATTCATTCACTTTTAATATGGATGGTTTGATACAGGAAAATTATATAAGGAAAAATTATATACATAGGCTATGAATCAAAATGGAGGTACCTTGCTCTCTCTCTCGCTTGAGGTCGGCGGGACTTAGGGTTCGGCGAGTGAAGGCGTTCGGCTTGGAAACCTCTTTGTTAGAGGAGACTTGGCGACAAGGGAGGACTCAGCGAGTGGATGGCTCGGCTTGATGAAAAACGAGAACATAGTGCATCTGCCGATCTCCCATAATAAAGAGTGATAGCCGAAGGATATGGATGGAGGAGGAGCCTACTGTCTCGGCTTGACAGATGGAGGATTGAAGAGGAGATAAGGTGAATGGGAGGTGCTGTCATGCGATGGAGAGGGCAAGTGTCGCGTGCGTGAAGGAGTCGGCCGTGTAGAGGGATTTAGGGTTTTGTTGATTTAGAAAATGAAGGATATATTATATGTATTTATATATATATATATACTATTTTATTTAATTTAGAATTTTCCATTTATTAAATTTATATTGAATTATACCTCAAAAAAAAAAAAACAAATCCTAGTTAATTGAGGTCTTCTGAACACAACGGCGCACTCGGATTTTCGATCCGACGAGTATTTACTTACTCAAATTTTCAGGTATTTAAATAATATTAAAATATTTGTCGAAAATTTAATGATTTTTAAATACGTTCAAAACTTCACCCCTAGATAATTTGGGGGTGGTGAACGCAATGGCGGAGTCAGATCTTTAATATGAAGTCAGAATTTATTTAAATATTAATAAACAATTTGAGACTGAAATTTTGGTATTTTACATTAGGCTCTTCTAAGTTTTCAGTGAAAGTGTCCATCACAGCTTGTTGGTTTGATAAATTTCGTTCTCGCCTAGCTTGTAAGTATGTTCGTTCTATTTCATGATCAAACAGATATTTAGTACATACTCTTTTACTCATACAAGTTTCAATAAGGCTTATTAAAAACAATTTAGCAATAAAGATCAAACAGATTTATTTCAGAAATAAAAATAAATAAAAAAGAAATATAAAATGTTAACTTGATAATTATAAAAGAAAATGTAAAACTACTAATATAAAAAAAAAATCAAATGCTTAAATCGCTAGCTACTTATAGATTCTCCTTAGTTCAAATAAAAAAAAACCAATTCCCCGGCAACGGCGCCAATAACTTGACAGACTGTAAATACACGTCTGCGCTTGCACCCAAGTGTACGTGGTCTGAAGTAATAAGTGAAAAGTATGAATAGATACATTGAAATATTAAACAAAAATCCAAAGTTAAGGGCTTTAGTAATTGTATTTTTAATAAAAGTTAACAACATTAAATTCCAAAATTATCACCATGAATTTTTTAATCATAAAATATAACGAATAATAATTTTTAATATTTTTCTCTAAATAAAAGTCCTTATTAAACCCCTTTCACATCACATTGCCATTTATTGTGACAATAATATTATCAAAAACATATTCATTTTAACGTATTAAAAAAATGAAACATCGTGTAGACAACAAACTAAAAAAAACATAAAAATTCATCCAATACATTTTCCTTGGAATAACTCAACAATTCAGTCTCATTCAACACAGAAAATACTCAGTACAAAGCCCAATGGCAGCGATATCATCCACAGCATTTTTGAGTAAACGGCCAATCCATGTTTGCACAACGACCATTTAAGAAACACCGCGCCACTCACACTTGCACAACGACCAACTTCTTTTTGCTGATAAAACACAAACCTTGGAGTTGTTCTGAAGGAATAAAAACATATGCTATCATTAATATTTCTTTTTTCTAATCTAGTGTAAAGTGTGGTTATATTTTGAAACTTGGAAGAACCTCCCTTCCCCTCAATCAACTGCTCAATATATGGTTTTTGATTCTCATTATTTTTTTTTATGTTGCAGTGTACTAAAGAGATATTTGTTTGAGATTTTCTAGCATCTGATATCGAAAATCATGTGGCACTCTTTACCCATTTTTCCTCAAGATTGGCACTTCTGCCAGAAAAAAGGCTAAGAGAAACTTCAATTGGCTGTCAACGATGCTTGATCTCCACTTTCTTTTCCAGGGAAGAAGGGATAAAGCGTTCTTACAAACATGAAAAAAGAAGGAACAAAAGGCTTGCCCCTCTGCCTGCATTTTCCATTGCCTTCTTAGGAGGTTAAAGTGTGAATATTAGATAAGATATTTAAACTCTTAATCTTTTAGTAACTAATCTCGATCATTCAAAATGAATTCACACCTAGGATTATAATCTGTAATAGAACTGGTTTTAAGGGTTTGAACCAGCTAGGATCCACATTTCAATCCCAAGGGTGGTTTGCCGTTGGAGCAGTTTTGCATGTAGCCATACCAGTTTAGCAGCCAATCTAGTTCAATTTCAGAAACCTTGAATCCAATAACTTAATAATGTAACAAATTTTCCAATCAACCTAGTTCAATCCAACTATAACCAGCCAGTTTATTAATATTCTGTGTGTTCAATCGTTTCCTGACATTGTTAGACTCATCCCATTTCTCAGACTCAGCCAGCAAGTTGGATACAAGTGCATAAGTTCCTCCTCCTAAAACCATTCCTGAATGAAGAACCCTCCTTTGAATTCGCTCATACACAGCATCATTAACACCATATATCTTACAAGCACTCAATAAGGCTCCCCACACACATTTGTCAGGCTTCATTGGCATACTGATGAAAAAATCCTCAGCTTCCTTCAAACATGCAGCTCGACCAAAAGTGTCAATTATGCATGTAAAGTGCTGCTTTTCTGGAAGAATGCCATAAACTTCATACATTGCCCTGAAGAACATCAAACCATACTCAATTAAACCAGCATGGCAACAGGCAGACATTACTGCAAGAAAGGCAATACTGTCTGGTTGAACACCATAACACAACATCAAAGAAAACAATTGTATTGCATATTTAGACTTTCCATTTGTTGCCATTCCCCTTATAATTATACACCAAGAAATCAAATCCCGGTATATAAGCCCACTGAAAATAGAAAGAGCCAGTCTTATGGTGCCACACTCAGAATACATGTGAATGAGAGCATTCCCTACAATACCATCTACATCAATGCCATTCCTGAGAGAGAAAGAATGCACCAACTCTCCAGTTCTCAAAATCCCTACAAAAGCACAGGCTTTCAAGACACAAGCCACTGTCAATTCATTAGGCAATATTTCAGCATCTCTTACTAGTTCAGCGAACATATTTATAGCTTCAACAAATCTTCCATGTTGCACATAGCCACAAATCATTGTAGTTCCAGAAACAACATCTTTATGAGACATTAAGCCGAACAGCTGAACTGTGGTAGCGAAGACACCACATTCCAGAAACATATTCAGCAAAGCATTGTCCAAAATAACATTACGTCCATGGCCACCAGACCTCCTAATACAAATAGCATGAAGAATATTCCCCAAGTTGACATCGTTAAGCTTTGAACAAGCAGAGAGGGCGCTTACGAGCGTCACTTCATTTGGCTTAACATCCATAGAAGCAAAAACGAGGAGGGCTTCACTTGGGTAACCATTGTTCGTGAACGCAGAGACTAGGGAGGTCCAAGACACGACGTCCGGAGATAAGATTTCAGAGAAGACTGTACGGCAGGAGGAGACGTCAAATGCGGCTGAGTAGAACGCGATGAGGGTATTCTGAACGAAAAGGTCGGAGTGGTGACCGGACTTGAGAGCGCGAGCGTGCACTTCGCAGCCCTTTGGAATGAAGAAGGGGGCGAGAATGGCACAGGCTTTGAGGACGAAGGTAAAGGTGAAATGGTTGTGGCGGGAAGAAGGGTAGAGGAGCATCTGGTTGTAGATTGGGATGACTTTCTCTGGCGTTTTGGATAGCGTTAGAGCTCTTAGTATGGTGTTCAGAAAATTGGGGTTTAGGGTTTTGGTTAGGTGGGCTTGAATTTGGGCGAGCTCTCGTGGATGAAGTAACATGTTAAAATGTGAATTACCTGAATTTCAAGTTGTTATAATGTGAATTAATATATATATGTTTTTTTCATTAATCTCTTCCTTTATAATATATATATATATATTAATTTTTTTTTTTTCTTATGTGTGATTTATATATTAATAAATTTTAAATCTCAACCACTGAGCTACAACATTATTCATATATATATATATATATTCAGGTTAATCAAACATAAGTCATTCAAAAAATGCTTTATAATATTATAAAAAAATATTATTTAAATTTATTAATGTGGTATCTAAAAATATATATAATAATATTTAGATATTCTTTCAATACAAATTTTAAAAATAATATTTAAATTATTTTAATATAAATAAAAAAATATTAAAAAAATATTGTTCAAATCTAAAATAGTCTAAATAGTATTTGTTATAATTATTAAAAATTCAAAAGAAAAGTCAAACTTATATATATTTTTCATATAAATTATAATAAAATTATTCTATAAATTTGTTAGAAATTTAATGTATATTTTATACATTAATACGTTTAGGACATTAAAATATTTAAATGCTTAACAATTATGTGAACAATAATTAAACCAAACAAAGATTATTGTTTTTTGAAATATCAAGCGTACTATAAGGATTGTCCCAATTTAAAAGTAGGAATATGAACAAAATTGCAATAAATAAAAATGAGTAAAACTAAATTAATGAAATTAGTTTTATGATACATAAATATATATCTGTCAAAAGATGTCTTCTAGTAGTAATCCTTTTTAATGTGTTTTTAAATTGTCTTTAGGAGGAGAATAAGATAAAATCTTTATGATTGGAATTTGACCGTTGAGAGTTACCAAAGTAAACTCGAAAAATAAACCAACACAAGCAAGTATAATCACAACACAAATATTTAATCATACAAGTATAAGAACACAAAATATTTAATGTGAAAAATCTAAGAATTAGAAAAATCACGAAGTGTAACAACCCAAGTTGTTACTTTGATTAATTAATATTAATCTAAGTTTTAATTGAGGTTCTAGTAAATTAAATAAGTCATTTAGAACTCATCTCTAAAATCTAGGTCAAATTTGAAGTCAAATAGATCAAATATGGATTTCTGGAAAATCCCAAAACCCTAAAAATTAACTTTTTATATAGACCTCAAATTAAAAATCTGACTTCGTCATTGCATTAATCACCCCCAAATTAGCTAGGGGTGAAGTCTTAGATGCATTTGGAAGTCGTTGGATTTTCATCGAATATTTTAATATTATTTAAATACATGAAAAACCAAATAAATAAATACTCGTCAAATCAAAAATCCGATCGCGTTGTTGCGTTCCTCACCCCTCAATTAGCTAGGGGTGATTTATTGAAAATTTTAGGAATACGTTTAATTAATTTATCTTAATTAATTGAAATGGTTGAAAAATAATTTGAATATTAATATTATTAATATATCTAATGGCTCCGCCTAATGGCATATATGCCGTTAAGTTCACTGTTTGAGAGGGCGAATTCTCTGGACCGTCTGATCCTATTGATCAGATGGTGGAGACATCTCGTCCCCGTGAAGCTCCACGAAGCAGGGATCGCGACGCGCGTCATCTGTACTCCTCGCCTTCTCGCCAGACGTTCCTTCCACCGCTTTTAGTTGTTTGATAAGAGTCCGACTGGACTCTAAGACCTGACTTTTCTCCAATCTGATCGAATTCAAGTACTGCAAATCTACAGCCTTCATCTTCCTGAAACTCGTCCGTCTCCAACTGCCTAAATCGAGGTACCTCACTCCCATACTCCCTAATTCTGGTTTCAATTCCTTTAATTACATATAAAGTTGTTAAGTGTTAATTGCTTACAAAATATTAAGGATTCAATTAAGTTTGTATAAGTTTATTTTTATTATCAAATTGTACCCAATGGAGTTAAAAAAAAAAAAAAAAAAGCCATTAGCTGTAACCTTAGATATTAGGGCATCAAGTTTTCGGGTGTTAGGGATAGGTTTGAATGAGGATGTTAGGTTCATTAGAAGGAGGTGATGAAGAACTTCCATTAGATGCATCGTTTTCAGTTTTAAAACGCTCGGTGCAGCGCATGGTTTGGTGCCCTAATCCGTCGCGTCTGCTACCTTCGAACGAAGAAGACGGGACCATGGGCTGGGCTGACCCATTGTCATCAATCGGGTTGGAGGTGGGACCCACTTGCGAACCAAAATTGGGGATCTGGCCCGCCCGCTGCATCTTCTCAGTCACGTGGAGGGACCCCCGCCGCTCAATTCCGCCAATTGCAAAAGGCCACGTGTCGTTGAGGACAGCCTCTGTCGTTTGGCATCACCGTGGGTCCCACCTGCAGAAGACAAGTTTAATCAAAAATATAAGTATAAATTAGAAATTGTCTATATATATAGAATACTATACTCATATACTTTATCAAATATAATTATATCTATAGATACAAACCTATAAATATACTTACAGACATATTAACAGATATAATGTAAATCAAAAGGATTAATTGATGGAATTGAAAATGAATGTGTGCATATAAATATATGCATTTAATTAATTAAATTCTAAATCTTTAAGTACTAGTAATTAGACAAATATTTATCCAAATCTAACAAATAAATATGCCATCCTCATTAGAAAAATACAAAGAATTTAATGATGCCATTTATTTTGTCATATGATCAACTTTTCACTTGGTGACATTTAGGAGTATTAAATAACTCAAAAATGCCACAAAACATCAAAATCTCATATATTTGCACACACTAGTCCAAACATACCCAATATAGGTCTCAAAATACTCAAAAAACTCTAAGAAATATTTTAGAAGTGTTAACTTTGTTGTTTGGATTAATATTTGCCTAATGATTTTTAGGAACTAGCCCTAATTAAGCCAATTAACCCTAGAACTTTAATTGACCATAAGTTGGTCAATTGAGCTCCAAATTAGGTGATCCAAAATATCAATTTAGATCAGAAAAACCTAAATTACAGTAATCTATAAAAATATTTTAGATCTAACGGTTAGATTTGCTAATCATTCCTAATTACCCTAAAACTTGATTAGTGTATATTAGCAAATATAATGATTTAAATTAAACAATTTAAGTTTCAGAGAACTCCTAGTGTACATTAAAACCTAATGGTGTAGTTGGATTAGTGATTTAGTAATTAATTTCACTAATCACTCACTAATCACCCTAAATCTTAATTAGGCCATAACTTAGCCAATTAGAGTCCAAATTGAGCCTACCACTAATCATTATAATCAGTGGATCATATGTGACCCATATCCACTGATTTCACTCAATTTGGACATCAATTGACAAAGTTAGGATTTTTGACCCTTAATTAAGAAACCCATAATTACCATTGTACCCCTTAAGCTTGTATTGGCCATAACTTGGCCAATACTTATCAGAATTTAGCAAATTTAGGTTCTATGGAAAACTTATATAGTAAACAACATTAAATTAAAAAAAATTTAAATTTCATTTAGCCAAATTACTAAAATTCTCCTATGAGTCAAATTCATTAATTTGATCTCATAATGCTTAATAATTACCCAAAATTTATGTAATTACTGTCTAAACTTATATTAGACAGTAAGAAATACTTTGCAATAGAAAATTTTAGATTTGGAAACCCTAAATTAAATGTTGATTTTTTGAACCCTTAACTAAGGGC
Organism: Gastrodia elata; assembly: GCA_016760335.1. Taxonomy (NCBI): domain Eukaryota; kingdom Viridiplantae; phylum Streptophyta; class Magnoliopsida; order Asparagales; family Orchidaceae; genus Gastrodia; species Gastrodia elata. The sequence goes on along the minus strand of CM028671.1, from coordinate 19,976,050 downwards.
AAAATGACCCAAAGTTAAGGTTTAGCCTTTTAAAACCTTAAATCATCATTCTAATCATTATAATCAATAAGATTAGTGATTTAGATCATAATTTATATAATTATAAGGCTTAGTTTAATCTTTAATTAAAAATCTCAACTTTAAACCCTTAAGGAAAATCCTAAGTAAAATCAAGAATTCCTTCTTTCCTTTAACATTCTTAGATCTTCCCATAGGTTTTATAACACTAGTTAGGATGTGTGTCATGAGAGATACTCTTAGTAATTAAGAGCTTTAATTCCTAGGATTAGAAATAGATCTTAGGTTAGAGTTCATCTATTGAGTAAATTAGGTTACTCAATATGTGAAACAGAGTTTATTAGTTTATAGATTTTCTTAAGTTTATTTAATGATTAATTGATCTTTAAACTTTAGAATTTATGATAGAGATTTATCCTAATGAGATTGATTTAATCATTAGGATTTGCCTTAATCAAATCTATGAGCATGGGTATTAAAACTTAGATCCTTAGATATACCTTTGGATTAGGTGATTAAACCTCATATTTGGAGTTTAATTATTAATCCTTTCATCTTGATTTGATCAATCAAGATGGGTTAAAGTTATGATAAAACATTAAAATAGGATGTTTGATTTATTATTTATCTTGTATAGTCGATATTGATTTGATAAGATTAGAACCTGATTAGTTCTAATTATTTTTCAACTAATAAGGACGTGAATCTGAGTTACACTCAATAGTAGGACCTGGAGATCTTGAACTTGTGTAACTTAGAGTAGATAGAACGATTAAATTAGATAACAAATGGATATCATTTGTGTTCTAGTAGAGTCTCTTGCGCACTTTGACTTTGATGCTTTGCTTACCTTGTTTTGAGCCTCTTACCTTGTACATATATATTAGACATAGGATATTTGATAAGTATTTAATGCCATCTTTGAAATTGTATAAACTATATTAACATTTATTTTTATAGGAACTTTCAATTAAGTAGAGTGTAATCTGATTAGTCTACCTCTTGGTATTACTTACTTCTTTCTATACTTCTATTTAGTGTTTCTACCTCTCATTGCCACTTACTTTTTTTTATAATTCTCTTGTGGCCATTAGCCCGGTACCGATATGGACTACCTCTTGGTATCAATGACTTCTTCTTATATTTCTTATGTGGCGATTAGCCCGGTACCGATATGGACTACCTCTCGGTATCAATGACTTCTTCTCATACTTCTCTTGTGGTTGTTTGCCCGGCTTTGATATGGCAGAAATGAGTCTTTATGTATATATTTCTTTCAAATGGCAAGTTTGGCTAATTCAGTTTTTAGCTTATATTTTACATTTCAGTTACTTTACTTCACTTTCAGTACTTTCTTACTTACTGCTTTACTGTATTTTCTAGCTTTACTTTTACTTATAGAATGTTAGCTTTGTTCTTTACTCATATCTTATAGGATGCTAGTTTTGCTTTTAATGTTTATATGTTTATTTTACTTATGTCAATTAGCATGTATTTGAAGTGATCATAAGCATGTTTAGGCAGTTTACTTTTCTATTATATTAGTATTTAGTCTTTTGATACTTCACCTTGTTGCAGCTTCTGGGAGGTATGTGGTTACTTCCTACTTGTTTAAGTTATAAACTAGTTGTTTATAATTTTAACAATTTCTTTCTTACACGTTCTTGCACCTATTTATATGCTTTTGTCTTACTTGTTTATAGTGATATCCAAATAACATAATAAATTTTGCAGCCTAAAATATACTTAGACAAATTATCTAACTAAATTTTTTTTTGTTAGCTAGGGCCCTATCATTGTGATACCAATAATGATAGACTCTAAGCTGTTTGAGATTGTAGAGCCTTTAGGAGATTTGCACTTGGAGGAGAAGCGTCCCACTAAAGACCTTTAGTTTCTTTCTGCTTTTGTGAGGACGAGTGTCTTTTTCAGTTCTTTTTTTTTTAAACTGTTTAAAATTGTAATAATACAGGGATAATATTTTCTTTTCAGCACTTTACTTATTTTGTACTATTGTATTATATGTTGTTTAATGTATAGGTTATATATTTGTATAAGTCCTTAATTAAATTAATACATATGTATTATACAATTATAATACTTAAATGCATTTTAATTATATAAATTTTATTTATAATTACTTTGCAGGAGGGTCCCACCACAAACAATCTGTCGGCTGATTGAAGATTGAAACGGTGTGGGGTCCACTCATCGATCCCCTCGACGACACGTCAGCACCGGGATCGAACGCATGCCTTCGTCCCGCTAGCTTCGGCACGCAGAGAAAATTAGGGCTAGGGATTTGAGGGGGGTGCCGGCAATTGAAGGACTCAACTCATACGCCAAAATGAAGAGGGTTCAGAATCCTATCTATAGACATGCGGATCACGAACGAAGGTAATCTAAACTGAAAGCAAATCGATGCCCTAGATGTGCACGGCGGATGAAATATGGAAGGTGCCAATAGGATTTTTCGAACACAGAATAATCGGGGCTAATATGAAATAACTATAATTGCATACTGTTAATCACTTGAATGAAGTAAAATTAAATAAATAACGAAGTAAGAAGTGAATGTAGAAGTGAGATACCTTGTTTGGTCGATGAAGAAAATCTAAGGATTGCTCGGGTAAAGCTCCAACTTCTCAATCGATTTCAGCGAAGACAGGATGCGAAAAATGAGATTAAAGGTTCAGCGCATGGATAAAGGAGGATCCTAAGGCAGTGGATGAGGAGCCACTCGGCGACGACTGCGAACGCCACGCGCCTGCTCTGCGACACGCGTATCGCGATTTCGAGTTGATGGAGGAGACGGTCCAATGACCGTTCGATCGGATCTACCGATCCGATCGAATGGCTCTCTGGAGCTGGACGCCCATGTGACGGCGTCAAAAATTTAATGGACGGCGCTTAATAATGCTATTAATTGCTTAATATTAATTTATTACTTAAATATTATTAACCTACTTTATTAATTAAAATTAATCGATTAAACGCGTACTAAAAATTCTCAGTAAATCACTCTTAGCTAAATGAAGGGTAAGGAATGCAACGACGGGATCAGATTTTTGTTTCGATGAGTATTTTATTACTCAAATTTTTAGGTATTTAAAATAATATTAAAATATTCGTTGAAAATTCAACGATTCCCAAATGCATCCAAAACATCACCCTTAGCTAATTTGGGGGTGATGAACGCAATGGTGAAATCAGATTTTCAATCTGAGGTCAAAATTATTTAAATAGTAATAAACAATTTGAAATGAAATTTTGGTATTTTACATTCTCTCCAACTTAAAAGAGATGTCGTCCCGACATCAATCTAAAATTTAAAGAGATTTACAAGATTAGAGTCACTTACTAGTGAAATAAGTGAGGATATACTTTCCTCATACTTGATTCTTCTTCCCATGTGGCTTCTTCTTTGCGACAGTTTTTCCATCTAACCTTTATCATGGGAATTGATTTATTTCTTAATTTTCTCTCATCTCGTTCTAGAATCTCTTCTGGTTCTATCACATAGCTGATATTTAGTTGCAAATTGATATCTTTTACTTCTACTCTCATTAAAGGTTCAGATAGACATTTTCTTAAGGAGGAGATATGAAACACATCGTGCATCAGACTTAGATGTGCTGGAAGTTTGATCTGATATGCCACTTGACCTACTCTTTTCAAGACTTCAAAAGGTCCAATAAATCTTGGACTTAATTTCCCAGAAACTCCAAATCTGGAAACTCCTCTGAATGGGTTTACTTTCAAATACACAATGTCTCCAACAGAAAATTCAATATGACGATGATGAGCATCAAAATACTACTTCTGCCTGTCTTGAGCTGCTTTCATTCGATGCTGAATTATTTTTATCTTTTCTGTTGCCTGAAAAATCAAATCTGATTTTAATATCCTATTTTCTCCAACACTATTCCAGGATAAGGGAGTGATACACTTCCTTCCATAAAGAGCTTCATAAGAAGCCATTCCTATGCTTACCTGAAAACTGTTATTATAAGAGAATTCAATTAATGGAAGGTGATCATCCCAACTTTCTCCAAAATCTAATACACAAAGGTGAAGAAGATATTCTAGAGTTTGATTCACTCTTTCAGTTTGTCCATCAGTCTGTGGATGAAAAGCTGTACTCATACAGAGCTATGAAACAAGATCTTGATGGACTGCTTTCCAGAACTTTGAAGTGAATCTACTATCTGTATCAGAAATGATGGTTTTTGGAATACCATACAACCTTATTATCTCTTTTAAATAAATCCTTGCCAACTTGTTTACTGAATCTATTTGCTTGATGGGTAAAAAGTGTGCTAATTTTGTAAGCCTATCCACAATTACGCAAATAGAATCATTATTGGATTTTGAACGAGGAAATCCAGTGATAAAATCTATAGAGATATCTTCCCATTTCCATTGAGGTATAGCTAGAGGTTGAAGTAATCCACCTGGTTTTTGATGTTCTGCTTTTACCAGGTTACAGGCTTCACACTTTGATATGAACTCAGCTATACTTTTTTTTATTCCTGGCCACCAAAAGTGTAATTTCAAGTCTTGATACATCTTATTATTTCCAGGATGAATTGAGTATCTAGACTGGTGAGCTTCTTTTAATACTTTAGTTCTTAGCTCATCTTTATTTGGTATCCATATTCTGGATCCACACCAAATATTCTTATTTGAATCTAAATTCAATTCTAATTGCTTTCCTGATTGAATGGATGCAGATAAGGAGTTATATTCTTCATCCAGGTGTTGAGCTTCTTTAATCTCATCCATTAATAAACATTCTATAGTCATCTGAAATAGCTTAGCATTTGCTGGCAATATGACTTCTAATTGAAGATCTTCTATTTCTTTAAGTAATAAAGGATTAGAAGTCAAAATATGCAAATGTGAAACTGCCTTCTGACTTAGTGCGTCTGCTACTACATTTGCCTTGCCATGATGATATTGAATTGATAAATCATAATCTTTGATTAATTCTGACCATCTTTACTAGTCTTAAATTGATCTCTTTCTGAGTAAAAATATACTTCAGACTTTGGTGATCTGTGAAGACTTCACATTTTACTCCATACAAGTAATGTCTCTAGATCTTTAGTGCAAAGACTATTGCAGCTAACTCCAGGTCATGAACTGGATAATTCTTCTCATGAATTTTGAGTTGTCTAGATGCAAAAGCTATTACTTTTCCTTCTTACATGAGAACATAGCCTAATCCAATTCCAGAAGCATCACATTAAATCTGATATTCTTTTCCTTCAACTGGCAGAACTAGAATAGGAGCTGAGGTTAAACATTCTTTTAATTTCTTAAATGTCGATTCACAAGATAAATCTCAAACATAAGGTACATCTTTTTGAGTAAGACGAGTAAGAGGGACTGCAATCTGAGAAAAATTCTTAACAAATTTGTGATAATACCTAGCTAAACCCAAGAAACTTCTTATTTCTGTTACTGAAGTAGGTTGGGGCCAATCCTGAATTGCACTTATTTTGCTAGGATCAATTGATATTCCTTCCTTACTAATTATATGGCCTAAGAAGGTTACTGAGTGAAGCCAAAATTCACATTTTGAGAATTTGGCGTACAGTTGATGTTGCCTTGGTAAGTTCAAGGTGATTCTAAGATGCTCTTCATGATCCTTAGCATTTTTAGAATAAATCAATATATCATCAATAAAGACAATAATAAAGGAATCCAGATAGGGTTTCATTATTTGCTGCATTAGATTCATAAAATAAGATGGAGCGTTTGTTAACCCAAATGGCATTACTAAAAATTCATAATGCCCATATCTTGTTCTGAATGCAGATTTAGGAATATCTTCGTCTTTGATACGAAGTTGGTGATAACCAGATCTCAGATCAATCTTAGAAAATATGGAAGCGCCAACTAACTGATCAAATAAATCATCTATCCTTGGTAATGGGTATTTTTTCTTAATAGTAACCTTATTCAATTCCCGGTAATCGATACATAATCTCATACTTCCATCTTTCTTCTTAACAAATAAAACTGGGGCTCCCTAAGGAGAATTACTTGGTCTTATAAATCCTTTTTCAGTCAATTCTTGAAGTTGATTCTTAAGTTCTTCTAATTCTTTGGGTGCCATTCTGTATGGAGCTTTAGATAAAGGATTCGTTCCTTGACTTAAATCAATACTAAACTCCACTTCTCTTTGAGGTGGCAAACCTGGAAGTTCATCTGGAAATACATCTGCATATTCTCTTACTACAGGAGTTTCTTCTAAGGTTGCAGTTTTATCTTCAGAACTTGAGAGTAATGTTAGGAATATAGGGTACTTCTTTCTAATGAATTTCTCAATCTTGTTTGCTAGGACAAGACTAATAATTGCACTTCTTTGACCAATAAAGGTTACTCTCTTATTTTTATTATCAATATATACCCTTTTCTTTGCACAATCAATCAATACCTTATTCTGACTCATCCAATCCATCCCAAGAATAATATCAAAACTAGTTATAAGGATGACAGTGAGTTTAACTTCCCAAGAATTTCCATTTATATTAATCTTGCAATTACAGAAGATGTTTGTTTCTAAGAACTCTCCTGATGGTAGATTAACTTTAAGGGCTGATGAAAGTTGTTCTACTGGTAAAGAATATTGTTGAACTATTTTGACGCAATAAAAGAATGTGTGGCTCCAGAATCAAAAAGAACTGAACATGGGTACTAAAATAATAAAATGGTACCTGTGACCACATCAGGTTCTTCTTTTGCCTCTTCTTGAGATAGGTTGAATATTCTGGCCTGGGTTTGATTATTTCTTGGATTATTAGAAGATGCCATATTATTTCCTTGGTTTAATGGTGGTCTTCCTGGATTTTTTATAACTGCCTTTCCTTGATTTAGGATTTGATACCCATTGACTGTATAGGTGGCACGGCAGAACTTTATGGAATGGTTCGTCCTTCCACATCGGTGGCATTGACCTTCACCGGTGAAGCATTTATCTGTACTATGAATTCTTCCACAAAACCTGCAAGTGTTTGGTATTCTCAGAGCAGGTCTACTTGAATTACCTTGAATATTATACACTTTTCCTTGAGGTCTGGAGAAGTGTTGCCTCTTGGATTGAAAATGAGAAGAGAAAGCTGGCCTTTTCATCCTGGAAGAATACTGTTCTTCTTGAGCTTCCATAAGTTTGGCTTTCTCTACTAGTTGAGCAAAGTTTAAGATCTGAAGAGGTGTTAGGATATGTTGAAAGTTATTCCTTAATCCATTAAGGAATAGATGGCATCTGACTTCTTCAGTGGTAACCATTTCTGGGGCAAAGCTGGCTAGACGAGTGAACTCTTCCTCATAATATGTCACTGTGTGATTTCCTTGCTTTAGGTTTAATAGCTCTTTTCTCATCGTCTGCCTAGTAGATTGAGGCACATATTTGCCCAAAAATGCTTTCACAAATTCCTCCCATTGGATCTCTTCTTCTATTCTACTTTGGAATGTGGTATTCTTGGTCGTCTTCCACCACTTCTCAGCAGCTTCTATCAGAAGGTAAGTAGCTAGAGATACCTTCTGGTCTTCTGAACTCTTAGTACATTTAAACTCCTTTTCTATCCTTTGAATCCACTCCTCAGCTTGGTAGGGAGTTGCTTTGCCATTAAATCTAGGTGGCTGAAGTTTAAGAAATATTTGCATATCTTCATTTACTGCTTTTCTCTGAATAAGATGAGGGTTCTGAATTTGTTGACTGTTCATGAATTAACTCATCATATTCATGAACTGGAGCATCTAATTTGCTCTGCTATGATTAAAGGGATAGACTGCTTCAACATTAGGTGAAACAGTCTCGTTGTGATTAGGAGTGTTTTAAGGAACATTTTCCTCCTGTGATTGATTGTTGTTATTGTTGTTGTTTTGACTATCCATAATCTGGAAAATAATAAACTATACTTAGTTGGCTCTCCAACTTAAAATCTAACTTCTAATAACTTATTAACTGTATTCATATAGTTGGCTCTTCAAATGAATTATTCCTTAAATAGTCTCAAACTTCGCTCTGATACCAATTTCTGTGGCGACCGGGGATCGAAGTTCGAGAGTCTTTAAAGAACAATTCATCTCAATTGAAAATATATACATCTTTATGATTCAAAAAGGACATAATAAAATAAAATAATAATTTACAGTCTTTTTATACATAGAGCCAAAACATATATGAAAAGTTACATCAGTTTAAATTTTACAAAAATAAAAGAAATATATACATTCTTCTGCTTCTTTAAATTCTTTCTCTTTTAATTTGGTAGATCTTCTAAGTTCTTTAATTATCAAAACCTGAAAAATTTAGTTTACCAGTCAGGTAGGAGTACACAAATTGTTCTTATAAGAATAAATCTAGCATCCTATAATAGGTATGAATCATATATGAAAATAACTGAAAATCTGCATATAAATAAAGCAATTGCTAAATTCAATTTCTGTCCTGCAAAATAGTTGTGAAAATTAACATAAATGAAATAAATTTTATCAAAAGCATTTGTAACAATAAGTCGAGTCCGGAGACCCCTAAGCCCAAATGGGTAAACCCATAGGCATAATCTGTAGGAAGCTTATCTCGCCACCCATCGATAGCTTACTCAAATCAGGAATTGATGGTGTGTCTTTCCTCTGGATTTGCCTACTTCCTACAAGAGCCTAAATCCCTCCATATAACTCCCAGGGGCTACCAGCAGGCCCAATCTGTACAGATTCTCAGTGCTGCGTTCCACCCTCCAAAGAAAAACACCACAAAATATATATAATTTCTTTTTGTTACATGCTTTTTGATATAATTCTTTTGTAGATTAAAATGTAGTAAGCAGTGCAAATAATACTCAAATGGAAAATGGCTCAAATAAGAATACTGAAATAAGACTTATAAGTAAATTTGCGTACCTAATTTGTTTTGATAAAATCAACCAAATTTAATTTCTTTGATCGGCCAAAATAATGAAATTTATCAATTTAATGTTTTTATCATGATTTGCAATATTATGTTTATTTTGATTTATTTGAATTTATTTTTATTAAGTTATTTATGCCTTATAAGGTCAAATTGGGAATTTGACCTTATAAGGGCATTTTAGTAATTTTACCCTTAATAAAATATAAAATTTATGTTAGTTTATTTTAGATTATGTTTTAAAGTTTTCATAGAACTTAGAATTATACAATTCTGATATGATTTGATTAAGTTATAGCTATTTTAATTTCTTAGGGTTAATAATTAGGGTTAAATATGATTAATGAGTGATTAGTGAATTTAGTCATAAAATTATCAATTTAATTAAACATTTAGGTTCTAATTTACTTTATAAGTTATTTAAAACTAAAATCATTTAATTTAGATTATTATTTTTGTTAATATTCACTAATCAAGTTTTTAGAGTAATTAGTGTTAATTAAAAGATCTAACCATTGGATCATAAATATTTTTGTAGTTTACTGAAATTTAGGTTCTTCTGATCTAAATGGATATTTGGATCACCTAATTTAGAGTTAAGATAACCAACTTATGGTCATTTAAAGTTCTAGGTTAAATTAGGCTAATTAAGGTTAGGTCCTAAATATCATTAGTTAAATACTAATCCAAACAGCAAATTTTATACTACTAGAATATTCCTTAGGGTTTTGTGAGTATTTTAAGTCCCATATTTAATATGTTTGGATTAATGAACACAAAATTGTGGTTAAATGAAGATTTGTAACATAATTTGAATTATTTAATACCTCTAAATATCACTTTATAAAATACAAGTCCAAATAGAGATTTGATAGTCTCAGATTATTTCTTAATTTTTGCTGATCAATTTAATATATTTATTTATATGATTTGGACTCATATTTATTAAGTAGTATGTATTTAAAGTTTAGCATTTAATTGTTATTTCAATTGAATTCATTAATATCATTAATCATTTGCATAATTAATTACACTTATTTATTATATTCATTTAATATTAATCTAGACTTCTGTTCTATTTTATTTAGATATCTAATGTATGTATATTTATAGTATACCTATATATTATAAGTTGTTTAATGTATAGGTTATATATTTGTATAAGTCCTTAATTAAATTAATGCATATGTATTATACAATTATAATACTTAAATGCATTTTAATTATATAAATTTTATTTATAATTACTTTGCAGGAGGGTCCCACCACCAACAATCTGTCGGCTGATTGAAGATTGAAACGGGTGTGGGGTCCACTCATCGATCCCCTCGACGACACGTCAGCACCGGGATCGAACGCATGCCTTCGTCCCGCTAGCTTCGGCACGCAGAGAAAATTAGGGCTAGGGATTTGAGGGGGGTGCCGGCAATGGAAGGAATCAACTCATACGCCAAAATGAAGAGGGTTCAGAATCCTATCTATAGACATGCGGATCACGAACGAAGGTAATCTAAACTGAAAGCAAATCGATGCCCTAGATGTGCACGGCGGATGAAATATGGAAGGTGCCAATAGGATTTTTCGAACACAGAATAATCGGGGCTAATATGAAATAACTATAATTGCATACTGTTAATCACTTGAATGAAGTAAAATTAAATAAATAACGAAGTAAGAAGTGAATGTAGAAGTGAGATACCTTGTTTGGTCGATGAAGAAAATCTAAGGATTGCTCGGGTAAAGCTCCAACTGCTCAATCGACTTCAGCGAAGATAGGATGCGAAAAATGAGATTAAAGGTTCAGCGCATGGATAAAGGAGGATCCTAAGGCGGCGGATGAGGAGCCACTCGGCGACGACTGCGAACGCCACGCGCCTGCTCTGCGACACGCGTATCGCGATTTCGAGTCGATGGAGGAGACGGTCCAATGACCGTTCGATCGGATCTACCGATCCGATCGAATGGCTCTCTGGAGCTGGACGCCCATGTGACGGCAGTCAAAAATTTAATGGACGGCGCTTAATAATGCTATTAATTGCTTAATATTAATTTATTACTTAAATATTATTAACCTACTTTATTAATTAAAATTAATCGATTAAACGCGTACTAAAAATTCTCAGTAAATCACTTTTAGCTAAATGAAGGGTAAGGAATGCAACGACGGGATCAGATTTTTGTTTCGACGAGTATTTTATTACTCAAATTTTTAGGTATTTAAAATAATATTAAAATATTCGTTGAAAATTCAACGATTCCCAAATGCATCCAAAACATCACCCTTAGCTAATTTGGGGGTGATGAACGCAATTGCGAAATCAGATTTTCAATCTGAGGTCAAAATTATTTAAATATTAATAAACAATTTGAAATGAAATTTTGGTATTTTACAGGCACGATCTTCTGCAGATCGCTGAGAAAGATGGCAGGGTAATGACGAATGTTGGCAAGAAAATCTGATTGAGAAGGAAGGAGGCGACCGAGAAGATCGAAGTTTGGCGCGAAGCGATTTCTTGTGCTGGAACATAAAAGGCGAGCACGAGCGCAGACATGATTGGTGAAGTCATCGATGGAGAGACCGAAAGAGGTGTAGAAGTCGAGCTTGGGCTTAAGGGAGAGGCAAGATTTCAAGAAGAAGTAGAGAGTGAAGGTGGGATTGATGACGAAAGGAGGGGATCGAAGAGGGGATGGTGTGGTTGTGTTTTTTTTTTAGAGCAAGAATAGAATTTTTTATGAATTATTCTTTTAGTTGGATCGTTGGATTGAAAATCTAAGGTTGCATGGTAGTGTGAAATAAAAATGGAGAGAGAGGATGAAGGAATAAAGGATAATTAAAAAATATATATAATAATTAAGTTTTTGACTTTTTAATTTTATAAATCGTTCCAACAGTTGGATTCCAAATTGAACAAAATTTGTCCAAATCAAGCGTTTCAACAAGACAAGTGCGATTGAATAAGAGCAATCAAATTCGGATGAGTATTTTATTTTATATTAATTTTTAAGCGAAAAACTTTGAAAATTCACTTCGATCAATCCGGCAATCGAAATTTAGCGAAACTTAAAACATAGCATCCTCATTTGATGCTTAACTTAAATATTCAAAAATTTTTAAATTCCTATTTTTATTTTATATATTAATAGTTCGGGAAGTTTAAACTTACCAAATTTATTTAAAACGATCCAGGATCCATTTACGCTCAAATTTTTGCAGGAGGATACTCTTAAAATGCTTTATATGAGCATATTTTTATTTGATTTTTATTTAATTTTTATTTGACTTAAATCAGGATCTTAATTTTTCTCTTAATAGGTTAGGTTTAGGCATAATCGACCTGATAACAACAGTTGTTACAGACCGGGACCGTTTGATTATCGGATGCGGATCCGGTCCTCCGCATTCGACCCGCAAGCATTATCGGATCCACGGATCCGACCCGTTAAGCGAGATCCGACCCGATAAGCAATTTAATATTATAATAATTTAATTAATTTTAAATTTTAAATTCTTGATTTTTCCTAATTAATTTTTATTAATTAAATGACTCATAAAAATTCCCAAATATTCACCCCTAGCTAATTGAGAGGTGATGAATGTAATGACGAGGTCAGATTTTTTTTGATTCGACGGGTATTTTATTTTCCTAATTTTCTGGGTATTTAAATATTATTAAAATATTCGACAAAATTTCGATGACTTCCGATTGCCGCCAAAACATCACCCCTAGCTAATTTGGGGGCAATGAGTGCAGTGGCAAAGTCCGATTTTTGATCTGAGATCAATTTAGATAGGTCAATTTATAGGGTTTCTAAATTTTTTCGCAAAATCAGGATTTGATTCATTTGACTCCTAATTTGGACTAGGTTTTTAACAACCCTAGGTTATTACTTGGCTCAATTAAGACTAATCTAAGTCTTAATTAAGGTTCTAAGTTACTAATTAAGTAATTTAGAACTCATCTCTGAAACCTAAGTCAAACTAGAAGTCAACTTAGTAAAAATCAGAAATTCTAGAAAATCCCAAACCCTAGAAAATTGACTTTTTATCTAGACCTCAAATTGAAAATTTGACTTCACCATTGCGTTCAGAACACCCAAATTAGCTAGGGGTGAAGTTTTGGAGGCATTTGGAAGTCGTTGGATTTTCATCGAATATTTTAATAATATTTAAATACCTGGAAATTCAAATAAATAAATAATCGTCCAAACAAAAATTTGAGCACGCCATTGCGTTCCTCACCCTTCAATTAGCTAAGGGTGATTTATTGGAAATTTTTGGAATGCAATTAATAGAGTAAATTTAATTAATTAAGTCTCTAAATTATAAATTAAATAATAATAATAATTTATTGGCATTAACGGCGCCGTCCACTTGACCCTGATGCCGTCGCCCTAATTCTAACTTCACCGTTCGATCAGATGGGCGCTGAGATCCGTTCGATCGGAAGATCGAACGGACGAAGGTTATCGTCCTCGCGCGTCGTCCGCATGTCGCGAGTGCTGACGCGCGGCACGCCAGAACTCCTCCACACCCTCGTCGCCGCTCTAGCACCGTTTAAGACCTCAATTAAAGGCTTGGATCTCTCTTCCTCACGAGTCTACGCAATCGAGGACCCGTGACAGTCGAAGAAGCTCTCGTTCGAGGATTGTCTTAACCCGAGCCGTTCGATTTGAGGTAGACCATATACCCTCGATTTCCATCAATTACTATCAAATTTGTTTCGATTATCTATTCCATGTGTTCGATTAAAAAATCAACGGATCTGATCAATCTTAAATGGGTTCGATCGGCGTGAATTTGGTCCGGCTATACAGTGCAAACTGTTAAGAACCCCCCTAGTTTCGATAGGGGTCTCTAGGGTTAGATTTTACTGGAGATATAGGTCTTCTCCGATGACGTTTAGAGTACCAATCGAAAGGTCTCTTCCAGACCTTTCGATCGGTATATGGGTTGACCTCCGATGACGACGATAACGCCGTCATTTTCGGCGACCTAGCTTCCAGCCGACGGGTCGAGCGCGCGAGGGAGATAATCTCTCGGGTTGGGCCGGGTCGACCCGGGCCCGGCCCGTGGCCCATGCCCATGATGCTTCGGCTGCTGTGGCGGGACCCATCTCGCGACGCGCTGCCAGTCGCATCACGACGCGTGGCACACGGCTCAGCAGTCTGACCAGTGGGGCCCGCCGTCTGTTGCCCATCCAGTGGTTCTTCGCCACGTGTCCTGCAAATTTAATATAATAAAAAATTATATATAATTATAATGTTTATTTAAATAAACAAAATTATATTTATATATATATATTATAGTAACAGAATTATTAAATTAAATTAAACAGAATTATTCTAATTAATTAAATGCAAAACTTTAAACCCTAATAACTTGCAAATTATACATCCAAATTATGCAAATAAATATATCAAATTGATCAGAAAAATATGAGGAATTTATTGATGCCAATAATTTTGCATTTGAACTTGTATCTAGTAAAGTGATTATTTAGGGTTTAATTTAAGTTAAATTAAATATTACAAATTTTATTTAGCTCATAACTTTGTGTAGGTTGACCCAAGCATATTGAATATGGGTCTTAAAGTGATCAAAAAACCCTAAGGATTAATTTGGTAGTATTTATCTTGTTGTTTGGATTAGTATTTGCCTAATCACTTTTAGGACCTAACCCTAATTAGGCCATTAAACCTAGAACTTCAATTGATCATAACTTGGTCAATTGAGCTCCAAATTGGATGATCTAAATATTCATGTAGATCAAAAAAACCTGATTAATAGTAATCTATAAAAATATTTTAGATCCAACGGTTAGATTTGCTAATCACTCCTGATTACCCTAAAAATTGATTAGTGAATATTAGCAAATCTAGTAATCCAAATTAAGTAATTTAAGTTTTAGAGGACTCATAGAGTCATTTAGAATCTATCTGTAAAATTGGATTAGTATTTGAGTGATTAATTTTGCTAATTACTCACTAATCACTCTAAACCCTAATTAGGTCTTAATTTAGTCAAATTAGATCCAAAATTGAGTCTACTTCATGTCATTATGATCAGTGGACTATTTGTAAGCCATAGCCACTAATTTTACTTAATTTGGACACTAATTGGCAAAGTTAGGATTTTTGACCCATAATTAAGAATTCCTTAATCACCTTTTAACCATAACTTTTGTATTGGCCATAACTTGGTCAATACTTATCAAAATTTAGCAAATCTAGATTCTATGGAAAGCTTAGATAGTAAAGAACAATAATTTAAAAGAAAATTTAACTTTTATTTAGTTAAATTACTAATTTGCCCTTATGAATTAAATTCACTAATTTGATCTCATATGGCTTAATAATCACCCAAAATTAATTTAGTTGCTGTCTAATCTTACATTAGATAGTAAGAAATATTTTCCAAAAGAAAATTTCAGAATTTAAGCCCTAGATCAAAATTTGATCTTTTGAACCCTTAAGTAGGGGCAAAATGGTCATTTTGCCCAAATTTAGGGTTTAGCCTTTAAAAGCCCTAAATTTAGTTTCTAATCACTAAAATCAGTAAATAGAATAATTTAGAATTGAAATTAATCAAATCCAAGTCTAAATTAAATTTTGATTAGAATCTCAAAATTTGCTCCTTAAGGAAAATTTCCTAAGTCTTAAGTGAGTGATTTCTCCTTCTTTAATCATTCTTAGACATTTCCTTAGGTCTTTATAACATTAGTTAGAATGTGTGTCTTGAGAGATACTCTTAGTAATTAAGAGCCTTATTTTCTAAGATTATGAATAGATCTTAAGTTAGAATTCATCTATTGAGTAAATTGGGTTACTCAATTAGATGAAACCTTAAGTTTACTAGTTTCTAGATTTTCTCAGTTTATTAAGTGATTATTTGATCTTTAAACTTTAGAACTAAGAATAGAGATCTATCCTAATGAATTTTATTTATCATTAGGATTTGCCTTAACATAATCCATGAGTTTTGGATTCTAAACTTAGACCCTTAGATTATACCTTTAGATTAAGTGATTAGACCCCATCATCTGGAGTCTAATTCTTAATCTTTTCATCTTGATTTGGCTAATCAAGATAAGGTTGGGATGAATTAAATTACAAAACTAGGTCGATAATTTATTCACTCTAATCAAATAGTCGTCTTTTGATTAAGTTATAATTAGGACGTGGCCAGTCCTAATTATCTTCAACTAGTAGGATTCATGATTCTAAGTTACAGAATGTGTAAGAATTGATGATTCTAAAACTTATCATAACTTAGAGTAGATAGAATGAATAAAGTATATAACAACGGATATCACCTGTGTTTTAGACAGAGTTTCTTGCTCATTTTGATTTTGATGCTTCGCATTCCTTGATTTTGAGCCTTGTACCTTGAACATATATTATATACTTAAGATATTTGATAAATATCTTATGTAAATTTTGAATATTCATAAGCAGCATTATGTTTTCTTTTCATAAGTGGTTTGTAAAGTGTAGCTTGATTAGTATACCTCTTCGATCAACCCGTTCAGGTCGGTAACCTTTCGAGGGTTTAATGTCTGACAGTCTATGGCCATGCCTAGTCCGAGTGATAGGATGGATAGACTCTTGCCATACTGACTATAGAGTCAGGATTCTGATATGGTTATACTAATTCAAGTACACTTACATTCAGTTTTATCTTAGCTCATCAGGCTAAGAGTTTTCAGTGATGTTCAGTTCAGAGTTTCTTAGCCCATCAAACTAAGATTTATTGAGTATGCTTTCAGTTGAGTGGCTTGGACAGTCACTGCAGTTTTCAATTTTCAGTTATTACTTTTACTTGTATATTCTGCATTTCAGCACTGTTTTACTTACAGCTTTCATGCACATGTTTCTATATAAGATGCTAGTTTTACTTACTATTTTCATATGCTCATATAGGATGTTAGTTGTTTTTAAATTTAGACTGTTCAATTTTTGTATGTTACCTAGTATAATCTGTTTGATCATAAGCATGTTTAAGTTATATTTTCTTTACAGTTTTATTTAGTTTTTCTTTTGCTTACCTGACTTTGTTGCAGTTGCTCGGAGGAGGTATGTACTTACTTCCTATTTGTTTAGTTATAAACTATATTTTATAACTTATTACTGTTCTTTTGTACGCTTTCTACACCTTTTTGCTTTAGTACTGGTTTATGGTGATATTCAAGTAACTTAATAAAATTGTTTTCCCTAAAATATGCTTAGACAATAGTCTAACCAGTTTTTCTTTTGTTGGCTGGGGCCCTACCATTATGAAACTGATAATGGTAGGTTCAGAGTTTGTTGGAGTAGCTGATCCAGTGGAGTGCTTGCCATTGGAGGAGGAGCCCGTTCTTGAAGATCTTTAGTTCTAGTTTTCTTTCTGCCTGTGAGATTGAGTGTTCTTTTCAGTCTTTCAATCTATATTAAATTGTTGTAATAATTCAGGTTTAACTTTTCTTTTCATCTCTTTACTTATTCTGTATTGTTGTATTTATACTGTATGGATGGATATTATATTTTTATTGCTTCCGCACTCTGAGTTCTTGTATGATCATTTAGTGATAGTATTTTGAGATGATTGGCAAAGTCCTTAATTAAGTTGGATTAGAACATGTGTCTAATCCAATCCTAAGTGGGGACCTTATCATTTGGTAACCCCTCCACCGTAATCATGTTAACTTAAAGGTTAACAGGGCCACGGCGGGGCCGCCACAAGGTTTTAGTGGAAGACTCCTAATGACCTAATTAGAGCACTAAGACTGAGATTAGAACATGGATTAATCATAATCAGCTTGGGTAACAACTTGATTTGTTACAGATATAGCTTGGATCCTCCTTCCTTAGGTGATTTAGAGCTTTAAATATCTTCTCTTTATCGTGAGATTGGCTTAGAGATGAAGCCTCTAGGGTTTAGAGAGGTGGAGAAGAGAAAGAAGAAGGGGGTTTGACAAATGCTTTTAAATAGAGATAATAAAGAAATAAATACAGAATTTTAGATTTCTAATTAGGGTTAGAAGGTCTATGAGTGTCTACAAGGCTTTACAAAGATCCAATAATAGATTTGATCAAGGTAAAATTTGGATATCTCAAAATGATTTGATTTAAATTCATTCTTAATTGAGAATAAATTATGTAGAATATTAATTAGTGCTTTTAATAAGGTGGTTTAAATGCAAAAATCTCAAAAATTATAGTTTTTTTTGCTTAATTTGGCTAAAATGAAATTTTAGTATTTCTAAAAATTAATAAACAATGTACATCCAAAATTTAAATTGAATGTTTTAAAATATAGATCTTAGTGAGAGGAATCCATAAACACCAAATTTGCCCAATTTGGCAAATTTAAGTTAACCCAATAAGTGGTTGACCCAAAAATTGGGTTTAAAGTTAACCAAAATCTTGTTCGCCGACGACGTTAAGACAGTTACATCCTTCTCTTTCACCATTAACAGCGTTAGATCACTAGCGGGATCCATTGGATCCGCCGTTAATGTCAGACGGCGTCAGATGCTGTTTAACGGCGTTACCGTCGCCGGCTTATTTTTTTTTTTTTTTTCGAATTAAATAATTCAATTATTTAAATAATTTAATTCAAAATATATATTTAGCATAAATCATCTATTTTAGCTCCAAAAATTATGATATTTTTATTGCTAGTTAATTTGATATTGTTGATTTCAAAAATTCAACAATATTTCAATTTTAACACCCCAATAATTTTTTAAAATTATTTTAATTTAAATCATCATAAAATAATTGAACAAAATTCTCTCATGAAAAAATCTTTAAAATTTCTCCAAATTCTCTAAAATTATTCTTAAAAACATTATATTTTTTTCTTGCAAAAATAATTAATAGATTACTCAAATTAACTAAGAATAAACAATAATTTTATTAACTCAAAATCTTGGGATTTTACACATACTCTCTACTTTCGGAGCGCTGGGGTGCCCTTGGGAGCCAGGTTCGTTGTAGTATGCTGTAGATTCGTCTCGAAACTACTAGAGCACCATTTGTTATTACCTTGATGATTTAATTGATCTCCACATCTTAACACATAATTTTCCTTTCCTTTCTTTGTAGAACTTATTGGCTACTACTCCACATAGATTTTTCTTATAAATTGACATGCGGAAAGGCTATCTTCGCATTCATCTATTATATTTCTAGATTCAAACTAGTTGTTAATTCCAAAACTATTTGTATAGATGCCATCTTCACAAAAGGTGCAAATAACTCTTCAATATCAGCACATTTCTTCTGACCAAAACCCTTGACCACCAAATTGCTTTGTACTAGATACTAGATTATGCTCTTGGTGCTTTATCTCAAACACTCATTTGTTCTTCAAGACTTTCCTTCAGGTAGATAATTTCGCCAAATCAAAGGTATGATTCTCATAAAGGGATTTTAACTCATCCTTCACCGCCCAATTTATCCTCGTGCTTATCCCACCTTGGCCTCATGAAAGCATTTTATTTATCTAGCATCGGTTAATAGGAAATAATTATGAACAATAAATCTTGTACAAGGAACATGTAGTCTGGTAATCTCCTCAAAATAGGGGCTTCTTCCACAATCTCTTCTAATTGTTATGGTTCTATCTGATTCCGCTATTCCTCTCCTCATCAACATCTTCTTCATGTCTCTTAGCTCGTGGTGTTACATGAAGGTTTGGCATGCTGTTGACTTTGGAAGTGAAAGATGCCTTCACCATTTGAATATCTGGCTGCGATAGGTCCTCCGTAAAAACATCATCATAATTTTTGGTTGATTTCTTTGTCATATGATCCCACGGCATGTAGCTTAACTCATCTCGGCCATAGCCCCAAAAAATGCACTCATTTCCATTCACATTTGGCCTCTCATCTTTTGAAATATGTATAAATACCCTATAACTAAGAACTCTCAAGTGATAGATAATAAGGAACTCTTTTATCATACTAGATTTCTATGGGAACCTCAAGAGGCAAAGTGATGAACTTGACAATGTAGGCAGCTAATGACAAAGCCTCTGCTCCAAAAGATTTGATCGTACTTAAATGAGATAGCGTGCATATAACTCACTCCACGATTCATTCTTTCTGCTGCACCATTAAATTTTGATGTCTTTGAAATAACTTTCAACGAATTCTGCTTTCAAATAAATTTCACTAATTTTTAAGGCAAATTCAAAATAAATTTAATTGATCATACGAAGACAAAAAAACTGATCTTCCAAAGGATGCAGTTGCAGGAGCCGTTCGACAGCGTCCCATTCGGCAAAGAGGAGGTCGTGCGGCTCCCACAGGCGTCTCGACGAAGCTGCGGCTGCGTACCTCTGCTCAAGAACGATGTTCTGCTTGCGAAATAGAGAACAAAGCTCTGCCTGTGATCAGCTCAGGAGATGCAGATTCATCTCCTTCAATCTAATCTTTTGGACAACAATTTTCAAATAATAGGTTAATCAATTCTCCAAACAAAGAAGCCTGCTTCAATCACAAAGCTTTCATGAATTCGGTTTCCAAGTTCAGCAATTCAAAATTTTAGAAAGAAATAGCACATATAAATACACTATATATACGTATAATTCCCTTCTTAATTAAGGAGAGATATTTCTTGAATGCAAATTAAAAATAAACCAATATGAGTTCATTCATTTTCTCAAGTACTTTGTGCAATAAAAAAATATAAGCCAAAGGCAAAATCATTGATAGTAGCACAGAGTACTTTGCTAAAGCTTCACTTTCTTTTCGTTTCTTGTTGCTCACATCTTCTTCAGGCTAAAAACGATGATGAAATCTTTACTCTTTCCACCCCCAAATAGCTTTGTTGCAACCGAATGCTTGGGAGGGGTATTCTTCTTTGTCGTTCCCTTGTACAAGTTCACGAGCCGTGCTCGAGCTTAAGCTCAGGAGTCAAGCCAGCTTGTTTATGCTTAACATATAATAAAATTGATTAGCATAACAAATCATTATTCTAATTAAGTTTACTCATAAATTACCGAGCAAAATACAAATTTTACAAGTTTGTCTAGCCGGCTTGTGATCGAGCTGAGCTCCGAGTGTCTTAAACTGAGGCAAAAACCGAAGAATCTTTGAATTTATTATCACTAAAATTACATTTAAACTCAAACTCTCCGTCGCTTCCATCTTCACCGGGTTGTCCGCCGCTACCGCGAAATTCTCAAGGCCGAACTCACAGTAACTGCTGGGCTGCCAATGTTCAATATATAAAATATGAATAAATTTATGTTATTCATGAGTTGAAGCAACCACTGCTATACATGTTAGCATAATATTTGACATCGTGCATGGCTTGAAGAAATACGAAGCAATCATGAAGATAAAGGCGTTCGATCTTAATCAAATCCCAAACCACTCGATAAGCCGTTGGCGTTCTGATTCGAATAGTCAGCGATAAACCTCGCCCAGATTGGAGCAGATCTTGAATATTCCGCCCCGCGCCGTACATTGGTCTGTTTCTTACTCCGATGAACAATCGCCTTAATGAAGAGCTTGCGCTTTCAACATAAAATGCTTGGCTCTGGAAAGAAAAATTTGGGCACCAAAATATTTTTTTTTTTAATAGTATATTCGAACTACATCTTATACTTGGAGAAAAGCAAGAGAAATATAATACGAAGATCACGTAGTACCTTAAGAAATTCATCAAATAAGATTGAATATGAGTACCTTTGCGCTTGCGAAGGTGAGAGGGCCAAACATCAACTCCAACAAAGGAGGATGAACGTGCAAGCCGAAGAAGTTTGAGTTATTATCGACCTCCATTTCAACCGAGCAATTGCAGGAAATCAACTCCGTCGCAACTCCCGTCTCATCCAATCCTTCTCCAAGACGAAAGTGTCCAACTTCCGCATTCTAAAACACAGATATTCAACAAATACGCATGCAAAATAGTGAAATATACATAGCAGGGGATGCATGAAAATACCTTGACGGATAGCTGGGGCTCGGGAGGATTGGTAGCCAGGAAGAAAACCAGAAGAGCGATGGATAAGCTTACCGCCATCCTCCAGCCCAAATGGAAAGCTAGAGAGCAGAAAGAGCGGGATTGATGGGGAAGCAGCAGTTTGTCCATCAAACCGGTGATGCCGCCTCCTCTCGTTTGCTCCATTATTGCTTGCTTCTTGTCCTCCACTAAGGAGTTGATGTTGGAGCCGCGGGAAGAAGAGGAGGAGTAGAGCGAGGGAGAGAAGAGGTGGATGTTAGTGGAAGGGGAGGCAGCGGAGGGGCTCTGTACATAGTAGAGAGGGTCGCTGGAGGACAGCACCAGAGCGGCTTCTTCATCTGCCACGGGGAAATCAGCCATAGCCATTTATTTGTTGGGATGGCCTTCTCTATCAGTGCCATAGGTCTTATATATATATATATATATATATATATATATAAGATAAAAGTGATTTTCTAGATTGTGATTAAAGAAACAAGATAATTCATCAAAGACATAAAAATTCATTGTCATGATATAATTATATTAAAATTCTCTAAAATGTGTAGAATAAAGGATAGACATTAATAAAAAAATATAGGATAGACATTAATAAAAAGATATATATATATATATATATATATATATTCACATGTTCCACTATAGTAAATTTTTTTATTACTAAAAAAGTAGAATGTGAGATTATATTATAAGAACAAGAGAAAATTTGTCATGTCTAATGCAACGACACCACTTCTTTTCTCCATAATTTCTCAGAACTTGCTATGAATGAAAAATCATATATATTTGAACTGAGTTGCAGCAACCATGATGCCGACACTTGTAAGTGATAAGTGTGTTGGTTTCGTCCCGGCTAAAAGGATTAATTAGCTTAATTAATGAAATCGATGGTTCATTAAGGAAATCATTGAATTCATTAAGTCGGTAAAGGTCTGGGTGGGCTTGCGTCTAGGCGCATGAGCTTTACACGTTTGGATCCTCACTTCAATTCCCTACACGCTTGGGTGCGTCTTACGATCCCATGCCTCAATGCGTCTCAAGCTCTTGCCTGGGAACAATTTTAGATCACCGGTGGGTTGCACCAACAAAATTTATTGTTTAGAGCTAAAACATTAGCATCAAATATGATACTTTGTGCATTGTATGGACATAGCTTACATGATAGTAAATATAAGTTTGAAATTAAGGTAGAGTGAATGATGAATTTTATTATTGCAACTTTAGATCATTTATTTACAATTACACTTAATGTTTCTAAAAATTGAATCACTCAGTATGATTTTATGATGGTTTCTAGCCTATCATTTCAAGAAACAACTAACACATCTTTATGCAAAATTATAGTAGAAGCAAGTTGCCACTTCTTTAGTTGAATGCATGATTAAGAGTAGTGACTATTAATTATTTGGATTGCTTATTTTGCAAGGGAACAAAATGTTGGTCCACTGAATTTAAATGATAGATGTACAGTCCATCACAAATATATATATATATATATATATATATATATATATATATATATAATTCGTTTATATGGTTCTTATTTCTTAAATTGTATTAATGGGGCTGAAACAATATTCTTAGTTTCTAGTGCCATGCGAACTAACCAAGTGCTAGCTAACAGGCACTTGAAGATAACCGAGTGCTCCTCGCTCATAAGATCTTGAATTTTTTCTGATGTTTACATTACAAACTAAAGCTGCAACAAGTTGTGCTTAGCTTAATATGCTAAAATATGTATAAAAATCAAATGTATAGTTAATCATCAACCTTTTTTTCAAAGTATGATTCTCAAAAGGCAAGTCTAATGAGCCTACTATCATCAAATTTGGAGTTTATTTAGGCATTCAAATGTTAACGATCTTGCTCAATTAAGAGCAAGCAGCATGTATTGTTTAATGGGTGCTCTGATTCAGGGCAAAAAAATCAACATAATTGTCTTTCCAAAGAAACACATAAATAAAGTTCCAATTTTTCAGTGTACACAAAATTGTTTAATAACTGCAAGAGCTCATTGTTTCCATGTTGCAGAATAAAACGACTGAAAGTACCCAGAACCAAAGAATCGCCATTCCGCACATTGAAGTTCTTCCAAAAGTCAATTACTTAAACTGAAAAACAAAAAAATAAAAGATATTAAAGTGTGTGTAACTTTTTAAAATTAAAAACATATATCCATTTAAATAAAGAAAGTATTCTTACAGGTAAGAGCATCACTTCCTGCAATCATAAGGTAGCCATATCAAGAAAACTTCAAAAAAAAAAAAAAAAAAAAAAAAAAAAAAAAATATATATATATATATATATATATATATATTATCGAAGACAAGGTTTGCTTGTTTGCCATCAACAACATTAAATGTTTGGCACAATAAAATAAATGTGCATTTGCTTTATTCAATATGAATGACTCCTTCTTGCTCATTTGACATGAGTGATTTCATCTTGTTATCCATGGTTGACTCCCACTTGCTTGAATCATTAACTTGTAGCACGTCTTCATAATATTCTGGTTCATATTTCATTAGTAACAAATAATACATTGAAGGAGAGTACCTCAATGTTGGCGGTGAAATTTGGTGGGTCGTCTCAGCTCAATAGTAGGTGCCTGAGGAATTGCCTACACTCCGCCAGCATGAGCACATTGATGTACCTGTTCACTCTGATCATTATTATCATTTATCTCAATATATTTGATTGTGCCATCTGAAGCTCCTTTTGAATCTCTCTGGAATCCATTTCTATCATTGGGCATCTCATTCTCATTGAGTGTGATGTTCATTCTTCTGAGGATTTTCTGATTCTGATAGTCCCAAAATTTGTAGCCAAACTCTCTTATTCCATATCCTATAAATGTGCGCTTGATGACCTTTGAATCAAACTTGCTCTTAGAATCTGCATCAACATGCACATAAGATGAGCAACCCAACACATTTATGTGAGATAATTTCACCTCTTTATCACTCTAGACCTCCTCAATTTCCCTTCAAATATATTGTTGTATTTATTGCCCTTTGCCAAAAATGCTTTGGTAACCCTACATGTAACCTCATGCTCATGGCACGCCATGTGATAATCTTGTTTATGCACTATACAACACTATTCTGCTGAGGTGTTCTTGGAACAATAAATTTATGTCTAATCCCATTCAAAGCACTAAATTCATTGAACTCCTTATCATAGTATATATCCCACAATTGTCAAATCCAAGGCACTTGAGTTTCAAACCAGTTTTGTTTTCAACCAAAACTAACAACTTCTTGAATACATTAAACACTTTAGATTTGTGTTTCAAAAAATATACTAATATCTTCCTAGTATGATAATTTATGAAGGTAACAAAGTAAGTGGCTCCACCAAATGAGAAGATAAGGGATATAACCATACATCTGTATGTACTAACTTCAGCTTTTGTAACTTCAAATCTCTCCCACTCTTTGAGAAATTGACTTTCTTTTATTTATCATAAATATAATCTTCACAAAATGCTAAGTTCACTAGTTTCAGCCCTAGAATAATTTCTCTTGATAATACTGACATCAATTGTAACAACCTTAGTATTGTTACCAGTTAATTATTGACCTAATTGACTATACTTCTTTTCCATTAGTCTTATAATAGTATTAGGAACCTCCATTTCAAATTTCATGCAATTTGGAGATCATTTGATAATTTCCAACATTTCCTAGTATTTTGATAATTCTGAGAATGCCTAATTTATTTAGACCTCAAAATTAAAAATGAAGTCCACCATTGGACTCACCACACCCAAATTAGCTAGGGGTGATATTTTGGAAGTGTTTGGAAGTCGTCGAGTTTTCCCCAAATATTTTAATAATATTTAAATACTCAGAAAATTAAAATAATTAAATTGACCTCTGGTCGAAAATCTAATTATGTTTTTGAGTTCCCCACACCTCAAATAAGTAAGAATGAATTTTTGGCATTTTTTGGAGTGCGTTTGGTTATTCAATTTTTTATTATTAAAATGTGTGTAATTAATTAATTAAATAAAGTAAATAAATGACTATATATAATATATATTTTTTAATTAATTTTATCAATAAATTCGAACCACGCAGATCCCGTGCACGAGTCCAATGCACGGGACAGCCGCGCGGCTTAATCAGATCCGTCGCTCTTGATTTAAGGCAGATCAGACGACCGTCGAGCGCTGATCTGATCTAACCGTTGGATCGGACTTCAAATCCAACGACTGAGCTTCTTTCCCTGTACGTCTCCCTCTGATGTCGCGATCGTGCTTCTGGCAAAAAATGAATGGAGGTACGAACGCATGATGGTCTTCTCCTTTCGCAATTAACTTCTATTCTCCCCATTCCCATTTTTTGGAGCCTCACTCAAAGCTTATTGCGGGAGCCAATTGCTGTGGAGGTGGAATCTTGAGTTATGTGATCTTCTCCTTCCCCTTTTTCCAGTCGTCAAGCTCAATCGACCAGGTGCATACCCAACCTATAATCATAGTATAATTGTCTATTTTCTAATTGCCGACACTTAAAATCAATCGTATCTTAAGGGTCGTTCGAACATAGACAAGTTCGAATCGACCTCGAGAAGATTTAGAACCCTTATGGAATTTTAGGGTTCAATTAACAAGAATTAGGGCATCGATTTTATTGATGGTCCCTAGGTCCATTGGCTTCGATATACATCTAGGACGATTCGTCTGGGTGAGATCTTCTTACCGGTATGTGAATCGCCCTAAGGGGCCGTTGGAGTCAAATTATGGGCAAAACCCTAATTTCCTTCCATCTGCGACTTCTTAACAGGGATGAAATGATTCGGTCTGGCTCCTTTTAAGGATTTGACGGTTCATTCCTGGTTCGGCTGCGTCATTTTTCACGGACGATGAAGACGCGTGTCGATCCAAGAGACCACCGCGTCTGCATGAAATTAAGTGTAGCGCTGGTATTAGCGCTACCCAATTATTTCGTGCCGCCGTCTTTCCCCAGTATTCCGCGCCCTAAATTTCCGCATCCTATCTTAATTTTTGCGTTGAAATGATTTAATGATTTAGCATAAATAATTAATGATTAATTAGTATAAATTTCATTTAAATGTAACTTTAAAAATACTAATCCAAATAATACAAACTTATATGCCATTTTGATCACAAAAATATGTAAATTAATAATATGCAATTTAATTTTTGTTTTGATGGATATTTTAATTAGTCAATATTTAGGATTAATTAATTACAAATTAATTTCATTATTTTATGTGACCTAATTTGATCATTTAATATCCAAATTAAATGATCAAATAGTCAATTTCACTCACAAAAATATGAGGATCAATAATGTGAAATCAAATTTAATATTTAAACCCTAATTTTCTTAATCACTTTTTAACCCTAATTATGAGTCTCAAAAACCCTAAATTTTAAAGGTTATCCAAATTTGACATACTTAGTGTCATTTTTCTCCTTATATTATAAGGATTTTAATTATATGTATATTAATTCTATTGGACAATAATTAGTGATTTTAGATTGTTGACTCTTAATTAAGTGTTATTATGATAAATTCTAATTTTCTTGATTGCATATTTTAGGTATTATAAAACTCTATGATAGCTAACATGTCACATTTATTATTCCCAATATAATTTATATTATTTATGTTGAGCTTAGTTCTCATTACTATAGATTTGTGAATCAATTGCAAATTGATTGATTCACCTTTCAACCATAAGATAGAAATCTTATGACTGATTTAAACATGAATTGTAGTTGATCCCTAGATCTATTTGTTATATTCATTAAGAGTAGTTAATCTTAATACTTTTGTAATTGTAGATTATTGAATCAACTAGGACTAGTCTTTAGTGATTATACTAAAGCTTAGTTTATCTATCTTAATCCTTAAAGTCTTTACATGGATTCTTTAAGAGCTAGTAATTGGAGTCTTAATTCATTTAGAATAATTTAGGAATCATATTAATTTCCTTAATTTTTAACTATTAGAAAATATAGAACTTGTAGTTCTTAATCCTTTTATTCCTATATTTTAAACCTTTCATTTTTACTTTAACCTAGTTAGATTAGTATTTGATTTGGATAGATACTTCAAACTACAACCTAGTTAGAGAGCTTTAGTAAATTAAACATTAACTTCAAATTCTTTAATTTGATAATTTCTTAATCTCAATCATTTCCCACTAGTCACCTAAATTTTGATTTAATTATCATAATTGAATATTATAATTTAGGACTAGAATAAATCTAATTTCTATTTGTATTAATTATACTTTAGATTATTTTATCATATCATAATAAATGAATTGAAACTACTATTTTCAAAACCCCAAATATTACTATATTTATAATTAACTTGAGATAAATATCTTAAAGATAATTGAGAGCTCCATTAAGTAGATCATTAAAATTAGATAACTTTGGATATCACTTAGTTACAATTATTAAATTTTTCTTGAATATCTACTTAGCTTTGAGCTTTATTCATTTGAACCATTCATATTAGACATTGTGCATGAATAAAACTTTCACATTAAAAACTATAGGGGTTTATATTATTGGATAAGCCAAGGGCAGGCTAATAAAGAGTAATAAGAAGACCTCACATTCTCAGAGGGTGAATATGAGTGTTACTTGTTTTGACCCCGCTTTCATTTACTTGTTAAATAGACGTGGTTCTCCTCGCTTCATTCTGTATTTGCCCTCCTAATAAGTACTTTCTAAAACAACTTTAATCATTTAAAATATGAGATCTTCTTCAATCTCATAGATTGTTAAGACTCACCATAGCTTTTATCTATGTTACCTTCCGTAGTTTTAGACTATGTGAATCATAGACAAAAAGTCCAAGATCTTTCTTCAATTTCTATACTATGCATTTTCCATATTTTAGTACTATACTTTACTTATTTACAGTTTACTTAGATTATAGCGAATGTTGTTAAAATCACATTAAAAAGCTTCATTGTCTCTTTTTCTTACTTAGCATAAGTTTATTTGAGCATATACATGCTTTACTTCATTTACTTTTATATGCACTTTAGTTTCTTTCTAGACTATTTAGGATGCTTTTATCTTTATTTTATTTGCAGGCCAGGATATATATTTATGTGAATATTCTTACTCACTTTTCCTTTTATTTACTTTCATTTTTTCATACTTTTATTCTTACCTTCTTGCACCCTTGCTTGTGCTTATGTTGTAACTAGTAGCAATATACAATTACATAATAATATGCTTAGCCCAATCTTAAAATGTACTTAGGCTGTTTAGTCTAACCATATTTTCTATTTTCTGGCTTTGCCCTATCACATTTTGTGGTGACCTCGACCTGCCGTGGTCCTGTTAACTCTTAAGTTAGCATGATTACGATGGAGGGGTCACCTAAATGACAAGCTCCCTACTTATAATTAGATTAGATACTCATCCTAATCCATCATAATTAAGGACTTTGCCATTCTCTAAGTATAATTTCACTAAATGAAAAGTACTATAAAGCAGAGTGCAAAAGCAAAAATAATAAACATCCATTCATTATAATATAAGGAACTAAACATCCAACTCATAATAAGTTAGTAACAGAATGAATAAAGTTAACCCTGTATTATGACAACATGATTTTAAAAATTAAGCAGAAAATAGAAATATGATCCACTCATCCTCACAATGCGGGAAAGAAAAGCAAAGGGTCTTTAACAACTTGAACATCCTCCTGAATCCTGTCTTCAGAAGGCTCCACAACCTCAAATAGCTCAGAGTTTACCATTGTTAGTTTCACAATGATAGGGCACCAGCCAATAAAAGAAAAATCTAATTAGACAAAATATCTAAGCACATTTTAGGCTGCAAATTTTATTATGTTAATTTAGATATCACCATACACTTTAAAATTAAAACAAGCAGTAAAAGAGCAGAACACATATGAAAGAAAAAGGGTAGTTATAAACTATAAGTCTATAACTTAATAAAATAGGAAGTAAGCACATACCTCCAAGTATAGCTGCAACAAGGTTAATTATAAAATAAAGACTTAGTACTAATATAACTGAAAGACAACTCAACCTATACATACTTATGATCAATACAAGTATATGCTAATTGACATAAAGTAAAATAAAAATGTGAAATATTTAAATAATTGAAAAGCAAGATTAACATCCTATAAGGATATAAGTAATGAATAAGACTAGCAACCTATAAATAAATAAAATTAGTAATACAGTAAAATAGTAAATAGGAAGGTGCTAAAAGTATAGTAAAGTAAACTGAAGCATAAAGTATAAGCTGATAAACTGTATTGGTCAAACTTGTCATCTAAAAGGAACATATAAGTACTCACCTACTGCCATATCAGAACCGGGCCAATAGCCACATAAGAAGTATAAAATGAGATAAGTGGAATCGAGAGGCAGAAACATTGAGTAGAAGCACACCTAAAACTAGTACTACCATATCAGAACCAAGCCAACAGCCACACAAGAAGTATAAGATCAGATAAGTGGAACCGAATGGCAAACTAATTAAATCACACTCTACACAACTGAAAACATCAATAAAATACAAATGTTATTTATGAAACTTCAAGGATGACATGAGATACTTATCAAATATCCTATGTCCAAATATGAACAAGGTATAAGGCTCAAAATAAGGTAAGCAAAGCATCAATTTTCAAAGTGAGCAAGAGACTCTACTAGGACACATGTGATATCTATTGTTGTCTAATTTATTCATTCTATCTACTCCAAGTTACACAAGTTCAGGATCTCAAATTCTTACTATCGAGTGTAACTCAGATTCATGATCTCATAAATTAAAAATAATTAGGACTAGCTAGGTCCTAATTATAAATAAATCAATATCAACTACAAGTCTAAAAAAATTAATTGACCTATTTTAATAATTTAAGCAGTCCCAAGCCATCTTGATTAGCCAAATCTAGATGAAATGATTAAGAATTAAACTCCAAATATTAGGGTTTAATTACTTAATCCAAAAGGTGATTCTAAGGACTAAGTTTTAATACCCAAACTCATAGATTAAGATTAAGGCAAATCCTATTAAGTGAAGTCGTACTTAATAGGATGGATCTCTATTCTTAAATCTAAAGTTAAGGAATTGAATAATTATTAATAAACTATAAAAATCTATAAACTATCAAAACCAAGGCTTCACGTATTAAGTAACCCAATTTACTCAAGAAAGGGGGTAAACCTGTGAGGGCCATTTTTCGAGCTTCCCAAGAAATTCCACTTATATCTAACTTGCAATTACAAAAGACACTTGTCTCTAAGAACTCTCCTGGTAGTAAATTGACTTTAAGTGCTGAAGAAAGTTGTTCTACTGATAACGAATATTGTTGAACCATTTTTGATACAATAAAAGAATGCATAGCTCCAAAATCAAAAAGAACTGAATAAGGGTGTTGAAATAATAAAATGGTACATGTGACCACATCAGGTTCATCTCTTGCCTCTTCTTGAGATAGGTTGAATATTCTAGCCTGGGTTTAATTATTAATTGGATTACTGGAAGATGCAATATTATTTCCTTAGTTTGCTGGTGGTCTGCCTTGATTCCTCATAACTGCCTTGCCTTGATTTGGGATTTGATGTTCGTTGACTGTGTAAGTAGCTCGACAGAACTTTATTGAATGATTTGTTCTTCCACATCAGTGCCATTGTGTAACAACCCAGGTTGTTACTTTGCTCAATTAAGACTAATCTAAGTCTTAATTAAGGTTCTAAGTCACTAATTAAGTGATTTGAAGTAAATCTCTGAAACCTAGGTCAAACCAAGAAGTCAACAAAGTCAAAACAGGAATTTTGGAAAATCCCAAAACCTGGAAATTTGACTTTTTATTTAGACCTCAGATTGAAAATCTGACTTCGCCATTGCATTCAGAACACCCAAATTAGCTAGGGGTGAAATTTTGGAGACATTTGGAAGTCATTGATTTTCCGTCAAATATTTTAATATTATTTAAATACCCTAAATAATCAAATAATTAAATACTCGTCGAAACGAAAATCCGAGTGCGCCATTGCGTTTCTCACCCTTCAATTAGCTAAGGGTGATTTATTGGAAATTTTTGGGATGCATTTAATAGGTTAAATTTAATTAATTAAATCAGAATAATTTAATTAAAATATTATTATTTAAAATTTACATTTAACGGCGCCGTCTGTATTAAGTAATGCAGTTACTGTTCAATTAACGCAGCGCCATCTGGATCTGACGGTGATCCCTGACCGTTAGATCGAAGATCGAACGGCCCGTGCCTATCGTCCCCGCGGCCTCCGCGTGTCGCGAGAAGCGACACGCATCGCGTAGAGGGATCTCCGCGCGTCACCTCCCGGCCTTCCCACCGCTCTTAGCCACCGCATTAGAGCTTCTATAAGACCCCTATGACCTCCAGCTTCGCTCGGTTTCATTCTTGAAGTCCGGAATCTGAGATCAAGCTTTGTCGCTCAGCAGCCGTCCAAACTCGAGGTACCTGATCTCCTAATTCTTGCATTCCAATTAATTGCTTCCATTTCAAAAATCTATTTCATATTGTGGATTAACAATTTATCGGGACCGATCGAACTTTAAAGAGTTCGATCAATCCAATTTAGAAATTTCTAAACAGTATAAACCGTTAGTCGCCGAGCAGGGGATCTAGGGTTAGGTTTTGCGGGAGCTGTAGTTCTTCTTCGGCGACGTTAAAGGTACCAATCGAAAGGTCTCTTCAAGACCTTTCGATCGGTGTATGGCTCGACGTCTGGCACCACCGTCTTCGCCGTCAATTTTCAAACCCTAGTTTCAGCAGTCGGGGACGAACGCGCGAGGAAGAAGACCTTCGGGCCGGTCGGGTCGGCCCGTTTTACCCGGCCCGGGCCAGGCCCGTGGCCCGAGCCGCAGTCGCTTCAGCTGCCACGGCGGGACCCACGCGCAGTGCGCCAGCCAATCCTGGCGCGACGCGTGGCCCGTACGTCAGCGGACTGACTCGTGGGGCCCGCCGCTGTCTGCTCAGCCAATGAGCAGCCGCCACGTGTCCTGCAGAAAAGAAAATAATAAAATTAATTATATATAAATAAACAGTTAAATATAATCGAAATATATATATATATAATAACAGATTTAATTAATTTAATTAAACAGTAATAATTAATTAATTAATTACCAAACTTTAAACTTAAATAACTCATTAAATATATGTCCAAATTATACAAATGAATATATCAAATTAATCAAAAAAATATAAAGAATTTAGTGATACTATTCAATTTTCTGTAGGATCAATATTTTGCAAAGTGATTATTTAGGTTTAATTTAATTTAAATTAAATGTCACAAATCTTATTTAGCCCATAACTTTATGTAGATTGATCCAAACATACCCAATATGGGTCTTAAAGTGATCAAAAAACCCTAATGATTAATTTGATAGTATTTATTTTGCTGTTTGGATTAGTTTGAGCCTAATCACTTTTAGGACCAAACCTTAATTAGGTTAATTAACCCTAAATCTTCAATTGACCATAACTTGGTCAATTGAGCTCCAAATTTGATGATCCAAATATCAATTTAGATCAGAAGAATCTAATTAACAGTAATCTATAAAAATATTTTAGATCCAATAGTTAGATTTGCTAATCACCCTTAATTGCTCTAAATCTTGATTAGTGAATAATAGCAAATCTAGTAACCCAATTTGAGAGTTTTAAATTTCAAAGGACTCATAGAAACATTTAGAATCAATCTATAAGGTTGGAATAGTTTTTGAGTGATTAATTTTGTTAATCACTCACTAATCACCCTAAATCCTAATTAGGTCTTATCTTAGTCAAATTAAGTCCAAATTGAGCCTATCACATGTCATTATAATCAGTGAGCTATTTGTAAACCATAGCCACTAATTTTGCTTAATTTGGACACTAATTGGCAAAGTTAGGATTTTTGACTCTTAATTAAGAAATTCCTTAATTAACCTTAAAACCCTAGATTTTTTGTATTTGCCATAACTTGGCCAGTACTTATCAGAATTTAGCAAATTTAGATTCTATGGAAAGCTTAGACAGTAAAGAGCAATAATCTAAAAGAAAATTTAACTTTCACTTAGTAAAATTACTAATTTACCCTTATAAGTCAAACTCACTAATTTGATCTCATATGGCTTAATAATCATCTAAAATTAACTTAGTTGTTGTCTAATCTTATATTAGACAGTAAGAATCACTTTCCAAAAGAAAATTTTAGAATTTAAGCCCTAGGTCAAAATTTGATCTTTTGAACCCTTAAGTAGGGGCAAAATGGTCATTTTGCCTAAATTTAGGGTTTAGTCTTTTAAAACCCTAAATTCAATTTCCAATCACTAAAATTCAGTAAATAGAATGATTCATAACTGAAATTAATCAAATTTAAGTCTAAATTAGGTTTTAATTAAAATCTCAGAAATTGCCCAGTAAAGAAAATTCCTAAGTCTTAAGAAGAGTCCTCTTTCTTTATTTATTCTTAGACCCATCCTTAGGTCTTATAACATTAGTTAGGATATGTGTCTTGAGAGATACTCTTAGTAATTAAGAGCCTTATTTCCTAAGATTAGGAATAGATCTTAAGTTAGAATTCATCTATTGAGTAAATTGGGTTACTCAATTAGGTGAAACCTTGAGCTTTCTAGTTTCTAGATTTTTCTTAGTTTATTAAATGATTATTTAATCTTTAAACTTTAGAACTAAGAATAGAGATATATCCTAATGAATTTGATTTATCATTAGGATTTGCCTTAACCTAATCTGTGAGTTTGGGTTCTAAACCTTAGACCCTTAGTTATACCTTTAGATTAAGTGATTAGACCCCATCATCTGGAGTCTAATTCTTAATCTTTTCATCTTGATTTGGCTAATCAAGATGATGGTTGGGATGATTTAATTTACAACATTAGGTCGCTGATTTATTCATTTTAACCAAATAGTCGTCTTTTGATTAAGTTATAATTAGGACTTGGCCAGTCCTAATTATCTTCAACAAATAGGATTCATGATTCTAAGTTACAGAATGTGTAAGAATTAATAAATTCTGAAATTTATGTAACTTAGAGTAGATAGAATGAATAAAGTAGATAACAAAGGATATCACCTGTGTTTTAGATAGAGTTTCTTGCACTTTGAATTTTTGATGCTTCGCATTCCTTGATTTTGAGCCTTATACCTTGAACATGTATTATGAACATAAGATATTTTGATAAATATCTTATGTTAATTTGGAACATTATTTATAAACAGCATTATGTTCGTTTCACAAGTGGTTTGTAAGGTGTAGCTTGATTAGTATACCTCTTCGATCAACCCGTTCGGGGTCGGCAACCTTTCGAGGGTTTAATGTCCGACAGTCTATTGGCCATGCCTAGTCCAAGTGATAGGATGGATAGACTCTTGCCCTACTGACTACAGAGTCAGGATTCTGATATGGATATACTAATTCAAGTACACTTACATTCAGTTCTGTCTTAGCTCATCAGGCTAAGAGTTTCAATGATGTTCAGTTCAGAGTTTCTTAGCCCATCAGGCTAAGAATTGCTGAGTTCGTATTCAGTTCAGATGACTTATACAGTTACTATAGTTTTAGTTTACAGTTACTGTTTTACTAGTATATTCTGCATTTCAGCACTGTTTTACTTACAGCTTTCCTGCACGTGTTTTTATATAGGATGCTAGATTTACTTACTGTGTTCTTAAGCTTGTTTAGGATGTTAGTGTACTCAGTATTTTATGTCACTTGGCATAATCAGTTTGATCATATGCATATTTAGGTTGTATTTTCTTACAGTTTTATACTTCTTTTACTTACCTGTTTGTGTTGCAGTTGCTTGGAGGAGGTATGTTTTACTTCCTTTTTGTTTAGTTATAAACTATGGTTTATAACTTATTTCAGTTTTTTTGTACGCTTTTCTGCACCTATTTTTTTGCTCAGTTCTGTTTTTATGGTGATATTCAGTTAACTTAAATAAACTCTTACCCTAAAATGTACTTAGACTTATTATCTAACCAGTTTTCTTTTGTTGGCTGGGGCCCTACCATTATGAAACTGATAATGGTAGGTTCTGAGTTTGTTGGTTTAGCAGATCCAGTGGAGAGTTTGCCATTGGAGGAGGAGCCCGTTCCTGAAGATCTGTAGCTTAGGTTTCTATTTTCAGTGAGGATGAGAGTTTTCTTTCAGTTCTGTTAAACTCATTAAATGTTGTAATAATACAGGATTATTTTTCTTTTTCAGTACTTTACTTATTCTGTATTATTGTATTTATACTGTATTGGATGGATGTTATGTTTTATGCTTCCGCACTCTGAGTTCATGTATGATCATTTAGTGATAGTATTCTGGATTGAATGGCAAAGTCCTTATTTAAATTGGATTAGAATGTGTGTCTAATCCAATCTTAAGTGGGAACTTTGTCATTTGGTGACCCCTCCACCGTAATCATGTTAACTTTAGGGTTAACAGGACCACGGCGGGGCAGGGCCGCCACAGTTGGTATCAGAGAATTCCATAAGGCGCCAGATGGGAATTTGTATTCCTCTCTACCTAATGGATTGTTCTTCTGCCACTTGATCACTAAATGAATACTTGAATTGACATCCATCACATTATGAGTATAACTCAGAATAAGTTAAGTTATTAGATAACTATAAAAGATGATAATTATCAAATTATACATATATATGCTCAACAAATCTAAGTAGGATGTTATAATTGTAGGAATAAAAGATCATCTAGAAATGGCATTCATGACTTACCTAAAGGAGTTCGAGACTATTTGGAAATATGAACATAAACTAGGTAAAAAGCAAGGAAGAACAATTGAAGGAGTATCAGAACAAGGTTCACAAGTGATAAACAAATTACTGAAAGAAGGCGTCTATAGAGGCCTTGATTTTCCAGTACTAGCAAGGGAATGGCTTGCGAGAGTTGACCACATATTTGGTGTTATGGAATGGCCTAGTCACATCAGATTAGAAGTGGTGCTATGTCTTTTGCGTATGCAAGCAAAAGAATGGTGGATTATGGCATACGAAGAACTGTTTCGTAAAGCACAAGAGGAGCATCGTGAAGTGATTTATGAAGATTTTCGTAGAGCATTTTTCATTAAATATATAGGATGGGAATAGTTTTATAAGTCTATGATGATGTATTTTTGTTATTTCAATAAAAGTTTAAATAATCGAGAAAAGCAGTAGTTATATTATGTCTTAATAAAGAACTCAAGATAGTTATTTTGATTTCAGGAAAATGAATCCTGCTATTTCTCCCAACAATACTCCACTCAATCCTCAACCATCCGCAAGCAATGCTCCAAATAATACTGTGGCCGCTTCCAATACTGTTGACGAAATAACTTCTTTGAGAAATATGGTTACTGTAATGCTAGAGAATCAAAATCAGCAGACTCTAGCTATTCAAAAGTTAGTATCTATAATACCTGTTACTAATGCCAGCACTTCTTCAGCATCCCCCGCTCCTCAAGTTCCCAATATTTATCGGCAGTCTGCAGATGGGATACTTCACAGTTTCCTAAGATTAAGACCGCCTACCTTTGAAGGATCTGAATCCCCGATGGGTACCTTAGCATGGCTGAAAACTATAGAGAAAAATATCACTAGTCTTGGTTGTTCAAGCAACCAATCTGTAAGACTAGCCACTCATCTTCTGCAAGGAGAGGCAGAACATTGGTGGGAGCAAGAAAGGAACACACGATTTGAAGAGTTCGAGTTAGACGAAATAGAATGGAGCTGGTTTGTCCAAGCCTTCAAAGAATCATTTATTCCACCCTCCACCAAGAACATCATTGGTGAGTCTTTATTAAGGTTAACCCAAGGAAGTCGAACAGTAGCAGAATATACTTCAGAATTTCGAAAGCTCATCCGATTTTCACCTCATCTGGTTCCAACTGAAGAAGATAGATGTTTCAGATATGAGAATGGACTCAGAGAGTCTATCAAAGATCATGTAATTCCTTTACAACATACTAAATTCGAGAAGCTAGTTGAGACAGCTCGGGTAGTGGAGCATCATCAAAATATTAAAGACATGAAAAGAAAGGCTTTCACTATGAATAAATACCCTCAGAACTTCAAGCAATAACGAACAAATCAAGAAAGGGTATATCAAATGGAAACTACTGAAACATCAGGCCAAACTGCCACATGTAATAGGCCACATCCTTACGGGAAATGTTATCATTTTGGCCGAGTATGTTTTACGTGTGGAAGACAAGGTCACGCATATAGAGACTGTCGATCAAATAAAACAATTGATGGAGTAACTATTGATCGAAATCGTACAAATAAAGTATTCCGTGCCACTCCTATCAACTTCAGAGAACCTCAGAAAACTCTTATGCCACCTCCTGCTCAAGAGCAAACCCTGGCAAAAGTTCAATATGCCACAAAGCCTTCAAACCCAAATCAATCATCAGCTCAAACATCTAACAGCAGACCTGCTGGAAAGGCAAGAGTGTATAATCTCACTCCAGTAGAAGCTGCAGAAGACAACAATGTAGTTTCAGGTACAAATTGCAACTTTTGCTTTTCTTATTGAATTAGAATTTTCTAAAGTCTATACTGTTATTATTAGGCACCTTATACTTTAAAGAAGAGCCCTGCAGTATATTGTTTGATACTGGGGCTAGTCATTCATTTATCTCTAAAAATTTTGCCAAGAAATTAGGACTCTCATATTACAAACTTGTGAAGATCTTGAGTGTTGGACTTCCATCTGGAGCCCAACTTAGTGCGAACAAATTCTGCGACATTCAAATACCAATTAATAACCATACCTTCCAAGCCAAGTTAGTTGTGCTACTTATAGTAAATTTTGATATCATATTAGGCATGAATTGGCTTAGTATGCATAACGCTACCATCAATTGTCAAAAGAAGAAGGTCGTGTTGCAAACTTCAGGAGTTTCAACAATGTTTATTGGGAAAATCAGCACTAGTAGCTCCTTGATCAATGCAATTCAAGCAGAGAAAATGGTGTGCAAAGGTTATAGTTGTATTTTGATGGTGATGATGGGCAATAGTAAAGAAGTAGCCCCAATCTCAAAAATAAAAGTTGTTAAAGATTTTGAAGATGTTTTCCCTGAGGATCTGTCTGGTTTACCTCCAACCAGAGAAGTAGAATTTGAAATAAATGTAGTTCCAAGAACTCAACCTCTATCAAAAGCACCATATAGAATGACTCCAAAAGAATTGCAAGAGTTAAATGAGCAATTACAAGAACTGCTAAATAAGGGGTTTATTAAACCAAGTATGTCCCCATGGGGAGCCCCGGTGCTTTTTGTTAAGAAGAAAGATGGGTCTATGAGAATGTGCATAGACTACAGAGAGCTGAATAAAGTCACGATTAAAAATAGATACCCACTTCCTCGTATTGATGATCTGTTCGATCAACTTGCCGGTGCTGTAGTGTTCTCTAAAATTGATTTAAGGTCAGGGTATCATCAAGTGAAGGTGAAGGACTCAGATGTAGAAAGGACAGCGTTCAGAACACGATATGGGTATTTTGAGTTTCTTGTAATGTCATTTGGTCTCACAAATGCCCCATCTCTATTCATGGACTTAATGTAGAGAGTTCTGAAACCTTATCTAGATAAATTTGTTATAGTATTCATTGATGATATCTTAATCTACTCTAAGACAGAAAAAGATCATGAAGAACACTTGAGATTGGTTCTGGAGAAGCTTAGAGAGCATGAGTTATATGCCAAATTCTCTAAGTGTGAATTTTGGTTGGATTCTGTATCATTTCTTGGACATGTAATTGATGCTCGAGGAATCCAAGTAGACCAAAGTAAAATTAGCGCTATTCAGGATTGGGTTCAACCCAAGACAGTTACTGAAATTCGTAGTTTTCTGGGTTTAGCCGGATACTACAGAAGGTTTGTTAAAGGCTTCTCTCAGCTTGCCGCACCTCTTACAAAACTAACTCAGAAGGCAGTTCCATTTGTTTGGATAGAAGATTGTGATACTGCATTTCAGTCCATAATGGATGCGTTAACTTCTGCTCTAGTTTTAGTTCTTCCAAAAGGGAGTGAACTACTAGGTGTATACAGATGCATCTGGAATTGGGTTAGGATGTGTATTAATGCAAGAAGGCAAAGTTATAGCATACGCATCTCGCCAGCTTAAAACCCATGAAAGAAATTATGCTGTACATGATTTAGAATTGGCAGCATTAGTTTTTGCATTAAAAATCTGGCGCCATTATTTGTACGGAGTTCAATGCTCTATATTCACAGACCACCAAAGTCTGAAATACATCTTTACCCAGAGAGAATTGAATTGTAGACAAAGAAGATGGCTGGAATTAATAAGTGATTATGATTTAGATATCCAGTACCATCCAGGCAAAGCTAATGTGGTAGCTGATGCGTTAAGCCGTCACACTGTCCTTAACAGCATAATTTCAGAAAGTCCGTTGGCAAATGAGTTTCAGAAAATGGAAATTTCTCTTGCTAGGGGAAATTCAGTCAGTACCATGATATCCATGAATAATATAGAACCCACATTTCATAGAGATGTTTCAATCTCTCAAAGCAAGGATGACGAATATTTAAACCTTAAAGTGGCAATAGAAAGTGGTCGTCATCCAGAATTGAATTTTAAGAAAGGTGCTATTTATATGAATAATCGTCTCTGGATTCCTAAATCCATGCATAAAGAGATCCTAATTGAAAGTCACAATTCAGGATATCAAATTCATCCAGGAAATTCTAAGATGTACCAAGACCTAAAACAATCATTTTGGTGGCCAGGAATGAAGAAAAGTATTGCAGAATATGTTGCAAAATGCCACGCTTGTTGCTTAATAAAAGCAGAACATCAAAAGCCTGGTGGCTTATTGCACCCACTAGAAATCCCAGAATGGAAATGGACTGATATATCCATGGATTTTGTTATGGGTTTGCCTCGATCAAAATCTGGAGCTGATTCAATATGGTTTATAGTGGATCGCCTTACAAAATCTGCCCATTTTATTCCAATCCGTCAAACTGACTCAGTAGAGAAATTGGCTAAATTATATATTAAGGAAATATTCAGATTGCACGGAATTCCTAAAACCATCGTATCTGATAGAGACAGTCGCTTTACTTCTAAATTTTGGCAGGTTGTCCATCAAGATTTAGGCACAACTTTGGCCATGAGTACAGCATTCCATCCCCAAACAGATGGCCAAACAGAGCGAGTAAATCAAGTCTTAGAAGATCTTCTGCGTTTATGTATGTTAGATTTTTCAGGATCCTGGGAAGAGCATATTCCTTTAGTGGAATTTGCATATAACAACAGTTTTCAATCAAGTATTAAGATGGCACCATATGAGGCATTATATGGGAGAAAATGTTCATCCCCACTAGCATGGTCTGAGTCAGGAGATACTCAATTATATGGATCTGAGCTAGTAGAAGAAACAAATAAGAAGGTTAAACTTATTCAACAAAGAATTAGAACTGCTCAAGACAGGCAAAACAAGTATCATGATAATCGTCATCGTCCTCTAGAATTCAGCGAAGGAGATTTTGTGTACTTAAAAGTGAGCCCGATGAAAGGAATCTATCGTTTTGGAGTTTCTGGAAAACTCAGTCCAAGGTACATTGGACCTTTCAAAATTTTACAGAAGATTGGTTCAGCAGCCTATAAATTAGAACTTCCAGAAGACTTCGCTGCTATACATAATGTATTCCACGTCTCATCTCTAAGGAAGTGTCTCCGAGATCCTTCTCATCTTATTGAACATCCTGCGATTGAAATTCAACCTAATCTTTCTTACATTGAAGAACCAATAAAAATCCTAGATCATGATCTGAAGAAATTAAGGAATCGATCCATTCCAATGATAAAGATTAAGTGGAAGAATCGGTCTTGTAATAAAGCCACCTGGGAGAAAGAAATGGATATGCGCCAAAAGTACCCAAACCTTTTTAATCAAGGTAATTCTTCAACTCTA
This sequence comes from Gastrodia elata, assembly GCA_016760335.1. Taxonomy (NCBI): domain Eukaryota; kingdom Viridiplantae; phylum Streptophyta; class Magnoliopsida; order Asparagales; family Orchidaceae; genus Gastrodia; species Gastrodia elata. The sequence continues at coordinate 19,934,181 of CM028671.1, read as the reverse complement.
TCATATTTTAATTCATTTCATTATATCTGCTTAAATTCTTTTCTCACTTGAGTGATGTCGAGGACGACATCATTCTTAAGTGGGGGAGTTTGTAACAACCCAGGTTGTTACTTTGCTCAATTAAGATTAATCTAAGTCTTAATTAAGGTTCTAAGTCACTAATTAAGTGATTTGAAGCAAATCTCTGAAACCTAGGTCAAACCAAGAAGTCAACAAAGTCAAAATAGGAATTCTGGAAAATCCCAAAACCTGGAAATTTGACTTTTTATTTAGACCTCAGATTGAAAATCTGATTTCGCCATTGCATTCAGAACACCCAAATTAGCTAGGGGTGAAATTTTGGAGGCATTTGGAAGTCATTAATTTTCCGTCAAATATTTTAATATTATTTAAATACCCTAAATAATCAAATAATTAAATACTCATCGAAACAAAAATCCGAGTGCGCCATTGCGTTCCTCACCCTTCAATTAGCTAAGGGTGATTTATTGGAAATTTTTGGGATGCATTTAATAGGTTAAATTTAATTAATTAAATCAGAATAATTTAATTAAAATATTATTATTTAAAATTTACATTTAACGGCGCCGTCTGTATTAAGTAATGCAGTTACTGTTCAATTAACGCAGCGCCATCTGGATCTGACGGTGATCCCTGACCGTTAGATCGAAGATCGAACGGCCCGTGCCTATCGTCCCTGCGGCCTCCGCGTGTCGCGAGAAGCGACACGCATCGCGCAGAGGGATCTCCGCGCGTCGCCTCCCGGCCTTCCCACCGCTCTTAGCCACCGCATTAGAGCTTCTATAAGACCCCTATGACCTCCAGCTTCGCTCGGTTTCATTCTTGAAGTCCGGAATCTGAGATCAAGCTTTGTCGCTCAGCAGCCGTCCAAACTCGAGGTACCTGATCTCCTAATTCTTGCATTCCAATTAATTGCTTCCATTTCAAAAATCTATTTCATATTGTGGATTAACAATTTATCGGGACCGATCGAACTTTAAAGAGTTCGATCAATCCAATTTAGAAATTTCTAAACAGTATAAACCGTTAGTCGCCGAGCAGGGGATCTAGGGTTAGGTTTTGCGGGAGCTGTAGTTCTTCTTCGGCGACGTTAAAGGTACCAATCGAAAGGTCTCTTCAAGACCTTTCGATCGGTGTATGGCTCGACGTCTGGCACCACCGTCTTCGCCGTCAATTTTCAAACCCTAGTTTCAGCAGTCGGGGACGAACGCGCGAGGAAGAAGACCTTCGGGCCGGTCGGGTCGGCCCGTTTTACCCGGCCCGGGCCCGGCCCGTGGCCCGAGCCGCGTCGCTTCAGCTGCCACGGCGGGACCCATGCGCAGCGCGCCAGCCAATCCTGGCGCGACGCGTGGCCCGTACGTCAGCGGACTGACTCGTGGGGCCCGCCGCTGTCTGCTCAGCCAATGAGCAGCCGCCACGTGTACTGCAGAAAAGAAAATAATAAAATTAATTATATATAAATAAATAGTTAAATATAATCGAAATATATATATATATAATAACAGATTTAATTAATTTAATTAAACAGTAATAATTAATTAATTAATTACCAAACTTTAAACTTAAATAACTCATTAAATATATGTCCAAATTATACAAATGAATATATCAAATTAATCAGAAAAATATAAAGAATTTAGTGATGCTATTCAATTTTCTGTAGGATCAATATTTTGCAAAGTGATTATTTAGGTTTAATTTAATTTAAATTAAATGTCACAAATCTTATTTAGCTCATAACTTTGTGTAGATTGATCCAAATATACCCAATATGGGTCTTAAAGTGATCAGAAAATCCTAAGGATTAATTTGATAGTGTTTATTTTGCTATTTGGATTAGTTTGAGCCTAATCACTTTTAGGACCAAACCCTAATTAGGTTAATTAACCCTAGATCTTCAATTAACCATAACTTGGTCAATTGAGCTCCAAATTTGATGATCCAAATATTAATTTAGATCAAAAGAATCTAATTAACAGTAATCTATAAAAATATTTTAGATCCAACGGTTAGATTTGCTAATCACCCTTAATTGTTCTAAATCTTGATTAGTGAATAATAGCAAATCTAGTAACCCAATTGAGAGTTTTAAATTTCAAAGGACTCATAGAAACATTTAGAATCAATCTATAAGGTTGGAATAGTTTTTGAGTGATTAATTTTGTTAATCACTCACTAATCACCCTAAACCCTAATTAGGTCTTATCTTAGTCAAATTAAGTCCAAATTGAGCCTACCACATGTCATTATAATCAGTGAGCTATTTGTAAACCATAGCCACTAATTTTGCTTAATTTAGACACTAATTGGCAAAGTTAGGATTTTTGACTCTTAATTAAGAAATTCCTTAATTAACCTTAAAACCCTAGATTTTTTGTATTTGCCATAACTTGGCCAGTACTTATCAGAATTTAGCAAATTTAGATTCTATGGAAAGCTTAGATAGTAAAGAGCAATAATCTAAAAGAAAATTTAACTTTCACTTAGTAAAATTACTAATTTACCCTTATAAGTCAAACTCACTAATTTGATCTCATATGGCTTAATAATCATCTAAAATTAACTTAGTTGTTGTCTAATCTTATATTAGACAGTAAGAATCACTTTCCAAAAGAAAATTTTAGAATTTAAGCCCTAGGTTAAAATTTGATCTTTTGAACCCTTAAGTAGGGGCAAAATGGTCATTTTGCCTAAATTTAGGGTTTAGTCTTTTAAAACCCTAAATTCAATTTCCAATCACTAAAATCAGTAAATAGAATGATTCATAGCTGAAATTAATCAAATTTAAGTCTAAATTAGGTTTTAATTAAAATCTCAGAAATTGCTCAGTAAAGAAAATTCATAAGTCTTAAGAAGAGTCCTCTTTATTTATTTATTCTTAGACCCATCCTTAGGTCTTATAACATTAGTTAGGATATGTGTCTTGAGAGATACTCTTAGTAATTAAGAGCCTTATTTCCTAAGAATAGGAATAGATCTTAAGTTAGAATTCATCTATTGAGTAAATTGGGTTACTCAATTAGGTGAAACCTTGAGCTTTCTAGTTTCTAGATTTTTCTTAGTTTATTAAATGATTATTTAATTTTTAAACTTTAAAACTAAGAATAGAGATCTATCCTAATGAATTTGATTTATCATTAGGATTTGCCTTAACCTAATCTGTGAGTTTGGGTTCTAAACCTTAGACCCTTAGTTATACCTTTAGATTAAGTGATTAGACCCCATCATCTGGAGTCTAATTCTTAATCTTTTCATCTTGATTTGGCTAATCAAGATGATGGTTGGGATGATTTAATTTACAACATTAGGTCGCTGATTTATTCATTTTAACCAAATAGTCGTCTTTTGATTAAGTTATAATTAGGACTTGGCCAGTCCTAATTATCTTCAACAAATAGGATTCGTGATTCTAAGTTACAGAATGTGTAAGAATTAATAAATTCTGAAACTTATGTAACTTAGAGTAGATAGAATGAATAAAGTAGATAACAAAGGATATCACCTGTGTTTTAGATAGAGTTTCTTGCACTTTGAATTTTTGATGCTTCGCATTCCTTAATTTTGAGCCTTATACCTTGAACATGTATTATGAACATAAGATATTTTGATAAATATCTTATGTTAATTTGGAACATTATTTATAAACAGCATTATGTTCGTTTCACAAGTGGTTTGTAAGGTGTAGCTTGATTAGTATACCTCTTCGATCAACCCGTTCGGGGTCGGCAACCTTTCGAGGGTTTAATGTCCGACAGTCTATTGGCCATGCCTAGTCCAAGTGATAGGATGGATAGACTCTTGCCCTACTGACTACAGAGTCAGGATTCTGATATGGATATACTAATTCAAGTACACTTACATTCAGTTCTGTCTTAGCTCATCAGGCTAAGAGTTTCAATGATGTTCAGTTCAGAGTTTCTTAGCCCATCAGGCTAAGAATTGCTGAGTTCGTATTCAGTTCAGATGACTTATACAGTTACTATAGTTTTAGTTTACCGTTACTGTTTTACTAGTATATTCTGCATTTCAGCACTGTTTTACTTACAGCTTTCCTGCACGTGTTTTTATATAAGATGCTAGATTTACTTACTGTGTTCTTAAGCTTGTTTAGGATGTTAGTGTACTCAGTATTTTATGTCACTTGGCATAATCAGTTTGATCATATGCATATTTAGGTTGTATTTTCTTACAGTTTTACACTTCTTTTACTTACCTGTTTGTGTTGCAGTTGCTTGGAGGAGGTATGTTTTACTTCCTTTTTGTTTAGTTATAAACTATGGTTTATAACTTATTTCAGTTCTTTTGTACGCTTTTCTGCACCTATTTTTTTGCTCAGTTCTGTTTTTATGGTGATATTCAGTTAACTTAAATAAACTCTTACCCTAAAATGTACTTAGACTTATTGTCTAACCAGTTTTCTTTTGTTGGCTGGGGCCCTACCATTATGAAACTGATAATGGTAGGTTCTGAGTTTGTTGGTTTAGCAGATCCAGTGGAGAGTTTGCCATTGGAGGAGGAGCCCGTTCCTGAAGATCTGTAGCTTAGGTTTCTATTTTCAGTGAGGATGAGAGTTTTCTTTCAGTTCTGTTAAACTCATTAAATGTTGTAATAATACAGGATTATTTTTCTTTTTCAGTACTTTACTTATTCTGTATTATTGTATTTATACTGTATTGGATGGATGTTATGTTTTATGCTTCCGCACTCTGAGTTCATGTATGATCATTTAGTGATAGTATTCTGGATTGAATGACAAAGTCCTTATTTAAATTGTATTAGAATGTGTGTCTAATCCAATCTTAAGTGGGAACTTTGTCATTTGGTGACCCCTCCACCATAATCATGTTAACTTTAGGGTTAACAGGACCACGGCGGGGCAGGGCCGCCACACATTGACCTTCACCGGTAAAATACTTATCTGTACTGTGTATTTTTCCACAAAATCTGTAAGTGTTTGGTGTTTTCAGAGTATGTCTACTTGAATTGCTTTGAATATTGTAAACTTTCCCTTGAGGTCTTGAGAATTGCTGCCTCTTGGATTAAAAATTGGGAGAAAATGCTGGCCTTTTCATCTTTAAAGAGTACTGCTCATCTTGAGCTTCCAAGAGCTTGACTTTTTCTACTAATTGAGTAAAGTTTAAAATCTGGAGAGGTGTAAGAATATGATAAAAATTATTCCTTAATCTATTAAGGAATAAATGACATCTGACTTCTTCAGTTGTCACCATCTCAGGAGCAAAGCTAGATAAACGAGTGAATTCTTCCTCATATTCTGTCATAGTGTGACTTCCCTGCTTCAGGTTTAGTTCTTTTCTCATTGTCTGTCTAGCAGACTAGGGCATAAACTTGCCTAAAAATTCCTTCACAAATTCTTCCCACTGAATTTCTTCTTCTGATCTATTCTGGAATGTAGTGGTCTTTGTTGTCTTCCACCACTTCTCATCAGCTTTTGTCAGAAGATAAGTAGTTAGGGATACTTTTTGATCTTCAGATCTTTTAGCACATCTAAATTCCTTCTCTATCCTTTGAATCCATTCTTCAGCTTGATACGAAGTTGCCTTGCCATTGAATTTCGGAGGCTGGAGTTTAAGAAAAACATGCATATCTTCATTTACTGCCTTCTTTTGGATTGAAATAGGATTTGGGTTCTGAATTTGTTGACTGTTCATGAATTGACTCATCATATTCATGAATTGGAGTATCTAATTTGCTCCACTATGATCAAAAGGGTAGACTGCTTCAACATTAGGTGAAATAGTCTCATTATGGCTTGGGGTATTTTGAGGAACATTTTCCTCCTGAGATTGGTTATTATTGTTTTGATTATGGCTCTCCATAATCTGGAAAAATAATAAACTATACTTATTACACTCTCCAACTTAATATTTAACTACTAATAATCTAGTAACTGTATTCAAATTGTTGGCTCTTTAATGAATCATTCCTTAAATTGTCTCAAACTTCTCTTTGATACCAATTCTTCTGTGGCGACTGAGGACCGAAGTTCGAGAGTCTTTAAAGAACAATTTATCTCAAATGTAACCATATACATTTTTATAAACAGAAGGACATAAAATAATAAAAGTCTAAAGTCCAATTATACATTTAAAGATAGAGCTAAAACATATATGAAATTTTGTAACAGTTTATCTTTTACAAAATAAAGATGAAATATTCACATTCTCTCGCTTCTTTATTTCTTCTTCTTTTATTTGGCAGATCTTCTAAACTTTAATTATCAAAACCTGAAAAACATAGTTACCAGTCAGGTAGGAGTACGCAATTCGTTCTTATAAGACTAATTCTAGCATCCTAAAATAGGTATAAATCAAACATGAAATTGACTGAAATATCTGTATAAGTAAAACAAATTTCCAAATTTAAGTATTGCCCTACAAATTAGCTGTGAAATTCAATATAACTGTAAAGCATGAAATAAGTAAATTTTATCAAAAGCATTTATAACAATAAGTCGAGTCCGTAGACTCCTGAGCCCAAATGTTACCACCCATAGGCACAACCTGTAGGAAGCTTATCTCGCTACCCGTCGGTAGCTTACTCAAAATAGAAACTGATGGTGTGTCTTTCTCTGGATTTGCCCACTTCCTATAAGGGCTAAATCCCTCCATATAACTCCCAAGGGCTGCCAGCAGGCCCAATCTGTACAGATTCTCAGTGTTGCGTTCCACCCTCCAAAGATAAACACCACAAAATATATATCATGTTTCATTCTTTTTGTTACATGCTATTTGATATCATTCTTTTGCAAATTTAATAGCGGTAAGCAGTTTATAATAAATAGTGCTCAAAAGAAAATGGCTCAAAATAAGAATGATGAAACTTATAAGTAAATTTGCGTACCTGACTTGTTTTGATACAATTTATAACCAATTCAATTCCTTTGATCTGCCAAAAGTAGTTTAAGTCATTAATTTAATGTTTTATGATTTTAACATGATTTGTAATAATAATGAATATTTGAATATTTATTTATTAAGTTAATTATTATGCCTTATAAGGTCAAATTGGGAATTTAACCTTATAAGGGCATATTAGTAATTTTGTACTTATGAAATCTAAAATTTCTATTAGTTTATTGTAGATTATGTCCTAAGGTTTCTATAGAATCTAAAATCATCTAATTCTGATATGTATTGGCTAAGTTATAGCTAATATAATTTTTAGAATTAATAATTAAGGTTAAATATGATTAGTGAGTGATTAATAAATTTAGTTATAAAATTATTAAACTAATTATACAGCTAGGTTCTAATTTACTTTATGAGTTATCTGAAACTGAAATTACTTAATTTGGATCATTATATTTTCAAATATTTACTAATCAAGTTTTTAAATAATTAGAGTTAATTAAGAGATCTAACTGTTGGATCCTAAATATCTTTACAGTTTATTGAAAATTAGATTCTTATGATCTAAATTGATATTTGGATCACCTAATTTGGAGCTAAATTGACTTACTTATGGCTATTTGAAGTTTATAAGGTTAAAAGCTTAATTAGGGTTAGATCCTAATTATGATTAGTCTCAATTTAATCCAAATGGCAAAATTAATATTATTAAAATATTCTTTATGGTTTTTTGAGTATTTTGAGATCTATATTTGATATGTTTGGGTAACCATACACAAAGTTATGGCTAGTCTTAGTTTTTGTATTATTTTTGTAATTATTTAAATATATCATTATTTAAAATATTAATCGTACTGAAATTTAGTTGACACTAAAATAATCCTTATTTTTTGCTGATTAATTTAATATATTTAACTTCATGATTTAGATAAATATTTTATGAGTTATGGTGGATTAAAGTTTTGATATTAATTAATTTATAAATTCTGTATTTTAATTATTGATTATTCTGTTAATTAATCATTTATTAATATTTAATTCATTGTTATATAAATTAATTATATTATTTATTCTGTTTTTATATATATTCATTTATTTATTTATATATTTTATAATATCATAAATGTTATGTATTAAGTTTATATATATATATATATATATATATATATATATATATATGCTTTATTGATTTAAATTTTGTATTTTATATTTATAAGTAATGATTTATATAAGATATATTTATATATATAATTATTTATGTATTTATTTAATTACAACTGACTTTTCAGACAGTTGTGGGTCCCGCCACTTGCCCATTTTCGCGGTTACGAGTCGCGATAATCCTGACCTGAAACGAAGACGGGGTCTTCGTCTTCTCGGCAGGCGGCGAGGGATAAAGCTAGGGCATCAATAATCCAGGCGAGCGAGGGTTCCCGAGTCTTGAATCCAAACTTGATCGAGAGTTCACGCTCTGGTCTCTCGATCGAGATCTTAAACTCCTCCTTATTCTATCTCTAACACCCGAAAACTATGAGCCCTAAATCTCACAGGTTAGCGCAACATAAAGGATAATGAAGTGAGCAATTGCCTCACTTCAACTTCTTAACATCAATTCTATTCTCTTTTGACTTACAGCATTCACTGTAATTATCTGAAGTATCAAAGAATTCGAATTTGAGTAGCCTTGATTAATCAATTGGGATAGAACTTAATATTGAACTTCTTCTTTCATTCATGCTTATTAGTTCAATTGCAGATTTAAATGACAATAACAACAGTTATATAAAGAGAATCAATTGGATGTAGAAGAGAGGAGAACTCAACTGCAGGAAGAAGCTCTATGAAAAGAGCAATAACTTCGGCACCTAGGTTTCAGGGGATCGATCAGAACTACTAAGGGCCGAAGGATAAGAGGTCATAGGAAGGATAAAAGAAGAGGCTTTGCGAGGCATTTGAGCGGTGGGCGAATCTGGCAGCACGCGGCGATGGACATCTGGCGAAGGAGGAAGACGCGCGTCATCTGCTTGACACACGTAGGTCTCCCGAGACTCGCGATAGAGACGATGAGAGAACCGTCCGATTCTTGATCGGACGGTCAATATTGATCATCAGACTTAACTTCGAAAATGGACGGCATGCTTTAGAAGGAATGGCGCTGGTTTAAATAATAATAAGTATAATATTATTTTAATATTTTAAACTTATTTTATTAATTAGATTTAATTAATTAAATACATCTCAAAATTTTTCAATAAATCTCTCCTAGCTAAATGAGGGGTTCTGAACCCAACGGTGCAATTGGATTTTTGATCCGATGAGTATTTAATTATTCGAATTTTCAGGTATTTAAATATTATTAAAATATTTGATAAAAATTCAACGGCTTCCAAGTGCATTCAAAACTTCACCCCTAGTTAATTTGGAAGTGGTGAACGTAATGGTGAAGTCAGATTTTCAATTTGAGATCAAAATTTTTTTAAATATTAATAAACAAATTTGCACATAAATTATAGTATTTTGCAATCACTTATTTTGGGAGTGCTCTCATCTGAGCATGTTTAGCTTTAAAATTCTTATTATGAATTCTACCGTAATCTAAAAGGATGCATTGATGTTTAAAAGTTTCACTTAATATTACTTAAGTAGGCCTAAATTTAGTAACGATCACGAGTACTTACAAACTTCCCACTTAAAAACAATGTCGTCACCGGCTATTGATTTATTATTTAACTTTTGTAGGTGACATTAATTGATTTAAATTAGAACTTGATTAGTTATAATTGAGTGACCTTATAGGACCATAAATCTGAATTTATACTGGATAATAGGATATTAAAGATTTTGAGCTTGCATAACTTTAGAATAGTTATAATGAATAAATTAGAAAATAAATGATATCACAAATTTTTATATAGTACTGCTTTATACTCCTTGTTTTATATGCTTTCTTATTATTTGAGCTCTTACTATTTTGACACATTAGTTGAGACATAAGATATTTGATAAATATTTTATATCAGTTTTGAAATGCATATGCATTGGCATTAATAATTAGAAAATTTGGTAAATTCAGATAAAAACTTGAGTGGAGTGTATTCTAATTAATCTGCTTATACAGTTTAGTTTTTAAGATAGAATCGACTCGAATCTAACCATAAGAGGGTTTGGATGATACATGTTTGATTCTATAGTCCAGCTCGGATCTAGCCATCATTGGCCTAGATGATACATGGTAGGACTAATCTAGGTACACGTCCAATTAAAAATGAATTTGTGATTCAGTCATTTTCAATTCGATTATTTGTAGTATAATTCAATTCAGTTTCAGTATTTATAAGATTTACAGTATTTATAGTATTTATGCATTTTTAGTAGTTTTTAATTTTAGATAGAATTTTTTGTAGAAGCATATTATGATGTTAGTTTTCATTATTGATTTATTTATTATGTACTTTTATCAAAAAAATTATAATGTATATTTGATTATATCTATTAGGATATTTCCTCGTGCCCTAGTAGTTTATAAATTGCTTAACCTATTTCTATAGCTCTTTGATTTGAGATATATTTACTTACCTCATGTTTTGTTTAAGTTATAAATATATTATTTATAGCTTTTACCGCTTGAACTGATGCTTTGTAGCTCCTTTATTACTAAGAATGATTTGGGATATCCTAAAATTAGTAAATTATCAATTTAAAATATATTTAGACAAATTATTTAGCCAAAATGTTTTTTCTTGGCTAGGGCCCTGAAATGTAAAAACTAACACGTTAATTTTAGAACAATTTGAGAAGCCAAGTTCAAACGAGAAGTAGGAGCATGAAGATGGCCCTTCTGTAGTTGTATAGTGTTATTTAACTTTATGGGAGAAAGTGATTTATTCATTTCACTCTTTCTTTCTTAAGAACCGTTATTTAATTAATGACGTAATAATTAAATTCTGCAATGTATATTTTTATTTCAGTACTATGTCATCTGAGATGTAATATTTATATTATTTTCTATTTATTTTTTGAATGTGATGAATTGGTTTATTGCATTTTATCAACTTTCGCACTTTACTTATTTATTGTACATGTCTAATTATACTTTGAATTATAATTATCATTGTATGATAATTTGGGGCACAATTGTGTATTTAAGTAGTTAATTACTTAGACATCTTAGTAGTGCTAATATTAGTAAAGTAACTGGCCTCTTAGCAGACATTTACTTTGTTAATGCTAATTCAGGATTATCTTCGAGTGACGACCCGTCCCGTCACTATCTTACACTTCATTTGAGCGGAGTGGTGGGGTAGGGCGCCACACTACAGAACGTGAACCATATATTAAAATAATGCTCTCAGCAAGGCCTACACGTCGGACACAAAAGCCCTAATCAATATCGATACTAGTGGCTAAATGAAGAGGTTAAAAATCCAAAGCCTATGGCTTGTTGTAGAGGGAGAGTACTCTCCCCAGCGCACCAATGGGATCAATGCTGGCTCTGATGTCTTCATTGGGTCGAGGCTGACCCAAGGAACACCTCATTGTCAAAGAAGGTGACCCGAACCGCCGGGTGATAAGGCTGGGACTCTGGCTACTGTACAATACTGTAGTAGCTCGAGCTCGTGGGAGGCTTGATCTTGCAATCATACACAGATAGAGATATCAAAATAAAATGGGCTGAATTGAAAATATTCCATTATGAGCTCGAAAATGGGGTACTTGAGGTCCACCGGAGGTTCACTTCGCCGAGCAAATTCATCACCTACAGATTCTGTTGCGCCTTCCTGGAGATCTCAAATGAACAGCGATGAGGAGAGGAATATAATGGAGGGGTTTTTGAGGCATGTGGGAGGCTGGTCGTGTGGCCAGCGCTGAGGAACACAACAGGGAATAGTACCTTGTAGTGTTATGGTCGTTTGATCGTGGCTCGATCCAACAACTGGATCACTTCAGATCCTGGGAAAGCACTGTAGTCGTTCGATTAGAATACGCCTTTGATCGAACGGCACGGATTGCTCGCCACTCGATCAAATGACCGTTAGATTAGAGATTAATTTATTTAATAAATTATGCCAATTTAAGTAATTAAAATTAAGCTTCTAAATAAGTTTCAAAAATTGGCTCTTAACTAATTTGCAGGTGAAGAACTCAAAAATGCAATCGGCTTCCCGATCGGAGATTAATTTAATTTTTATTATTTTTTAAATTAATTAATTGCATTAAAATATTCAACTAATTCAAATGGTCACAAAATCAGTTCAAAATTTCAGGATTTGCTACAAATGATATTTAGGATCTATTGGTGAGGTTTTTAAGCTATTTGGACAACCCCAATTTAAGCAACAACATTAGGTTATTATATTTACTTAATATGAAATATTGTACGCTGAAAAGAGTATATCCAACAATCCGCTAAAAAAAGTCCTACCTGAGCATACCAGCATCAATTTGAAGGATATATGAAATTCAAAACAGTTGAAATTGAGAATGCCTCAAGAGGCGCATACAAGCTTAATAAGTGGCATATTCTTTACCCAAGTAGACTTCCCGAGATCCTATCATTGTACCTTTTTTGCATTGTTAATTTCTATTAATATATACATGCGCACAATCATATTCGAGCAGATTAGCTAACTTGGTTTTAAGTCATTGTCAAATAATGCAATGTTTACATATTTTTTATCATTAATTATTGCTCTAATTCTATATAGGCAACGTAATGGTCGCACCTCTTGGTGGCTAAACGTAATGGTTCTCTATGTGTCGCACTGCTTGCAAAGAGTCGCATCTAATCCCTGTATTAAAACCTAAGGAAATTGCATTTGTTTTGATTGTATTATACTCGATCCGCCCTTTATAGTTGGAATCTTTCTAAATATGAAATGTGCCTTATATGATGAGCCTTGTCTGCTTATATATGCTTGCTTGAATAGAATATAGGCTTGAATTGCTATTGTATTATCTACATCGTATTGAATATGACTCTTTTGATGCCATTATATCTTCAATATAGTGGCAAAATTGATCCAATAAGGAAGATGATGTTTATAGGTTGACTCAATAAAGCTTGGTAATGCTGCGTTGCTGCCAGTTTGATCCAACTGGCACAAATATCCATTATGGCATTGTATTTTTTGTTGTTTTGCTATATCAAACTTTTATGTTGAAAGATGGCTCATGCTGGCTTTTGTTTTTTGTTGACAATTGATGATATTTGATGTTCCCATTATATTTTACATGTATTTGGTTTAGTTAAAAAAGAAGAGCCCCAAACTTTTTCTTTACACTGAATCCCTATATTCAAATCTATTTGAGAGGATTTAATTCAGTAGTATCTCAATTAACTAAAGTTTTAACTTTAAATGATCAATTGATTTGATTACAGCATATATATTTATATATACAAGTTAATTTTAAAAGTATAATAAAAAATGCATAATACATAAAGTGATTATAATAAACAAAGAATTTTGCATTTCATTCAGTGCGCATAAAAATAATGTTTTATGTATTGGAGAAAGCCTTTTCAACCTCAGAAAAACACAATCATATACAAGATACATGATGAATATAGTTTGCAAACAAGTGTGCGTTTCCTCTCAAATTTCAGCCTTTCATCTTTTGCCTAACGAGCTAAAGGAATACTGCACTATAAGAAGACATACATCCATGGAGGCAGATAATCTCTATATGTACAAAGATGCCCTTTAAAAATAAGAAAATCAACAGAAATACAAATAATCTGTACCATCAAATAAACTCATCAGGCATCAGTGCCCTTGAATATCCCAAGAAGAAGAAAAGGGGTGCAATTCAGGGGAAAATTTGAGCTACCCATGAAATCGAAGAAAGGTCCATGGTCCGCTTGCAGTCCCTATCCTGTACGTAGTAGTACATGTGAAGGAGCAATGACATGTAAATCTTATCAGAAGCAGTTTTGGCACATGAAACGTGATTAATTCAATAATTTTTGTTTTATGATTGAACTTTGGATTTAATGATGCGATTTCATTCTTTTTTAATTGAATGTTATTTAAAAAGAAAGATTATATGATATCAAGAGTATATTTCAACGTCATTTAGAAAGCAAAATGCCAACATGATAAAACGAAGTATATTATTAGTATAATTCAGTAAAATGAGTATTATATTTAAAAACTTTGATTATATATTTGAGCAGAAGTTCAAATATTTCAGTGTTCATCTAGCAAGATAAGAAATAAATTATTTTTGAATTCATAAATAGTCATGATATGAGAATTTATTGAGATTTTGATTGAGTTTGAACAAATAACCTCATCAAGCCAGCAAACATTCTTAGACTCATGTAAATTGTCAATGCTATCCATATTCCAATGAAACCATAGTGTGAGGAGAGGTAAACTAAGCAGAGAACGCTAGCAATGGCCACCATAACCTGTCAAACAGAAAAAAAACTTCATCAAAATTCATTCCACATGTGACAGAAAACTAGCAAAATTCTATATCAAGATAGAATTTTATAACATGCCAGAGAGTAAGCTGAATAAGCAAAATCCGATGCACCGAAGTTAATGCCGTCAAAGCAAAAGGCCAAAGCATTTATCGGTTGCGACAATGCTACAAACTGAAAAAAAAAACAAGTTTTCATCAACATGATTTATTAATTAATTAAAAGCAATTTGATTGGCTTTTGCTGTAATTGAAAGGAATAAGATTATACTGGTATCGCAATATGAATGAGGTGCAGCACTCCAGCATCTTCAGTAAACAATTTTGACGCAATTTGCAAGCCGCTCCCAAGAAATGCACAGAGAAATAGTCCTAGAATAACTGCCCACTGCAGCACAATTTAACAGAAGTGTTTAAGTTTAATAGCAGGTTAGAGATATAATTTTGCTGATGTGCCTAAACTTAGTGGTCAAATTTGGGACTTTAGATGAGACGGATTTTCAGGTGTTAAAATAATTGGTCTCATGCATTTAAAAGAAAAAATCATGATATATTCTCTCAACACACACACACACACACACACACACACACACACACACACACACATATATATATATATATATATATATATATATATATATATATATATATATATATCGAAATCTTTTTCTTATCTTTCTTACCCATCAATCTTTATTTTGAGCACCATTTGGCAATCAAAGCATTTTTCATAGAGATACTAGAACTAATGGAGAAGCTAGTTCAGATAAATAAAAAAATTTGATATTTTTAATGGGGATGATAGGAACACCGCATGAAAAATGGAGATCCGCGATTGATAGCGCATACCTGTAAAACGCGTGAAGCAGCTGATGCAGCCTTCTGATAATCCCTTCTTGCAAAAGCGCTTGCCAGTATAGCCTGGATGAATTAAGGCACAATGAAGCTTTTCTTGATAAAAGTAAGAGCTGGAATTTATAATAAAGTGAAAATATATGCTACATGAATACTTTTAAATTCATCAAAATCTAAGAAACTAGACATGTGTAAATATACATTTACATCTTATAAGTTGGAAAGCCTAAGAGTTTAATCCGCACCAAGAAATTTTCATCTTTTATAATTCTTGCAAATTCATTGTATTTTAAGAAATTCTAGCAATTTGATTTTGATTTAAAGAAAAAATGTATCCTTCATGCCAAAGTGAACCCTGAATGTAAATACATTTCTATGATCTGGTGTGGTGCCCCCTGAAGAAAACCTAAGAAAGTTAACTCTGCTTAAAGACTGATATAACATGCCAATAAAACAACAACTCAAATCCATTAAATTCAAATTTTGTCCAGACAAGAGGTTTGTGTGCATTGGTGTTATGGTATAGAGATCAATTGGATCATCAAGGGAACGGATTTAAACGGGTATATAGACCAATTAGATCATCAAGGATATAGAGACCAATTTAAACGGTGTTCCGACGGATTTCAGGACAGATCTATAGAAGCCAATAACAAGACTGACGCCCAGGCGTACTGTCGCTCCCCACGCGCCAAGCAGACAAAAGAACTAGCGCTCAGGCACGCTCAAACGTGCCCAACAAACAGAAAGTCTAACGCTCAAGCGCGCCCAGTAGACAGAGGGTCTGACGCTCAGGCGCACCCAGGTGTCCAGTAAACAAAAAGTCTGGCGCTCAAGCATGCCCAGACGCCTGGCAGATAGAAAGTCTAGCGCCCAGGCTTGCCCATACGCCCCAAAAGCAGCAAGGCAGGCGACCCCAGAAGCAGCAAGGCAAGCGCCAGCAGAAGTTCTAACTCGGGTGTGACGTGTCTAAAACTGATTATGGCACTTTAAGGACTGGTTCGGGACTCCATATAAAAGCTAACATTATGGGTTAGGGTTATGCATGTGCAATCTTGAAGGCTTAGAGGCTTGAAACCCTAGAGTGAGAACAAGAAGAAATCTTGGAAAGAAGAAGAAAAAGCTTATGATGGTGAATCTCTTCTTCCTCGTGGAGATTGACAAGTTCTCTGTAGCTCTAAAATCATTTCTTCTATAGTGAGTTTTCTAGTAGTGGTGTGGCTCAATGATTTTTTCTATTTTTGAATTTTCTATGTAATTCTTTGTGTTTGCATGTTTGTGTGCTTGGGAATGTTTGTGATGTGATTTTCAATTTTATGTTGGTATACTTTTTATGTTGCTTCGGTTACTCTCAGTGATCAAACCCCAATCATAGGAATTTCTTCGACGAAAATCTATCAGTTGTTTCTCAACAAGTGGTATTAAAGCGTTATTTAGTGTTAGGGTTTGTTAACTTGAGTGGAAGCAGTGACCGACGAAAAGAGACACAAGATTGAGATATTTAATGGAACAAACTTTGCATTTTAGAAGATACAAATTGAGGATTTGTTCTACCAAAAGAAACCTGAAACTATATCAGAAGGGGAAAGGAAAACCCTCGACAGAACAACACTAGGCTTGACATGCCTTTTTTATCCTCAATAGTTGCATTTAATATTGTGAATGAGAAGACAACAATCAATCTCATGGTGGCCCATACTTGAATGTATGAGAAGCCATTGGCTTCCAATAAGATATTCTTGTTGAAGAAGCTATTAAACATGAAGATAACAGATGGCGACTCAATGACAGAATATTTGAATGAGTTCAACACTGCAACAAGCCAATTAAGCTCGGTGGAAATCAACTTCGATGACGAAGTTAGAGCTTTGCTGCCTTTGTCTTCTTTGTCGGGTAGCTGGAACATACTGGTGACTGCAGTCAGTAATTCTTCTGGAAATGCTAAGTTAAAATTCAATGACATTGCTGGGCTGTTGTTGAATGAAGAAAGAAACACTCCAACAATAAAGTGTCTACTTCAACTTTAAATGCATAAATCAGAGGAAGAAGTACAGACCGGAAGCTCAATAGAAACAGATCTAAATTAAGGCGAGAAAATCAAAGCCGGCTAAGGGAAAGGTAGAATACTGGAACTATGAAAAATATGGAGGTATGAGAAGCCATGCCTTGAAGAAGTTAGGAGGAGGTAAAAATAAGAACACCTCCGTGAATATTTCAGTAGATGAAGATCAAGATGCATTGATCATAAACATTATTAGCACTGAGTCTTGGGTGGTGGGCTCAGGTGCTTCCTTTCATGCAACCCCAAGAAAACTTTCAAGAACTACACCAAAAGTGGTTTGGGAAAAGTTTACTTGGGAGACGACAAGCTTGCAACATCATTGGAAAGGGCGATGTGGATATCCAATTGCCAAATGAGTTGATGTTGAAGTTAAAGGATGTCAGAGATGTTCCTTGTCTGAGGAGAAACTTGATTTATGTCAGCCAGTTAGCCCGTTAGGCTTCACAACAGATTTTTGTAAGATGACTAAAGGTGCATTAATAGTTGCTCGGGGTAGTATGGATGAGACACTTTACCTGATCAATAAAGTGTCTGACTCCATTGCAGCAGAATAACAACTTAATGCACGTCTATGGCACCAAAGGCTCGGTCATATGACCATGAAAGGATTGAAGTTCATGTTATCAAGGAGAAAAATACCACGGCTGAAATCCGTGGACTTGGAATTTGATGAAGACTGCGTGTACAACAAGCAAAAGGTCAATTTCTCAAAAAGTAGGAGAAACTTAAGTCTCAAAAGTTGGAGCTTGTGCACACAGATGTGTGGGGACCAACCAGCTCCCACATCCTCTTGGTGGCGACAAATATTTTGTCATTTTCATTGATGACCACACCAGGAATGTATGGGTATATTTCTTAAAATAAAAATATGATGTGTTAAATGTGTTTAAGAAATGATTAGCCTTAGTTGAAAACAAGACAGGCTTGAAGCTCAAGTGCCTCAAATCAGACAACAGCGGAGCATACTGTGACAAAGAGTTCAAAGAAGTTTGTGCTTTGAATGGGATCAAGCGGGGAGTTCATTGTTCCAAGAAGACCTCAGCAAAACAGTTTTGCAGAGCGCATGAATTGGATTCTTACAGAGAGAGCCAGGAGCACGAGGCTACATGCAGGGTTGCCCAAGCAATCTTGGGCAAAGGCTGTGAATACAGCCGCATATCTGACCAACCGGGGTCCTTCAATTCCCTTGAAAGAAGGGATACCAAAGGAGGCGTGGAGCAGCAAAGACGTGAAATTGAATCACTTAAAAGTATTTGATTTTTCATCCTATGTGCATATTGATGCAGGTTCCAGAGACAAACTTGATTCAAAAGCAATCAAGTGCATATTCATTGGTTATGGAGTAAAGTTTTGGCTACAAATTCTGGGACTATCAGAATCTAAAAATTATCAGAAGTCGGGATGTCACATTCAATGAGAATGTGGTGTACAAGGACATAAATTGAACTTCATTTGATGCGCCAAATTACATTAAATTGGATGACAACGCTGAGCAAGATGAACAAGAACAGCCATATGCTCATGATAGTGGAGAGCAGATAGCTCAAACTTTTGCTACTGAGTTGAGAAGATCCACCAGGATATTACATCCTACGTAGGAGTGCTCTCTTTCATTATATTATATATTACCAACAGAATGTGGTGAACCAAAATATTATGAAGAACACTTCAGGTTGATAGCTCAATCAAGTGGGAATCAACCATGGATGATGAGATGAAGTCACTCATGCCAAATGAAAAAAAGCTCTTCAAAAGAAATGAGTTTATAAGTTGAAGGAAGAACTATATTGTAGCAAATGCTACTAAGCAAGGCTTGTGGTGAAAGGCTTCCATCAGAAGCACGATGTAGACTATAGTGAGATCTTCGCTCCAGTGGCGAAGATTACTACTATCAGAGTAGTGTTGAACATCATGGCAGTCAAAAATTTGCATATGGAGCAAATGGATGTGAAGTCTGCATTTCTTCACAACGATCTAGAGGAAGAATTGTGCATGATG
This sequence comes from Gastrodia elata, assembly GCA_016760335.1. Taxonomy (NCBI): domain Eukaryota; kingdom Viridiplantae; phylum Streptophyta; class Magnoliopsida; order Asparagales; family Orchidaceae; genus Gastrodia; species Gastrodia elata. Next base: position 19,914,951 of record CM028671.1, on the reverse strand, counting down.
CAGCCACAAGGTTATGAGACACGAGGAAAGAGTGGGCTAGTAAACAAGCTCAAGAAAAGCATGTATAGCTTGAAACAAGCGCCTAGGCAGTGATATAAAAGGTTTAAGGTTCATATCAAACACAGGATACAAAAGATGTTGATGGGGGTTACAGTGGTAGGATTTTAGATATGATTTTTGATGACTTTAGGAAGGCTTTTGGTGTACCAAATGATGTCGGATTTACACAAAACTTTAGGAGGATGATATGATGGATGTTAGGAGTCTGCAGGATGTTGTTTTGTATGATTTGATGACTGTTTGGAAAAGTTATAGGCGGCAAAGTGAGATGACATTTGAGGAACATTGAAGGCAGAAACAGAAGAAAATTTAAGTGAAACAAAGTGGAGATGAAAACTAAAAGAGAATACTATGATTCCAAACAAAAATTAATAAATAGAAATAAAAGATGACCCCAGGATTAACTACACCTTGAGTTCTTGAAGGCTATGAACACCTTCAAGGCCTTCGGTTATGCACACCAAAGAGAATTCTTTTGGTTATCCACACTAAGTAAGCTGTCAAGCCAAAATTATAGCTTCCATACCCTAATTTTAACCCAATTGTGCTAATAATGACAACAAGGTCCCGTTACATTTCCGCGAGTAACATTTTACATACACAAAAATAAAGCATAAAAAATGCAAATGTTAAAAATAACATAAAAGTAAACATAAGCAAATAAAATATGTAAATATGATAGATCCACAAACGCATCCCGTCATGACCTGATAGCCTGCTTCAAGCTCCTTAAGCAGGCCCTTTTGTCACTACACGCTATCGTGTAGGTCTCCGTACTGCATCAGATGCCAATCGGATCATTGTTGCTATACAAAGCAATTTGAGACCTCCTATATCATTCAACTTCTGTATGTAGATGATGCTGATAGTAGTATCAAATATAGATGGGATTAAAAGACTCAAAAGGCAATTGTCACAGGAATTTGATATAGAGGACTTTGGGTCGGCAAAATAGATACTCGAGATGAGGATCAATAAGGAAAGAAGTGCAAAGATATTGAAGCTATCTCAAGTTGATTATGTTGAAAGAGGCAAAGCCAGTTTGCACTCCCCTAGCAAGTCACTTCAGCTTGTCAAAGGAGGAAATGCCAAAGACTGTAGCTGAACATGAATGCATGGAAAAGGTTCCTTATGCTCAGCAATCGAGAGTTTAATGTATGTGAGGATTTGCACAAGACTGGATATTGCCCATTCAATGGGAGTGGTCAGCAATTACATGAACAACCCCAAGGAGTCTCATTGGGAGGCAGGTAAATGAATTCTTAGATATACGAGAGGTACAACGTACAAAGCACATTGCTTTGGTAAATCCAAGATAAAACTACAAGGATATATAGACTTGGATTTAGCTGGAGACATCAACAGCAAAAGGAGCACAAAAGGGCATGTGTTTCCCTTGGGTAATGCTACGGTGAGCTGGATCTCCAAGTTACAAAAGATAGTTGTCTTATCCACAATGGAGGCAGAGTATGTCACTATCACTGAGGCAAGCAAGGAGATGATCTGGTTGAAGAGTTTCATGGCTGAGTTGGGCAAGGAACAAAAAGTGGAAGACTACATTGTGGCAGTATAAGTGCTATCCACCTAGCACATTGAATTGCGGTACCATTTCATCCGATCTTTGTTGGAAGATGGTTAGCTGGCGTTGCAGATTCACACATCAAAGAACCCAGTAGATATGCTCACAAAATCAATAACAACAGAGAAATTGAAGCCATGCTCACGAAATCAATAACAACAGAGAAACTGAAGCCATGCTCAGCTTCAGTTGGCCTCAAAGGATAAAGAAAAGACGAGGTGAACCACCCCACGTCCTTTGCAAGGAGGGAAGACAAATTGAAGAAAATCCAAGGTTGAAGATAGATTGATCACAATTGATCTCCAATGGGAGATTATTATGGTATAAAGACCAATTGGTTCATCAAGGGGAGAGAAAATGGTATTTCAACGGATTTCAGGACGAATCTATAGAATTAACAGTAAGACTGGAGCCCAAGTGCGCTCAAGTGCATTGGCGCTCAGGTGCGCCTCAAGTGACAAGCAGACAGAGGGTGGGTCTGGTGCTCAGGAGCGTCCAGTCCCCCAACAAACAAAGAGCCTAACACTCCCAGGCGTCCAACAGAAGCAGACAAAAAATCTCGCGCCTGGGCGTGCCTAAGCACCCTAGAAGCAGCAAGGCAGCCTGCCTGCGGAAATTCCAGCTCAGGTGCAACGTGTCCATAATTGATTATGGCACTTTGAGGGCTGGTTTGGGACTCCATATAAAAACTAATATTATGGGTTAGGGTTATGTATATGCTATTTTTCTGTTGAGAGCTTTTGGAAGCTTGGAGGCTTAAAAGCCTAAAGTGAAAACAAGGAAAATCTGAGAGAAAAAAAAAAGAAGAAAAAGCCTAGGCAATGAATCTTTTTTTCCTCAAGAAGATTTGACAAGTTTTCTATAATTCTGTAACAATTTTTTTTATAGTGAATTTTCTTACGGTGGTGTGGCGCCGTGATTTTTCCCATTTCTGAGTTTTCTACATGAACTCTTGTGTTTGTACGCTTGTGTGCTTGTGAGTGTTTGTGTAGTAATTTTTCAATTCTGTGTTGGTATACTTTTCGTATTTGCTTCGGTGACTCGATGGTCAAATCTTGAACCTATGGATTTCTGAGCAGGAGATCTCCCGGTTGTTTCTCAACATGAAACAACAATGATACCCTTTCAAAGGCTTTCAACTTAGCATATTCAATCTCACTAAACAATAATCTATCTGTTATCCTTTTGTAAGCATCTCATTTAGGCTCCGTATAAACTTGAAAAATGGTAATATATTCGATCTAGCTATTGTACTGCTGCACATAATCCAAAATTACATATGACCCTCAGAAGCGGGTAGTGGTGGCAGATGGCATGACAGGTTGGAAGCTAGCTGCAGCCTGTAATGATGGGTGATGGCAGGTGGCAGTGGAAGAGGTTGTAACTGACAATGGCCAGTAGAAGGAGCATCACAGTAATTGTGCATGCAAAATAACAGAAAGTAACTAACCGCACTTTAATTCATAATTCCTTAAAAGTTGCTTTTTTAAGGTTCAATTTATCCAGCATGCAAGACTCCCAAACAGCATTAAAAAATTTGAGATAGCTTTATATAAAGTGCAGCACGTATAAAGTTATTTCAAGAAAGCTTTTGGAGTTGAATTTTATATTAATATAATAATACGGCCCCATTGTTAAGGTAATTCCCTTTTAATACATTGTTTATATTGTTTGTAGCTGGCCTCTATATATATGCACTTCTTTTCACTACAACTAAAATTTTTGAGTAATGTACACTTCTACAAAACTCTCAGCAAAATAATTAATGAAGAAGGATTGTTGCACTGTTTACTTTGACTCAAAAATAGAGACAAAACAAAGAAGTGGACATTTATGATCGTATAATCATTCTAAACATCTTAAGAACTCATCCAGCTTATAAAGTTAGTGTTATTTTACAATAAACAAGTGCACATCATAATGAAAAAACAATAACTTACCTGTCCAGCAACGGCCAATCCGTCAGCAAGAAGAGAGATTGTCAACCACACTTGCAAGCAAATCTGGAATGCTGCCATGGAAATCGAACCCATTTGGGCTGCCTTTGATGCTGACAATGTTACACAGAATGTCACAGCAATCACCCTTGCAAGCAATAGGAAGCCTGAAATCAAATCACTTGTTAAGCAACCGATTGAATGATTTCCAATATCAAACACTGAATTGAAACGGTTATAGAGTCATTCGATCAGTCACTTCAACTTGTTTTTTCTTTAAAACAAACAGTCAACTAGTAAATTTATAATTGAAACCAAGGCCCTACTTGTTTAGCACTTGGCATAGTTTATAACATAGAAAATGTCCGAACAATCTTTATTTACTTTTCAAAGTTAATTTTGATAAATATGTTATTTCATCAAGTTAAATGAGCATACCAATCGAACAACTTAATAGGATAACTTCGTTTAACTCCATCTAATATCCTCCTCTACCAAACAATCCTCAAGTAAAAATGTAATATTTTCTTACATATATCACAGAATGCCTTTAAATTTACAGAACAAACATTAAAGCCTCAATTTTTAAACTTAGGAAAACTTCATAGGATAGTAGTTTCATGCATGATTAAGATTGAGTGATACTACGATATCCAGACCCTAATATTTTCTCCTATCACCGCCCAGTTAAGAAAAAATTATAAAACAAAATTTACCATTTTTGAGGAACCTGTGAAATTGTAGATCATTGATACTTGGCGGAAGCACGTCAACTCTTCTCAGTAATTTCCACAATAGAATTAATGCAATTAAGTACCTAAAAAGCACAAGTTAACTACAAATTGTATTCATGAAAAATATGAGGGAGCAAAAACATCTTCTGAAGTGCATCCATCGAAGTTATTGGTAGATGGGTATGATAGTGATAATGCGGCGGTACTTACTGAGATATAACATGGGCAATTGCTGCACCACTGACACCTAAATTGAAAACAAACATAAATATTGGATCTAATATAATGTTGGTTGCATCTCCAGCCACTGGAATATCAACAATAGGAAGTTTGTCAAATTCAGTACAAAAAAAAAAAAAAAAAATTATATATATATATATATATATATATATATATATATATATATATATATATATATATATATATATATATATATTGTGTGTGTGTGTATGATAAAGTTATATTCAGTACAAAAAAGCAGGGAAAAGAAAAAATGAGCCACACAAGGAAAAACAAATCAGAAATTTTATAAACTTACAACTTTTCTCTAGGGGATTTTAGCAATCCTCAAATGTTAAGATTACATAAATTCAAATTTGGCCAATAATATCTACTAACATAAATATGAGGTATTCATGGAAAACATTTTAATTCAAAAAAAATATATTATTAAGATTTCAACTTTGCTATCATGAAATATTACTAGAGTAAATTATCTCTTTATTATTTTTCAAAGTATGATGTTGACAGATTATTAGTGTTCTAGAGATTATTCAAAATTGATAAACCCGGGATTCAAATTAGGATAAAAATAATCTAACTGCATTTTGATTTTGAGCAGTATTAATTTTGCACAGTTTATTCATATTTATTCAATGATTAAATTATCATTTTGTTACGCTTCTCAGTTTTATTTAATTGCCTAGTTAGTTTAGCCTGTTTAGTGATTTTTGATCTGCAAATCCTATTTTGTCTAGCTAATTTACATATTTCATCATCATTATTATTATTATTATTTTTAAAAAAACTATAGTGAGACCAGATGCAACCATTTGTGAGCCCAAAAGTGTGACAAGTTCAGGCGTGTATAACTGCGAATTCAGGCGTGTAATGAGTTCAAACGCATCTAACTGTGATGTGAGTTCAGGGGCGTCAGGCCAAGCACGACCATACACGCACTTTGGTGCGAACTTGATTAACTTCAATCAAATTTACAATAAATAACCAGTACTATTCGTACAACCAACTAGGCACCAGGCGCACCAATATGCACGCTCAAACGCATCCAGAAGTCCATAAATACCCCCAAACGATGAGAAATTTTATATTTCAAAAATGATCATTGTGTAACCAAAATCCAATGGGTCCCTTGGGAGCCGAGGTCGACAGTTTTGGCGAGTCGTGTGGCATGTCCGAGGAGGCCATTGTTCTGTTCATTTCATCGCTTCGCATGAGAAAGATTTAAATATAATTTGCAGTTATAATATTCAACTACTCCAGCTAATGTGAGCATTATGGTGTCTAACAATTTAAATTGTAATTAATGTGTGCTTATTGCTAGGATTCTTAATTTTGTTTATCCTGCTGCATAGTGATACTCAACCTTATTAGAAACTTTTTGTTGCTCCTATGTAATATAGTATGCATGTTGAATGAATTATTGCAATATTATTGATCTAATAATTTGTGGTGTCACCATGCTATTTTTGCTAAATTGTTGTGCATATGCTATCCATTTACCATCTAATTGAGATTCAATGGTTACATCTTTTAATGTAGAGTAAGCATGATGATTAACTATCATTGTTTAAATCTCTTAAGTGGCAAGTCAATTAAATATCAAATGACTTAATAAATGATTTTTTTATCTGATTCAAGTGGTGTTATTCTGTAGTAAATTTAAGATTCCATTTGGTGCCTATACAGATGGTGCCATCAACAGTGGAGTAATAAGGATGGTCATATGATCTTAGAAAAGGACACTTACCTAAGTGAACAAGAAAACCTTCATTTTTGATGATGAACTAGCATCGATTCCTAAAAAGGTGATGGATGAAAAAGGCCACATGCTTTTGCCTCTGGGTTATTCCTAGGTAGGGCAGTAAGGTATGAATTCCATACGTGAAGGGATCAAAAGAATAAAAAATTAGTAAGATTTTCAGTCAAAGACTTACAATTGCTACTTGCATACAAGATCGTTGAGATATTTATTTGTTAAGTGTATAACATCGAGTAGTTAGAATGTAAGAATAACATTGTTTAATTTTTGTCATTCTATCTTGGTATTAGGCTTTTGTCATTACGAATAATTATCAGTGTTTCTTTGGTAAACTTCAACTCTATAATTTTGTTTAATCTAAACTTCTTGAAATCATTTAATTAGCATGTTTCTTTATCAACTTGTTTAAAGCTATTAAATTCTTTACTGCTCGATTACCTTAGTAAAAGAAACTAGCATATAGTTTGATAGCAAGTGTTATTGGTTCTTGTTTGTTGTGTCTTTTAGAGACGATAAACATATTTTGATTGTATAATAATGTGTTGGACGTAAATTTTTTTAAAATGCTTAGTCCTATTGTGAAATAAATATAATGGCTCTAAGCTTTATGCTAAATTTCGATGAATTTATAAGTTTCGTTGTATTGCTGTGAGTTTTGGAAATATAATTTAATTAAGTTAATTAATCCTTGTTTTTCTCGACCATAATCCCCGTTAGGCCGAGCTAAAACAAATAATACTTCACAAATTACAGCCTAGGATATTGCAGTTACTATCAAATCATAGCTTCTCTAGTGTGTGGTTCATATGAGCAAATCTAAAGCTAATGGTCCCACAACAACTTGAATTTGATAATGACAGAAGTGAACATCAGAATCATCAATGGTCATTAGGATAGATGACATGGGCAATATACAATTCCAAACCAACTTTTGCATAGAAAATAATAACAAAAGAGCTGAATCCTCATGTAGTGAAGGATCAATGATGTAAAGGGGTATAAGACATGGGTTTGGAGATGGAAAAAATCTTCGTCGGGTTTGGAGAGAATGGAAATAGGAATGAAGAAAAAAATACAAGCCTCATACAACCAAGGGTTACAAGCCTCACCAACGAGATGGATATAAAATTTAATAAGCCCTATCATTTGTTTCTCAATGGTGACCCAAACTTTACAACACCAAAGCCTCTTTCATTTTTTTCATTACAATTCGTAAATATAAATCAACGAGTAAAAAAACTTCCTTCTCATATGGAAAGTGCAAAATGTACAGAATCTCAGTGAGAGCTTTTCAATGCTTTATCATGCTAAAATTGTGAGTGCTGAATAAGCATTTCAACACATTTGGAAGCTTAAGCTTGTACCAAGATAATGTCATTTTATATAGAAACCTCTCCAGAATGCCATCCCAACAAATCATTGTTTGTGCATTTACGAGCTTGCTATTTTTCCCAGTCATGCTTGGGCTTGTGATAAGTAGAAAAGTCAAGATTACTTCATCACTAAATGACCTTACACATTGAGAATTTGAAGTCCTTTCAAATTGGGGCATCATTGTGTCGAGATTGGATGACTGGCAGAGTGTTAGAAGTCTTTTTTTTGCATGATCTCGAGGTGCAGGCATCGCACGCTATACCTAGGGCTATAATATTTATCAAGTTTGGAGGAGCAGGCTTGCAACCCAACTATTTGTACTAGTATTATTCTTCACCAAGCCGAGCTTTTGGGACACTAAAACTTCTAAGGTCCCCTTTAACACCTACCCATAAACTAGGCGGCTCAAGGCTAAGTTTGATAGCTCATTCTTACATGTAATGACCAGACTTACAATAGAGTTATTGTTCATAACAGGGTTGTGCTATGGTGTGTGAGGACCCGGTGCTGGGTCAGCGAGAGCTAATCCAGCACCGGTTGTGGGGATAACAAGTCATCTAGCCGCAGAATCATATTGAGTGATTTAAGAAATAAATATATAGACATCAAACATAACTCTTTTATTCAATAATTCACAAATTTTGGATACAAAGATTAAGATAAAAGAAAAGTTAACAAACTTTTAAAATAATGTTAAAAAGCGGCAATCAGCAAGAAGCAGTTTCAGCACTGCTTGGTTCTTAGCACCTTTCTTCTAGAACGAACTCCTGATCTGTGCATATTTCAAAAGTGCGGGCATTCGAATACCAGTTAGTTGTGAAACTAAGTACTGATAGACGTCATCTTTACAAATATTAAATAATAAGAAAAATAATCAATAATTTGACAGGAAATAAAAGCTGTACGAACTTATCCCTGCAAACTTGTTTCAATTGCACTTGAAACTTAGCATAAAAATAATTGCAGTAACAAAAATAAATACAGAATTTTAACATTTGATATCTGAGACAAGTACAAAACCGAGGAAAAGGGTGGTTCATTTTTGTGTTACATATCCCAACTTCCCTCTATATCTGCCCCCTCAAAGACTTATCAGTATAGGCTCCTTATGACTCCCGATGTCGGACAGCCCAGTCCTAGCAGTTGTTTGATCAGACTAAAAATATATCAACATGGAACCCTTGCTACTCACTTATTCAAACTTGTTCATATGTCATTATATGTGACTTTTAAAAACATTTTTATCAATTTGTGCGATGCCAAGCGAAAAAACACTCTAAACAAAAGTAAAGAAAGACATCTAGTACATTGTTCTTTAAGTTCGGATGAGTGACAGTTCGCTCATTCTGCATTTAAGTTTTAGATATTTTAAAATAGCCTTTTAGCTAACATTAAAATGAAAGTGATATGATATTTTTATAGATATTTTTTACTTTCTTTTTCATTCTGCATTTCTTTTATTCTTTTATCTTGATAGAAGACAATATTTTAAGTCTTTGAGAGCAGTAATTATACTTAATATAGCGTTATTATTATCATTATTTAATAATAATGATAATAATAATGTATGAAAGAAAAGACAGAATGGAAATTACTATATAAATTGCAAAAAATAATAATAACAAAATAAAAATGCTTGAATTGAAATTGACAGTATAAAAGTAATAGTCATTTTCTAGTATTTGCACTGTTGTTCATTATTAATTAATGACAACAATAATAATCCAATGAAATAATATAGTAGTATATTTATTAATAAAAAATGAAATAAAGAAAATAGAATATTAAAAATTTCTTCTCATTTTCTTTCTCTTTTCCTTTTCCACTTGCCTAAGTTAGTGTTGCCGGAAAACAGAGGGATGCCTGATGTGTGGGGTGGCCGGGACAGAGGGGCAGCGGCCGAAGGCTGGCTGGCTGAGGAGGGTTGGCTGGGCCGGAAGGGAGGGACTGCTGGCTGCTGCTACTGGTAGGGGAAGGCATGGCTGCTGGTTGCTGGTAGGGGAAGGGAGGGCTGTTGTGAGGGAGAGAGGGATGCTGTGAGGGAGGAGGGGAGGGGAGTGGTTTAAGTAGAGGAAGAGATCAGGAGGGGGAGTGGGAGAGGGATAGCTGGTTTGCTAATTTGGTCGATCATTCCTCCGCCAAAACGGCGCAGGAAAGGTCCCTAGCGCGGAAGGTTCCGCACCTGCAAGCGGAAAGATTCCGTAAGGAATCATGGGGGGTAGAAGGAAATGGAAATTTCTTAAAGGAAAATTTTAAATAATTACTTAAACTTAAATTATTCGTATTTTTTCATCGTTTGGCGTCCAAAAATAATGAAACTTGACACCGAGGTGTGTTATAATGTAACGAACACCCTCGTGCCAAAAATTTTTGACTCAGGACAAATAGTTTATTTTTAATTAATTTCTAAAGTTTGAAACTTTAAAAATTAATTTAGACCGAACCGGAGCTCAAAAATCAATGAAATTTTTCGAGTAGCTTTTAAATAATATACTTAACACTACGACACAAAAATCGACAAATTCGGACACGTATTTAATTTTTTCAATTTATTGAATTTAAATAATTTAGAAAAATAAAACTGAAGTTTTCCATTATTCGAATTCTCCCAAACTATGGCACTTTGATCCAAAAATTACTTCTATTTAATAGAAATTTTGTTTGCCATAATTTGAAATTCCCCGGGGTCCTGATGTCTAAGACGGGTTTTGACCTAATTTGAAAAGTAACAACATTGGGTCATTACATGGTGTCTACTTATGGTGCTCAAGTATAGGCTTCGTTACCTCCTGATGCATAGATTCATGATGTTCTTCTATTGAAGCATCTTAATAAAGACTTGATGGGCGAGCTTGATATTATCTTCACAGAAGGTGGCAACATTACTATCATCATGGAGCTTAGGCACGCATGGAATAGCTTGAGGAAACTAAAAGGAGCAGGCTTTTGTCTACATGGATGTAACTGCTATTAACAATGTTACCTGAATTTCATTTTCTACTGTAATTTATTAGGCTATTGTAACTCTTTTTACTTCCACAATTAGATCACCACAGTACGTGTAGAAAGTATTGCATTTGTATTTTCCAAGCCCTATATATCACTCGGTATGTCCCTGTTGAAATAAAGTGTTCTCCTCTTACCCTTCCAGCATTTATTACTATGCAAGTTCTTAATGTTTTCAGAGTATCAAAGATATGAAGGATATTCACGCTCTTCCGCTCGAGAACCTACCTCATGACCTCCGATCTATGAATTTCCCTTCTCAATTGAAAAGTTCCTCTATTCTTTCGACAGATCCGTCACAATCCCAGTTCACCGCCATTCATCACCTTCTTCCGGAGAAACTTGATGGCTATAACTACTCAGCCTGGCGAGCACAATGTCTACCTTTTTTTGCAAACAATGATTGATTGGGTTTGTTCCCACCCATCCCCTGTTGTGTTGTGGAGACTTTATTGTCCAAGAACTGCACAAGCGCTGCAGCGCGCCCTGGCGGTCAGCAATCGAGAAGCAAGTGTTGCAGCGAAAATTGTCGCTGCAGCGCACCACAACGGAAAGCGACGCCACAACGCGCCGCTGCGGAATTTAAGCAGATCATTTTTCAGATCACCGTCCAGACTAATATGACGCCGCAGCGCGCCTAATTCAAAAGTTTGAGCGCCGCAGCGCGCCTAATTCTGGAAGGTCGGGCGCTGCAGCGCGCCGCAGTGCCCGACGGATATCTGCTTTGTTCCAGGTCTCGATCTGAAGAAATTGAGGAGCATTTTGGACATTCAAGGGTTTGAAATAGACCTAAGTACTTAAGACTAAGTGCTGAGAAGAAATCTAAGATTTTTGCAATCAGTTTGGAGGCTTTAGTGGCTATGGAAAGGAGAACCCTAGAAGGAACCCTAAGGGAGCTGCTGTCCAAGGCAAGTCTTGCAAGGTGGTGAAGCAACTCCAAGTGACTGCCTCTATTCCTCCTCTCCATTCTAGAGTAAGAGCTTAAGTGGTTTGTGCTAAGGTGATAGCTCTTTGTAAACTCTGTAAACCTTGAAGTTTTCATAGTAGATTTTCTCGTTGGTGTGACTCCATAATTTTTCCCATTCTTGGATTTTCCACGTATATGCTTGTTTTTGGATGATTGTATGTGTTCCGTTCTTCTTGTTGTGATTTTGTGATTTCTAAGCTAGCCCGGTAACCGTCAACGCACCCCGATCTTCAAAGGCTTTGGACTTTGGTTTGTTTGTGTGCATTACAAGTGATATTCCGCATTGCTTGTATTGTGCCCACAACAAGTGGTATCAGAGCGTTTGGTTCTTTGCCTTGTTGTTAAGAAGGATTTGCTTGTTTAAGTGGGAGCAACGGCCGAAGAAATGAGACACAAGATTGAGAAGTTCAGCGGGACGAACTTTGCGTTATGAAAAATGCAAATGGAGGATTTGCTCTACCAGAAGTTGTATCTTCCATTAAAAAGAAGCGACAAGAAACCTGGAACTAAGAATGATGAATAATGGGAGGTTCTTGATAGAACCGCTTTGGGTTTGATTCGCTTATTGCTGTCTTCTTCTGTTGCTTTTAATATTGTTAATGAGAAAACTATTGTAGATCTCATGAATGTTCTAACGAGGATGTATGAGAAGCCGTCAGCTTTGAATAAGGTTTTCTTGATGAAGAGACTGTTCAATATGAGGATGATGGATGGCCATTCAGTGACTGAACACCTCAATGAGTTCAACACTGTGACGAGCCAGTTGAGTTCAGTGGCATCAATTTTGATGACAAGGTTCGAGCTCTATTGTTTCTATCTACGTTGCCAGACAGTTGGGATGGGCTAGTTACAGCCACAAGCAATTCATCAGGGAATGCATCGTTGAAGTTCGATGACATCGTTGGGCTTGTGCTGAATGAGGAGGTGCGGAAAAAAACTCATGGAGAGGCATCTACCTCAGCACTGAACACTGAGTAGGGGAAGACATGCTGAGAGGAGACATACCAGGAATAGGTCTATGTCTCAGCGAGGTAAATCAAGACCAAAAAAGCAAAGCCAGATTACTGGAATTGTGGAAAGACAGGTCACTTCAAGAAGGACTGCCCTACTCTGAAGAAGCCAAGTGGTGGTGGTAAGATGATGAACCCCACTGTGAATGATTCAGCTGAGGAGGATTAGGACGCTTTGATCCTCTCACTAGACAACACGGAATCCTGGGTTGTGAACTCGGGCGCCTCTTTTCATGCGACTCCGTCGAGGAGTGCCTTCAAGAACTACACCAAAGGTGACTTGGGGAAAGTGTATCTTGGAGATGATAAAGCGCGTGATATCATAGGCAAAGGTGATGTAGACGTGAAGCTACCAAGCGGCACTGTTTGGAAGCTTAAGGATGTTAGCCATGTGGTCTAAGGAGTAACTTGATCTCAGTGAGCCAGTTAGCAAGAGAAGGCTACAACACTTGTTTCATAGGAGACTCGTGAAAGGTCACCAAGGGTGCACTCATTATTGCACGGGGCAGTATGGAAGGTACACTTTACTTGATCAATAAAGTGTCTGATACTATTTCAGCTGCAGAGGAGATAGATGCAGATCTATGGCATCGGAGGCTTGGTCATATGAGTAAAAGGGAGCTAAAATCCTTTCAATCAAAGGGGAAGCTCCAAGGGCTGAAATCAGTGGATTTGGATTCCTGCAAAGACTATGTGCTAGGCAAGCTGAAGAAAGTTTCATTCTCCAAGGTTGAAAGGGAGCTCAAAAGCAAGAAATTGGAGTTAGTGCATACAGATGTGTGGGTACCAGCTCCTACATCTTTCATAGGTGAAGCAACATACTTTGTCACCTTCATTGATGATCATTCAAGAAAGGTATGGGTTTACTTTCTAAAGCACAAATCTGATGTGTTTGATGTGTTTGATGTGTTTGGAAAATGGCTAGCTTTGGTGGAGAACGAGACAGGTTTAAAACTGAAATGCTTAAGGTCTGACAATGGCGGCGAGTACTGTGATAAGGAGTTCAAGGAGTTCTGTGCCTTGAGAGGAATCAAGAGGGAGTTCACAGTCCCTAGAACACTGCAGCAAAATGGTGTTGCAGAACGGATGAACCGTACAATCACAAAGAGAGCCAGAAGCATGGGATTGCATGTAGGTCTCCCAAGGCAGTTCTGGGCGGAAGCTGTTAACATGGCTATTTATTTAATCAATAGGGGATCTTCCGTACCCTTGAATGAAGGGATCCCCGAGAAAGCTTGGAGCGAAAAGCAGGTGAAGTTGAGCCACCTCAAGGTATTTGGCTGCTCATCCTGTGTGCATATTGATACAAAGATCCAGGAGCAAACTTGATGCTTAGGCGATCAAGTGCACATTTGTTGGATATGATGCGGGAGAGTTCGGTTACAGATTCTGGGACAATCAGAACCAGAAAATCATCGGAAGCAGGGATGTCACTTTCAATGAAAGTGAGATGTACAAGAATTGTATGGGAGTCAAGGCTGATTCCAAAGATGCTTCAGATAGAGAACCCCGACACATAGAGATTGATGACAGCGTTGCGCCAGATGTTGGAGAAGCTATGTGTCAATGTTGAACCACAAACACTCGTGTTAAGAAGATCCACAAGAGTATCCAGACCGCCATAAAGGTACTCTCCTTCCCTATTTTATTTGTTGCTAATGGATGGTGGTGAACCAGAAAGCTTGGAAGAGGCACTTCAGGTTGAAGATTCAATCAAGTGGGAGGTTGCTATGAATGATGAGATGGCATCACTCATGTCAAATAGGACATGGGAGTTGGCAACCTTACCAGTTTGGAAGAAGGCCCTTCAAAACAAGTGGGTTTACTGAGTGAAGGAAGAGCCGAATAGAAGCAAGCGCTACAAAGCGAGACTTGTAGTAAAAGGTTTTCAGCAAAAGCACGGGGTCGACTACAATGAGATCTTTGCCCCAGCTGTGAAGATGACAACCATCATGGTTGTGCTGAACATTGTTGGAGTTGAAAATTTGCATCTGGAGCAAATGGAAGTTAAAACTGCATTCCTTCACAGAGAACTAGAATAAGAGCTTTATATGCAACAGCTTGAAGGGTACAAAGCTCAAGGGAAAGAGAAGTCTGAGCTAGTATGCAAGCTCAAGAAGAGCCACTATGGCTTGAAATAAGCGCCAAAACAATGGTACAAAAGATTTGACAAGTTCATGTCAAAATCAAGATACAAAAGATGTCAGGCGGATCACTGCTATTACATAAAATAGTGCAAGTTCTCTTATATCATTTTATTACTATATGTAGATGATATGTTGATCGCAGGATCAGATATGGAGGAGATAAAGATGCTGAAAGAACAGATGTCAAGGGAGTTTGATATGAAAATCTTGGGGCCGGCCAAGCAGATTCTTGGAATGAGAATCCATAGGGAGAGAAGTGCAGGAAATTCTGAAGTTGTCGCAAAAGGTGCTGAAACGATTCAACATGAATGAAGCGAAGCCAGTGAGCACTCCCCTAGCAAGTCATTTCAACTTATCGAAGGAACAGATGCCAAACTCTGAAAAAGAAAAGTAGCACATAATGAAGGTGCCTTATGCCTCAGCAGTTGGGAGCTCGATGTACGCAATGATCTGCACGAGATCGAATAATGCCCATGCAGTGGGAGTGATCAGCAGATTTATGGGAAACCCAGGAAAGCACCATTGGGATGCGGTCAAGTGGATTCAAAGGTATCTGAAAGGTACAACGGACAAAGATCTATGCTTTGAGAGATATAACGTTGTTTTATAGAGATATGTAAACTCAGATCTTGCAAAAGATATTGATAGCAGGAGAAGCACTACAGGCTATGTCTATACATTGGGTAGTGCGGCGATGAGCTGGATCTCCAGGCTACAGAATATTGTGTCGCTATCTACAACGGAAGCAGAGTACGTTACCATCACGGAGGAAAGCAAGGAGAAGATTTGGTTGAAGGGGTTTCATGGCTGAATTAGGCAAGGAGCAGAAGGATGTGAGGCTCTACAGTGACAATATGAGCGCCATTCACCTAGCTAAAAATGCCGCTTTTCGTGCCAGGACAAAGCACATTCAACTCTGTTACTATTTCATCCGAATGTTGTTAGAAGAGGGACAGCTTGGATTGGAGAAGATCCATACTTCTAAGAATTCAGCTGATATGCTTACCAAAGCAGTAACAGTGGAGAAACTGAAGCTATGTGCAACTTCAGTTGGCCTCGGTACGTGAATTAGAGATGATTATGAAGTTGATAATTAGAGATGTCGAACCAAAAAGAGATGATTATTAGAGATGTCGAACCAAAAAGTTGATAATTATGAAGTTGATAATTAGCTTCAGTTGACCTACAAAGCACTTGATAATTAGAGATGTCGAACCAAAAAGAGATGATTATGAAGTTCATGCCAACAGAAGATCAAAGAGAGGTAACTAAAAATTAATTAAAGAAATAATCTCCAAGTGAGAGGTTCTTATATAAAGACTACTTAATTAAAAAGACTGTTAAAGGAAAGTTTCCTTGAAACTCCCATATTTGACTTAAGACAACTTGAAGCTTCTTGATTAACCTAAGAGATTTTCATGCACCTTCTTTCATGAAAATTTTGGCCAAATTAAATTGCCTTCAGGCTTCATAGGTTGATAAGAGAAACATTCAAGAAACATTCTCTTGATTAATAAATCCAAAGAAGCTCTCATGAATCTCATTTATTAGTTAAGAAAGTTACAATAAAAATTCCTTCTTTTAATGTTATATAAGTTGAGAAAATATAAATAAGTAATAAAATAGGTGGGATGGCACACCTCATGCAAAAGCTTTTTCACCTTTTCTCTCTTCCAATATTTTTTTCCTTTTTCTTTTGAGTGATAAAAGAAGACTACTCTAACATGACTTGTAATGTAGATGAATATTCACCAAACCACATAACTTTTATATTTGTGCTTGCTAATAGTTATCTTTTATATGCTTCATTTTTTTCTTAATATATAGAGTATAAGTTTAATTGTAGTAGAAACCTTAATCTCGAGAACATAACCATTGAAGGCCATGTGAGAAATGAGTTTATTCGTAGCAAGGTTGGAGCGGCTCCAACAGTGAATAAGATTAGAGAACAATGCCTTTGATTCTACGATGCTACTGGCATATTAAATGTAAACTGCTCAATACCCCTATTAGAAAATTTGAGCTAATGAAGTTTTCCTGTATTAAAAGAGGAAGAAAGAAGAATGTTATTTTGCAAAGCCTTATTGAATCAACTTAGCACTTATGATTTATCTCATCCTCAATTTTTGTCAATCAAGTTGTTGCCCTAGCCTTTATATATCCTGTTAAGGCTATTGTTGAATGTGTGATTACTGTGGTAGTCATCTTCTTCCAAAAGAGGGATAGTGAGATTCTTTTTCATTTATCTCACTAATAGATTTTTGGTGTGGTGTGGTTCCGTGGTATTTCCTAATTTTTTGTTTTTCTAATAAAACTAATATTTTTTGTTAGTTTTAAATTTTGCAATCTCAGATTCTTGTTTCATTTTTTTTGCTTCGGTTGTTTCTCTACAAAGAAACCATTTGAAAGGATCTTCTCTATTTAGAACTGATGGAGGGGCTTCTTTTGACCCCACTTAGTGGGATTATGGCTTGGCAATATTGTTGTTGTTGTTCATTTATTTTTCTTGAATGATCATGCCTTATGTGAAAAAAAATTCATCTCACGACATATCCCAGCATCCCAAGACCATGCACTCATCACACACCCAACTCATGCAAATATATAATACCTTGTGAGTACAATCATGATAAAATGCAAACAAATAACATAAAATCCACACCACACAAATCACTCTTTTCAAGCAACAGGCAATCTCTTGTATTGAAACCTTGTGAATGAACTAATTGATGCTACATTGATATCCATATGAGAAAAAACAACATAGGGATATTCATATAAAAATTCTCATAACAAGCATAATATTTCGAAGATAATATGTGAATTTCTAATAAGAGTTCCACAATTAAATAAGAAGCAATCCCCAAATGATTGAACCTTTATAAAATTATTGTACAAGGACTAAGTTGTGATATTCAACTTAATAAAATAAGAGCTGGGTTAAAATAAACAATACATTACATAGTATGACTTGAGATACAGCACATTATTGCCTTAAGCTCGTGCTCGTATACTACTTGCACTCTTTCCATCAAATGCCATAACAATGCATTTATGTTCTGTAAGCCTGTCACTAAGAGAAAAATATTCATATAGGAAGAAAAATAGTAAAGCTTCTTGTTTATGCTGTGCTTAATTTTAAATGGTTACCTATATGCTAAAAGCATGGTTTCTAAGTTCATAATTTTACATATAGCACTTCAATGGATTGCTAAATATTTCATAACAATAACACCATGTTTTAGTACTTCTAAATTGGGTTGGCCTACACAAATCATTTGCTTCCATTGCGCATGATTCAAAAAAAAGCCCCCCTTAAGTTGCAAATAGAGAAGATAACTTTAAAAGGTTTCTTTCCATATCTATTTTCGTCTCCCTCCTTACAGTTTCTTTTCAATAAGTAAAAACTATCAACTCAAATGAATGATCATTCCATTTAAAACTCAAATATACCAAAACAGAAAATCTTTATAAATTCTACAAAATTGCATCATTTACACTAAAACAATAATTCAACATGATAAATGATTTTAAATTTATAAATGATAGACAAGTTTTGAAGCTTGAGTCATTACAGACTTACTATTGTACACTACAAATTTCAGCTAGCACAAAATATAAGAATGCCATGCTTTAAAACAATCGAACACATAGTTAAAAATATGTGAAATGATTTAAAGAGGATAAATATAATAAGTAGAATATAGTTAGCTTAAATACAACTTCATGATCCTTTACGTTAGTATATTCTTTGATGGACATCATTACTCTGAAAGTCTATATGGCTAATTGGAGGTTCAACAAGAGCTTATAAAAATGCATACAATTTAAGAAATTGCAACTGCCGTTTATTTATCATTTTTTGTTACACCTGATAATATCTAGAATTTGTCTCAAACAATCCTAATAAGAAAAACTTAATATTAAGACAACTACTTCGTGACACCAAATTAAAAAAAAAAATCTCAAACATGTACTTTGGTCCCAACTCAATCAAAAATTCATCAGTAAACAAGAAATTGTTGAAAGAGCCTGGAGGTGAAAAACATGAAAAGATCAAATAAATTTTAATACAATAGATAACTTATCCAACATAAACTAACATAGTTACTTCTGCATACCAGTAGCATATAAAGGAGTTTTTGTATCCTTGAATCCTCGAAAAACCCCTTGCATGGCCATAGATAAGACAGTAGCAGGAGCACCAAGAGACCTCAATGTCAAGTATTGAGATGCTGGGGTCATCATTGGAGAATCCTATTTAAACAAAAGTAAAGAATAATTATGTAGGGAAACAAGCTAAGAATTCCATTATATGCAAAAGCAGTTTTACAAATACAATATAAGAAAATCAAGACCATATAGGTAAGATGCAATTGTACAAGAATGCGTGCAAAAGTCAAAAGGTTGGGAATCGTATTTGAATTAAGAGAAAGTAATTTAGCAATGGCATGAAAACAATGAACTCTTAAAATCAGTCCATCACAGTCCAAAATAGATAGAACAAAACGATACAGAAATGACATTTAAACTGCTATTCTCTTGTTAGAATAGTAAAAAATACTACTTAAGCAAATTAAAAAAAAAATGAAAATAATATATATAGGCAATCAAAGGTAAGAAAATAAGAAAAATATGGCATTCCCATAAATGCAAATTTTCTCTAAATGATAGAATTTCATGTGCATCACAACTAACGAATGAGATAATAATTTGCGAGCCTAGTCCCAAGACCAATATTCTCCAGCATTCACCTCAAACAAAAAGTGGTTAAATAATTTTAGTTTACCAATCATAAGCTTATCGAAAGATAAGAGATTTGTTGCTAGGAGTGAAGCACATCCAATTCATTTAATATATATTTAGCATGAGTCGCTTGCAAACAGTTGAAGCTAAGAGTACTTAATCTAGGTGATAATGAAGAAAAGATTTCACATCATCAATACAAAGATAAATGTTTGTGGCAATGGCGAATTGAAATTTAGCAAACAACAATACTGAGGCTGATGTGGGAAAATATTCAGAATTTGCAAAGCATTACATAAATATTATATATATATATATATATATATATATATATATATATATATATATTATAAAGCACAACAACTGCAGAAAATATGAGTTCCTAAGAAAGCAAAGCAGCCTTTTTTTTCCTTGAAAAAAAAAACGGAAGAAATGAAAAGAGATGAAAGGGAAAATAGCTTATAAGGAAGCAAAGTTTCAGAACAACCTAGCATAGATGGCCATGTGATACAGTGGTTCATGAATGAGGTTTTGCTCAGCATAGCCTGCAGAATTATAATTAGAAACTCAAACAATGATGGGAAAGACCAGCGCTATGGTAGATTACAATGGCTGGTCATAATGATTTTGCCACCGGTGCAGCTTGACGTACAATGCAGATAACGTCACAAATAGACAAGGAGCATCGTGTGCCATGAGGGTAAGAGGTTGGAAGAGAAAAGGATTAAAAATCTAGTAATGATATCAGGTGAACAACTAAAACAAAACCACATCTTTAATAGATTGTGTTATCTAATGCAAGCTAAGGAATCCCTATATATAACATACAAAAAAAACAAAATAGAAAGCAAGTAATAGAAGATGAGAATTTCCATAAATACACAAATCTTCTCCAAATGATAGCAATCAGTGTGTTTTTAATCAAATAATTGAGATGATAGTCTACGAGCCTCAATCCAATGGTTCATATTTTTCCAGTATTTGCAGATTTATAGCTTCAAATTATATGTTACTCCAATTTCTAAGTTCTGCACAATAATCAGACCACAACAAATTAACTAGCCCAATTGATATTTCTAGAGAAAAAAAAACATCAGAGCAAAAACGAACCAAGAAATCACAGATCGCAAAATAAAACGAAGAACACTGTGTTTACGTGAAAAACTCAAAATCAGGAAAGGAAAAATCACAGAATCACTCTACCACAAAAAATTCACTATAAAAATATGAAAATTACATGTCTAAACTCCCCCTAGAAAAGAAGATGACGGTCGCCCATAAGATCTAACCCACATACAACCCTAGCCTTAACAGGATATATAAAGGCTCGGCCAGCAAAAACTAATGATCGGATAGACCATACATCCCGAGTTGATCTAATAATCCTCCACAAAATAACAATATTATCTTATTGCAGATTATTCTTAAGCTTTTCCATTTTAACCACTAATCTTGACTTTAAAGTTATATTCTCATTTTACGTATAATAAGCCAAACAAGTTTAAGCATATCACACTTCTTATAGATATCACGTTATACATAGCATGCCAAACAAGTTTAAGCATATCACATTTCTTATAGATATCACGTTATATATCAGTAATGCTATCCACTAATTAATAACACTTTTTTATTAGAAAAATGGCAAGTAATTAATAATATCAAATTCATTAAAATTCATAACCACATATAGAGATTGAAGATTTAGAATTGCAAGAACTTCACTATTTGAACAATAATTCCTTGCTTCCAAAATTAGTCTAAATATAAAAGATGCACTTATAAACAAGCTTCGCCGATTTTCATTGTTAAAATGGTTAGGCAAGAGAGTAAACTATTACTGAGTGAGTGTTACAAATGATATTTAACATAAAATCTTACAGTTACATCGCAACAGACATATAATAACAACTGTGCTTTCTCCTAATTGAACATCAGCAAAAAAAATAAAATTAAAGCAAAAACCTCAATCTACTAAAAATTGGACGTACAAGTTTCACACCCATGAAATTTAAGATAGGCCTTGCACAAAAGACTAGAAGAACAGTCTGAAGAAGACCAAGTATTCCACCAATTACTAATGCTGTTGATACTGAAGGAATATGTTTGTGTTCAATCTCAATCTTGGCAGAGTTTGTAGACACATCAGAAGTAAAAGATATACAGCGTCCCCTCTCGCCTGAATCTGTTAATTGAATAAGGCAATTCTTAGGTGAATATCTTAGAAAATCAATAACTTAAGGCAAAAGTAAGAGAATACAGCCTACTACATTTATTTTGTAACCAAAAAAAATGTTGGATCTAAGTTTATCCTTGAAAGTATGGCCAACCCATTCCAAGGAACCACACCAAGCAAGAAGCAAAGAAGATGAAATTTTCCTAAAGTTATTTGCACAGCTGGCTTAGAAAATGATGCCACCATATGGGATTGGCCATACTCATACAAAAAATCTTAAATCCAAAAAATAACATCTTAAGATCTTGTGATAACAGATCAAAAGTGAAGATATGAGCAAAAAACAATTAAAATTCATACTAATAATAGGAATCAATTCTTTTATTTCACCAGGAAATTTATAATCTGTGACTTCAAGTTCTTCATCAACCATAGCGCAAGTAGCATCTTCTTCAGCAACAAAGGAAGTTGTGACAACAACTAATGGGAATATGGCAACCCTTGATACCTGATTAAACACTGCAATCGATAGACCAACAGCTGCAAGCTCCACGGGGCCTATAAAACAGCATTTTCAAATGTTTATGATGCAAAGTAACCATTTTTTTTCTGCAGAAAAATAACCTTTTGCACCATGCCTAGGATGCCATAATTAAATATTAGCTAGGTTAAATGGTTAAAGTAAAACTCTTCACACTCTTATGGTCATTGGTATCTACATGAATAGAGATTTATGGAAGTGCAACTGGAAAAAAGAGAAAAACAAATTGTGTTCGGAGATATTATATACCTTTGGGGGCTTCATTTAAAAATTTTAGTCATGGGAAACCATGATTATCAAAGTGTTGAAAAAATTTACAAAATTAAAGTCTTATGTAAAGCCACAATGATCACCACAGCAATTGGCATACAAAAGAAGTTACAAAAGAAGCACTAGCTTGTGCAGTATGCTTTTTAATTTTGAAGGTGAAGGCCACAATCCAAGTTTGATCTGTCCTTCATGCATTAAGATGTTCTCTGTGCAAAGTTTAACAGTCTGTAACTAACAATGTGTCAACTTAACATCTATAAATTATATGTGATAAATTTATATAAATTACAAAAAAGAAGGAATAAGCAAGCACAGGCACAACAGTTGCTCACAATAGATAAAGTTTCTTATGTCCCATGGATGTCATGTTATCAAGGCTAATCAAGCCCACAGACTAGCACTATTATATGGCATGAGGTGTTTAGTCTCACTTCATGAAGTTTTAAGAAAATTATTGTAGTGATATAGCAAAGCTCATCCATAACAATATGACTGGGTTAAAAGTAAAATTGAAAATTGTTATATCTAGCCCAACATTAATCCCCCTTTGATTTGCTCTCCTAACAGGTGTTGAGGCATGCGGGAGCAATATAGTCCTGCATCATAAAATTAGAAAAAGCGAGTGATGTAGAAATAGCAAAGATTGTCCAGCAATAATAAGTTTTAAGTTTTTGAGTTTAAATTGAGTTTGTCCATTGGCTTCTGCAGCCCATCTTTATGTCCCATATCCTCAACAAGAATAACTTTCCCCTCATAAACATATATTAGCAAGGCATTTTCCTAAATTGAAAGAAACTAGGACAATTGGATAAAGAAAAAAGAAGAATTGGAAACTGAGTGTATTTAAAAGAAATTGATGTCCTTTCAATAAAGGCCATTCAGAAATACGGTAAGAAGCTAAAACTCAAATTTAGAGCCTCTCAATAGAACAATTAAACAAGTAACAAGCAAGATAACTTCGCATTCATAACTTAAGAAAATATGAAAATTAATAGATATATACATAACAAAGACGTACAAACCTATCTGCCCTATGAACGCAGTATCTATCAATGACGCAATTGGGTCAGCCATCAAAGCAAGCGCAGCAGGAAGCGCAATCTGCGCAATCTCCAACCCCAACTCATCCTTCTTGAATGCATTCCTTTAATCCAAAGTACAAGACCGGAATAAGCTAAAGATCAAATCTTTCAAACAAAGAAAAAAAAACTAGAACGATGATAAGTATTCATGCAACCTTGAGTCTTTGAATAAAACAAGAAGAGGGCACTCTGTTCTTCCTTTTGACATCGGCGGAGCAGCAGAGTTCGAAATTAGGAAATGATTTAAAGAACCCATAACCATAAGCAATCAAACAACCAAACAGGGAGACTCCATATAGACTCAAAGGCCAAGAACACACGAGAAAGCCCTCGCCCTGCATCAAAAAATCGAAAATTTTTAAAGCATAACAAAAGCAAGGAGAAGAAGAAAAGAAGAAGACAGACACGTTGGAAGAAGGATTCTGGAGCACAGCTTGAGCGTACCACAACCATCCACCTCGAGATGCTCAGTGGGGAAGAAAAGCGTGGAATAGGTAAGGTTGTAGCTTTTTTCAATCTTTACATAAAAGGGGAACGTGGGTATTAATGCAAGGAAAATAACAATATCTAATATGTTTCCTAATATAATTAATTTATAATAATTTAGTAGGAAATGCAGAAGTAGCCGGCCTCACATAGAAACTCAATTTGGCGGCTGAAACTTTGTAAGGTGTTATAAATATTCAAAAAAATTTTGGTGCGTCGGCGCCTAATTTTTTCAAGAAGTTATTTAAGAAAAGAAAAATGCTATGTTGCATAAAAATATACATAAAAAAATATTTAAGAGCAATATAATTTTTTTTTTTTAATTTTTGCATCTCGTAATAAAATGTATTTAAACAATAATTTGCTTAAATATTAAATTAACACATAAATTTAATATATATGTCTGCTGTGCAGTGCAGTGTATCCGTATTAAATTAAAACAAGTAAAATCCTTATTTTCTAGTAATTTTTAATAAATACATAAATTTTGAAATGTTTTTTTATTTATTAGAACATTAAAAAATATTGTATTATATATATTAAATTTATATAATGAGTATTGCTATACTTATACATTAGTATACATCAAAATATATAAATGATGTGTCAATCTAATATATAAGTAGATTATTGATTGAATGCACTTTTTGATAAGACATATATACAAAAATTATAAAAAAAGAAAATTTTAATTGGTCCTGAATACTTTTTGGTATATATTCTTGTGTAACCATAGCATTTTTCTTATTATATAATATGTATTTTTCAATAATCAAATTTAAATATTTATGAATATATGTTCCCCATTTTAAAAGTCAAATAATTTATAAAATAATTATAACAATGGTCATTTCTATATATATCCTGTTGATGAAATAGAAATCTCTCATATAATTCTTTTTTATTGTGTTTACGTTAGATGCCTTTTTTATTTTTGATGTTATTATTATATTGTCTTTTTCATTTTTCTTCGCCAACTAGTATTTTCTTTTATGTATTTTGTTCCTTGGCCTTGATATTTATGTGATATTAATTTGTTCTTACTCATCTATTTTGCGTGCGTTCGTTCGCGTGTGCGTTTGTCTGTATGTGTGGGTGCAATGGTTTTATAGTGTTTATTATGATAGAGAGCTTTTATGTACATTTTATTAAATGGCTATAAGGTTTGATCTATATATATATATATATATCTACATTAACCTAGAATTGAACAAGTACACGATTAAGGAAAGGCCACCTAAGAAAGCACTTAAGTTAATGATGCTATGCTCAAGCTGATGCGTTCCTTGGTTGCTTGCAAATTAGTAGATCTATATGTTTTGTTGAGATTGAGGCTAGTGATTTTGGGCTATTGGCAATCTATAGTTTTCAGAACAAAGGACTACTTTGGGGTTGATTGGCATTGGGCCCAGAGCCCAAAGTCGTGCGTACAAACACAAAAGCAGAGCACAATGATTGGCCATGGCAAGGGGTGCAGGCACGAGACACTGGGCCGAGCTAGATAGGTACAAGTAGGCATTAGCATGGTTTTCAAAATACTCTAGAAATGTCATATGAATATTGTTAGACTAACAAATTAGTATATATCAAAATATATAGATATATGATAATTCAATATATAAATAAATAATTGATGTTTACTCGTATAAAGTGCATAAAACTACTTTTCAGTTCGATATTATTTAAAATTATTTAAATGCAAGGCATCATTCCCTCATCTACAGCATTCCCTCTGTACGGTCAATCAAAGGTCCATAATTTGCTTAGTTGATTGCGATGATCATTCTAAATGAACTATATTTTTTAGAAAAATATCTCAAAACATAATTTTATTTAAATTATATATTTTTAACGTTATTTTAATTTTTTATAAAACAAACAAAGGCTATCATCATGACTTGATGATTATAATTATAAATTAGATTAAGAAAATCAGCCGAAAACATTAAAGAAAAAATATTGAAGAAAAAGTTGATTTGGTGAACGAACAAAGGCTATCATCATGAACTGTTTAATTGATAGCAGGTGAAGCTGTGGTTGTTTTATTAAAGAAAAATAGTTATAGTTTGATGATATTTTATGAGTTCTTGTGTTATTTTTTGAACAATTGGTAAAATTAAACAGATGTTTTTTTCTCTACCAAAAACATACAAGAAGAAAAGATTAATAAAAATACATTTGATTGGGGATTATAACAACCGCTATTCATTACTGCCTCACTAAAAAAAAGACTAGAAAACACATTCAGCAACAGCTTCTCAATATATATTTTTCCTCTTGAACAGAGTTTATCACTATAAAATTACAACACTACTAATTTCATAATAAAAAAAAAATTGTCACTGGAAAAAAATTCTAAACTTCAGAATCTGGGAAAATCTCAAACCAAAAGACTACTCTGATTCTAGATTTTTTATAAACATGAAGAATAATTTATCAGCAATTCAATGTATCAAATAATAAATATTTAATATCAATCAAAATTTGAATCAAATGAAATTTGTGTTAGAATTAGACTGGCTCACCATAAGCCAATGATCTTCCACCAGATGCCACCGACCCCGAGCCAAATGATGATGTTAACCACGGAGATGAAGAATCCGTATCCCCACCATTTGGAGAGGGGTACATAGTTTGAACCATAGAACACAGGTGCAGAACCAATGCCATAGTGGGTGAGGCCTCCCATGAGGTTGGAGAAGAAGGAGAGCACCATCGCCGCAAAGAGAGGAGGAGTTCCAAGAGCACTCGCCACTGATAGGAAAGCTGTGAACATCGCACCTATGTGCGCCGCACCGCTGGCAAAGAAGTAGTGGGAATAGAAATAGAGGAGCACAAGTATGCCAAAGGATAGCTGCCAAGATAGACCCAAGCCTCCAACAAACTAGCAAAAAAACAATTTTTTAAGATTAAATGTGTGAATAATGTATTAAATAAATCTAAATGAGTAGATTTAATGATTTGCATTCGAGTATATAACAGAAGTTTTGAGAATATGAATGTTAATCAATCTTGTTAATTTATGTTGGCAATTACAATAAAATGAATTCTACCAACTAATAACCCAGTCAACAAAAAATTTACAACTGTATAGAAAGAAAGAATTTTCAATACTGCTTTGCCACAAGGCATGCTAGGATAAAGCAAATCTCAAAGGCTGTACTTTTTTTCAAATCATGGGAAATATATACACTTAATTATTTTTCTATAACCTTACTGCTAGACTCAAAATTTTAGACAGGACAAGAACAAGGATTAAAGAAAAAAAATTTAGAGCAGCTATAAAAGCAACAAAGAATAAACTTATTAATACAATTAAGTGTTACAAAAATAAGAATGCTAAGGTGGATTGGTAAGCGTATTCCTATAGTGGATAAGATTAGAGATAACTCTCTTAGATGATTCGGACATATTAAATATAGATCGCTTGATTCCCTGTTAGAAAAACTTACTATGAATTTTGCAAGTTTAAAAATAGAAGGATAACTACAACAACATGCCTTATTCTCTCTAGGTGGGGTCGGCTACATAAATCTATTGTTTTCATTGGACACAATTAAATAGAAGGCCATCCCTAAGTTTCAAATAGAGAAGATCATTTCTAATGATGTATTTCCATTGTCTTTTTTGGTTTTCCTCTTCCTCTTTAAATATAAGTGAAATTCATAAACTCAATTTTTCTAATAGGGATATTGCATGATCTACATTTAATATGCCCAAGATGAAATTCTATAATATTATCCATTATTGGAGTCACTCCAACTTTGTTACGGATAAACTCGTTTCTCATTCTATCTTTATGAGTATACCCACACATCCACCTAAACATTCTCATCTCTGTAACACTTATTTTATCAGTAAGTCTCTTCTTTATTGATCAGCCAACATTCAGTCCCATATAACATAACTAGTTGTATAGTTGCTCTATAAATTTTCCCATTAATTTTTAGTGGTATTTTTCAATCGCATAGCACCCCAAAAGTGCTTCTCCATTTCATACAACCAGCTTGGATTCTATCAATCACATCGCTCTTTATTTCACCATTATTTTAAATAATTGAACCAATGTATTTGAACCTACCGCTCTTCTTAACCACACGATCCTCAATTGCTATGTCCGTGAGATTAAGGCTTCTAATATAATAAATTACACTCTAAATATTTTGTTTTAAATATATTAAAATGAAAATATTTAGATTCTAAAATAGTCCACAACTCAAGTTTTGATTTAAATCCATCCCTAGTCTTATCAATTAAAAGAATATCATATGCAAATAACATCACCAAAGAACCTCCTCTTGTATGTATTTAGTAAGAACATTCATAATTAGAGAAAAAAAAGAGGCTAAGAATGGATCCTTGATGCAATCCAATAGTCTGAAAAATTATTAGGCAAGCCATGTTGTGATTGAACACATATTATAACTCCATTATACATATCTCTAATAGTATCAACATATGCAATACAAATTCTTTTTCTCTCCAAAGTATTTCTCTTGATACTCAATCATAAGCATTTTTAAGATCAAAAAAAATTAAATTAAGATCTTTTCTTACTCTAAATTTCTCCATCAAACTTCTAAATATATGTATGGCTTCTAAGGTAGATCTACTTGCATAAACCAATTTGATTTTGAGAAATACAATTATTCCCCTCATAACCTATATTTAATTACTATCTTCCAAAGTTTCAATATATGACACATTAACTTGATTCATCTATAATTAGCACAGTCTTGAGCATCATCTTTACTCTTGTAAATAAGTATAACGATACTCTTTCTCCACTCATTTGGCATCTTTTAGCTTCAACAACAACAACAATACCACCAAACCTTAATACCATTGGGTGGAGTTGGCTACGTGTAATGACCCTATGTCATTTATAAGGAAAACGTTAATTTCCTGCAATATTTAAATTTTGTTAATTCCCTGCAAAATTCAGTTTTCAGTTAAAACTCCCGCTAAAATCCGTTACAATTCTCGATTAAGAAAATTTTCAAACTCAATTAATGCTGAAATAGAAATTAACATTTGTCATTAACCCATACTCAATTTAGTTAAGCATTATTTACCGCATTAAAGCTGGAATCAATCAAGATAGACAACCCTTTTAGAAAATGTCAGCTATAAAACTGACTGATAGTTTCAATTAGGAAGGACAATTATGAAGGACAAAGGAACGTTACCGAAGCATAAAAGGGCCAACAGTCATATAAGGAAAATGGCGGGATTGACAATCAAGGACCTCATAACTCCTTCGGCTCCAGTAATACGCCATATCCAATTTTTCCCCTAATTCCCGTAACCCATGTGCGTTTCAACGCTATTCCGGCCGACGAAGCAAGCGTGTGTTACATACGCACACCCTATTTAATCCGAAAGCCACTAGACTCCCCCATCCTCACAGAGCCTTCGAATTCCTCTTCCTCTCTTCCGCTGAGCTGTAGAAGCGTACCTAAGCCGACGACAAGAAGCATCGGCGGAAGCGATTTGTGCAACCATCAACGAAAGCCAACAGGAGCGTTGTCAATGTCTCAGCACGCACGCATCATTCTCCTCGCTCGATCCTTTCGCCTCTGCGCCGATCGCCTCTCTCTGCGCTCGACCGAGTTATAAGGTACGAACTCTTGTCTTTTTCTTTTATCTTCAGCCGATCGAGAGAGAGGGAGAGAGAGGGAGCCGAATGCTCGAATTGCTTGTGAAGATTTTATATGTATAAATCTTTAAGGTTTACATTTAAATTCAAAGTTGATTTTTGTAATCTTATATGCATTATATATTTATTTTACATCAAAGGAAGGTGCAACATCTTCCTTGCTCATGTTTTATTTGTTGATTGAGAACATAAAATATAATGCAAATAAAGCATGAGAGAAACATCATCTTATGAGATAATAATAATTTTTAGGGTTGATATATTTATAAAATTCCTTATGGGTATCCCTTCGATATTTTTGACTATGAATGCTTGTTTGATGTTCATATAATGATTAGTTTGTTGAACTAGGTAGCGACTAAAGATATTTCATATTGGGTACAAAACTCTTTTCTATTAGTAACCTGGTTTAGCTTGATGATAAGATCACATATACATTGCAATAGGGTCATTTTCATTTTCTTAGTCTAGTGAATAATGATAAACTTTAACTTAAGAGTAAAATAAATTAAAGATAATGTATCGATGAAATTCGAAGTTGAAGAAAATTGGAATTAGAACTACTACAATATTGGGTTTGAGACATCATGCGATTTTGTTAAATTCAACCCTAGCATTTAGATCTGTAAACCACCGATGCCAAGTATTGAAACATGCGAGGGTAATTCTAATCTATTTAATGTATTTGATTCAATCTATAAATCTAATTTATGGATTCAAATCTGCATAAAATTTAGAACAAAATTAAGAACTTTGGGGAAAAATATTATTTTAGTATAAAATTTCCTAAGACTTAAAAGGCAATCTTCTTACGGAGGTCCTAAGTTTGTAAATTAAAATCAGGCATAGGAATAAGAATATAAGTTTTAATATTATAAATAGATCATTGCAAAGTTTAATAAAATTTTTATTATACCTTTTGCAGACACATCAAGTTTGTAAGTGATTTGTCTAGATAAGTCAAAAACAAAATATACATTGGATATTACTTTTTATGCTTTTATTTTGATTTGCTGCTTAAGCATCATTTTGAACCTGTTTTATATTGCCTAATACTTTATTCTTACTACTAATGATGTAAGAGAACCAAAATGATGTTTATGTATCTTGTAAACGTTGCAAAGGGTTCCGAAATTGTGATTAGGGACGGGGCTAATCCTCGAAAGATATAAGGGTATCATCTGGAGCCTTTGAGGGAGCTCGGGTGAAGGATATGATTATATATTTTTATTGAACCCAGCTTCATGATTCTGACTTTGCCCATCAGAACTGCTAACGTTGCTTCATAGTATCAAGTCATAAACATAAACATAAATTTTTATGCGATTACTATTTGAAATTTGGCATGTGACAAAGGAAATATTTATTTGCAGGAGTAATGATCATCTTTTATTTGTATTTTACCATATTTTCCTGCAATAATTATTATCTCATTTTTTTTGTCTTCCACTTTTTGCTTAAAAGTATATTATTTAATATCTTTTGTACTTAGAAAGTGCACTAAGGCATTATTTTTATAATGCCAGACCAGATCCTACTGGGGGAGGCTGATGTAGCTTAAAAACGTTAAAGAGAGAAATGGCGCGGAATAATATCAATTTTTAGTTACCTTTCAAGGATAGACACTTTTATATGATGATATTAATGTAATAATTATGGATGTTATTTATTTTAAATTAAATGAATGTTATTTCTTTATACTTAAATGGCTCTTGATGTTGTTTAACTGCTATTTTACTTAACCACCAATATGATTATGCGGAAAGATGCACCCAATGTTAGATTGGTTGCCACCAACCTATCATGGGCCACACAGTTGATCCTGGGAGTGCTCTCATAATAGCCCAAACTCTTAAGCAACAAGGTATTATCCGATTTTGCTTGAAATGCCTCATAATTTTTCCCTTAGAAGATTATTTCCCAGTAGGTCATCCATCCTAGGAGTGTTCCCACATAAACACGCTTAACTTTAGAGTTCTTATCACAAACTCCACCATTATCTGAAAAGGCGTCTCGATGTTTAAAAGTTTCATTTATTACTACTTAAGTGGATTTTTACAATCTCTCCAACTTAAGTAACTGACGTCCTCATCAGTATCCACACACAGATCCAAGAATCATCCATTAGACAGATACTACTAGAGGTGATCCCTACAAGAGCAAGAGGTACCCACAACCATGTAGCACCTTAACCATCATGGGTTCAAGAGGTTGCTCACATGAAGTGGTACTTTGCCCTGTATGATACTTAGCTCCTATCTGGCAACCCTATGGCTTGCTCTCATATCAATTGTATCAGTCCAAACTCTTAAGTACCAAGGTATTATCCGCTTTGGCCTGAAATACCTCACAATTTTTTCTTTAGAAGATAACTTCCCAGTAGGTCACCCATCCTAGGAGTGCTCCCACATAAGTACGCTTAACTTTAGAGTTCTTATCATGAACTCCACCATTATCTGAAAAGACGCCTCGATGTTTAAGAGTTTCACTTATTACTACTTAAGTGGGTCTTTACACTACATGAATCCTTTGTTTCCATAGTGCACAATCAAATAGAAACCCTCCCTAGGTTCCAAATAAAGAAGATGCTTCATAGTATTTTCTTCCCATGTCATTTTTAGTCTTCCTATTCTTCTTTTAATATGGGCAAAATTCAAAAACTCAATTTTTTAACAGGAGCATTGCATGATCTATGATTAATATGCCTGAACCATCCAAGGCAACATTCTCTAATCTTATCCGTTATTGAAGCCACTCCAATTTTGCTATGAATAAACTCATTTCTCATTATATCCTTATGAGTATACCCCCTCATCCACCTAAACATCATCATCTATGTAACACTTAATTTATCAGTAAGTTTCTTCATTGTTTGCCAACATCCGCCCCATTTAAACATCAAATAATATTAAATAACTTCAAAATAACATTAAATAACTTGGTAAGCAAATAAATTCTCACTTGAGCAATTCCATACATCAATGGGATGTCATTTGATCTTACTAATTTTTCGCACTAAATCCTCTTTAAAGCATTCCAAGTCTCTGTTTTACAAATGAGTAAAAGTATAATTAAGACTATTTTTATAATAATTAAAGTCACCTATATTAATTATATTGGTACAATCTTCGTTAACAAGTTTAATAAAATAATCTATCCATCTAATAAGTTGAATATCTTTATCCTTAAAAAGAATTTTTTTATTATTGTCTTTGATATATTTAACGATATTGGAATAAAATCATAAAAAGGTTCTTCTCTATTAAAATTTAGGAAGGAGATTCTATTTGATTATGTACAATGAAAATAAATAATTCTGGTTGCCAACCAACTTAATGGAACTATGGCTTGGTATTGTTGTAGGAGCAAATTTGAATGTTTAGCCTGTTATAGATAAAGAGGCGTGAATATGTGACCATCTGCGTTACAAATTGCAAAAGAGCTTTGTGATAAGAAAGAATAGAAATCACAACAAAAAAACACATACCTTAACCACAGATTGACTAAACCAAGATATAAGACCGTATTTGTTAAGATAACTAGCCATTGCTATTAGTGCAGCAAACCACGTGAGAGTATCCCATGCCACGGCCTCACCCAAGCATTCCTTCCATGTAACAACGCCAGTAACGAGAAGCACTGATAAGCCAAGAATCGCAGCAGTAACGGCATCCACATTCAATACCCCTCCAAAAATCCAAAGACCAACCTGCATGGAGAGAGTCAAACAAGAAATGATGATTTTAAGCGAGAACAGATCTTCAAACCCTCTTGAGTTCCAACAATGTAAAAAAAAAATTATTGCAACAGTTCAGATACTCCACCTAAAAGCTCAAGACTTAAGAAAATCAATCGTAATTGCAAAGAAAATAATTCCATATGTGAGACTGAATAAAATAGCCAAAAGCTGATCAAAAGGTCCCAAAATAAATAGAGTTAACATTAAGGTATTCTTGCCTGATCATTTAAGAAGTAAAAAAGCTGATATTAAAGGCTAAAGTGTAAAAACGACAGACACTATAAGCGCAGAAAAGATTTTGTAAGACATCACAAATAGGGATAAAATAATTATGTTCAACTCAAAATCATATAAAATCATAATAAACTCAAACTCAAAATCATATAGATAATTATGTTCAACTCAAACTCAAAATATAAAATCATATAAAATTGACTCTAAGCATTAAATAACAAGTGTCCATAGTCAGAATCAAAGCAATATTCAAGAAAGTTGAAGATTTGATATGGAACAGGGCCACGGGTCAATTAGGAAACCTTGGAATTCGATAAAACTTCATCAAATTTGTTAAACTTAGTCTCAAAATTAAAAGAAATTAATCCTTTTTATTTGTTGAATTGATTGATAATCAAGATGATGGCACGACTAACGCTCAGCATACTAGAGATAATATTCAAGATGATTGGAGTAGTGTAGGAGGGGATCAAAATCCCTTCAATGATGATAGATTGTCAAAAGTTCAAATAGCTTCCTTTATCACTCACCTAGTTCTTAATAAGGCAACATTATTGAATATATATCCACTACCACACATTGATGATTTACTAAGCTAGTACATTAGTTATCTTCTTAAAGTTTGGTCAGTGTTCTAAATATCATCAGTTGAAAGTGAAAGATATTGACATAGAGAAATATACATTTAGAAAATGATATGAATGTTATGAGCTTCTTGTGCTGTCATTTGGTATTGCCAATGCACCCATTATTTTAAAGAATTTAATGAACTAAGTATTTTAAGAACTTCTTGAATGATATGTGCTTGCATTTATTAATAGTATTCTAGGGTACTCAAAAAATGAGGAGCATACCAAGCATTTAAGACCGGAAGACTTTCAGGAGACACCAATTGCATATCAAATTCTTGAAGTGTGCCTTTTGACTATAGCTTCAACACATGTTAGTGGGAATGGTATATATATTGATCCTTGAAATGTTCAGACAATTTTTGAGTAGCCTCATTTTGCAACAATTATTGGAAGACATAATTTCGTTGGTAAGGCAAACAATTATAAAAAATTTATAAATGGCTTCTTGTAGATTGTTATTACATTGAAATGTCTAACACAAAAGACAACACCCATAAATTTGATTCCTCATCATGAGAAAAATTTTGTGAAAAAAAAAATTCTCCATAGTTTTAAGAAAACCGCTCGTAATGGGGTATCAAAAGTATGCTGGCTTTATGCACAAGAATAACATTCATATATGCAGTGTTGATAACTATTACTATATAAAGGCACCAATAAAAATTGCAACATTTTACTTTTTATATATCAAAGACAAGCAGACTGTGCAATATAATATCAACAAAATTGATCTAAAAAGGAAAATGTCCAACAAATTTGACATCAAATATACCATAAGTCAAGAAGATTATCGTAATAAGAATAGACCAAGATAAAGTTGTGGAGATTTTAAAACTCTCCTAAAAAAATACATTGAAAAATTCACAATAGTTTTAGATTCAATATGAACAATCAAAGTAAATTAGCATGTCACTAACAAGTCTTTTCAAGTTCTCACAAGATCAATTACTAATAACCGCTGATGGGAAAGACTATACGACTAAATTGTCATATACATCAGCAGTTAGCTCATAATGCATATGATGGCTTGTACCAGTCCAAACATTACCCGTGCTATAAGTGTTGCTAGAGAGCATATGTCAAATCTAGAAGAGAATTGGGATGTTGTAAAGTAGATCTTATGCTAGCTTACAACACAAGTAATCATTCAGAATGTTTTAGCAAACCAACTCAACATTGCCAATATATATGGAAATGTGGATCTAGAAGGCATAAACACTTAGAGAAGTGTTTCTAGGTATGTTTACATCTTGGGCAGTATCATCATTAATTGGATATTACAATTACAAAAGATGGCTGCATTATTCACAAATAAAGAAAAATATGCAGCAATTAAGGTGCTAAGAAGATGATTTGGTTGAAAG
Source organism: Gastrodia elata (assembly GCA_016760335.1). Taxonomy (NCBI): domain Eukaryota; kingdom Viridiplantae; phylum Streptophyta; class Magnoliopsida; order Asparagales; family Orchidaceae; genus Gastrodia; species Gastrodia elata. The sequence continues at coordinate 19,879,209 of CM028671.1, read as the reverse complement.
CCTTCTGAAATAACTATATATAGGCACAAAAAGATGCTACCCTTTTATGAAAATCGAATTGCCATTCAGCTACCAAATGGCCTTTCACTCACACATAAAGCATATACAAATCAAACACCACTAAATAAAACAGGTATTAATGATGCAGGGCAACACTAGGGTTTGGTGTTGCCGGGCTCTTATGCAATCCTAGGGTTCGTGAATGCTTGTGAATGCAGATTTTTTAAGATGTATTTGGAAATTTAAGCACTTTTCGCGCAACCGCTTCAGATCAATTAAGCTTCAGCATTTGCCTGCAAAAGATTCCACAGTAATTTGAAAATAACTTTTGTTGGCAATGGTGTGTCCTAAGTCACAAGCAGGAAGAGCAGTCAGCACCAGTTTCAGAAAGGTAACTCGCACTTCGAGTTGTACTTGCCATGCGGGTGTGTTCAGAGGCGTTTCCGTTCCGAAACCACTCGCAACGACCAGATTTAGATTTGCGCTCCTACAAATTTCTACCCAAAAATCGCACAAGAAAATAATTAAATAAATTCAGTTTAGGGTATGGGAAGAACAACACACACCGATTTAAACCGGGAGCGAGAAGGGTGATCCGTGTAGATTTCTTGAGGCGGCTAGGGCAGCGACGGCTGGGCAGTGGAGGCAGCTGGACAACGGTGGCTGGGGCAGCGGCAGCGGCGGCTGGGCAGCGACAGCAGGGGCAGCAGCTGCGGCTGACAGCGGCAGCGGCGAGTGGCCGCTGGCAGCAGCAGCAGGGGCAGCGACGGCCACTGGCAGCAGTGGCTAAGCAGCGGCGGAGGCTGGCAGCAGTGGCTGGGGTGGTGGCAGCGGCTGTCCTGCAGGGAGAGGTCCAAAGGCTGCAAGGGGAGGGGTCCGGAAGGTGGCGGCTAGGGTTTGGAGAGGGAGGATTTAGAAACTAGGGTTTCCCCGGGGGAAACAAGAGCCGTTCTCACTATTTGAAGAAAACTCGGAATTTTTATTTATCAAAAACTCAAATTAACATACAGATTTTGGGTATTTATAATACCCTCAAAGCAATCTAGACATTGGAGTATTTTTAATAAACGATCAGAAGGCTAATATTCGTCCATCCAATCAATACATGAAACAGACAAAAATAAATGCGAAAATAAAATAGAAACGGACGAAAATAAACGCATAAAATAAAACTGAAATGTCAAGGCTGGTACGGGTCCAAGCGAGCTCGGCGGCAGGGACCGCGTCGAAAATGGTCCCCGTCAACTCTCCCCTGCTCAAAAGCACTCATCACCGGTGAGTGATCTGCGTAGTAGCGGACTAAGAGGTCAGGATCCAATCTCTCAATCTCCTCTGCAAGTACCCAACTGTCCTCCGTGTCGGGTCGTCCTCTCTAACGAACCAAGTATCTCTGAAAGCCACCCTCAATAGTGGCAACTGTCTCCTCATCCAGAATCAGCTCTGACAGTGAATCTCCTATGGGTAATCTATCTGTGGACCTCGGTATCGGCAATAGGTCCTCAACTGAAGCTCTGTCCTCTGGTACTGGGGTGCTACCATCAGGGGTGGTAGTAGTAAGGGAAAAAGTAGGCATGGCTACCTGTGGAGCTATATCCTCACCAACACACTGCTCTCTCATACGTTCCGATTTGGAACTATCTGCAGAAGGCTCCTCAGGTCTCAGTGGGTGTCCGTAGAATCGGGTCTGATCAGCCATATTGAACACTGGATGTACTCCCCAATCACATGGCAAAGCTAACTGATATGCATTCGTACCAATCCTTTTCATCACCCTGTATGGTCCGGTTCTTCCGTCGGCCAGCTTCTTCAAGCCTCCCGAGGGAAGCCTATCATGACTCAGCCGCACCATCACCAAGTCACCTACCTCAAAAGGCGTGTCCCTTCATCTGGCATCAGCTTGCAGCTTATAATGATCGTAGTTGTTGTGCAATCTGCGCTCAACCTCTTTATGTAATTCATGCAATTGTAATGCAAGTTCTGATGCAAACTGACTCGTCCTATGAGTGTACGGTAAGGGAACTAAATCTAGAGGAACCCTAGCCCTATGCCGTGAACTATCTCGTTCGGAAACATCCCAGTTGACCGATTTAACGAGTTATTGTAGGCTAATTGGGTGTGTGGTAAGATCAGATCCCAATTGGCCTTGTGGTCCCCAACCAGACATCTCAGCAGATTCCCTAGGCTACGGTTGACAACCTCAGTCTGGCCATCGGTCTGCGAGTGGTAGGCTATCGAAAACATGAGCTTGGTTCCCATAAGACGCCACAAGATTTTCCAGAAATAGCTCATGAATTTGACATCCCTGTCAATCACTATCGTCTTGGGTACACCCCTATGAGCTACCACCTCTCTAAAATAAAGTGTCGTCAGTTTTGCGGCACAGGATAAAATATGCCATCTCGGAGAAGCGATCTACTACTACCAGGATGGAGTCGTGCTGACGCTGTGTGCATGGTAGTCCTAGCACAAAGTCCATACTGACATCCTCCCAAGGGGTGGACGGAATGGGTAGAGGGGTGTACAGTTCATTTGGTTGCTTATTTCCCTTTGCAACCTGACACACCCTGCAGCTTCGCACAATCTGGGCGATGAACCTCACCATCCCCGGCCAATAAAATCTCTCCTAAACAAGATCTATTGTCTTGTCCATCCCAAAATATCCTCCTAGTCCTCCATCATGCAACTCCCATACTAAAAAATTGTGCATAGCCGTATTGGGAATGCATAGTCGTGTACCCCTAAATAGGTACCGGTCCCGAATGACAGTCCGTAGTGTCGTGGTATGGGTCGGCGGCTAGAGCACCATAGATGCCACTAAAATCAGGGCATGTGTCATAATCCTCAATCATGCGCTCAAAGTCTATCACATGTGCTCTCATCTCTATGAGGACAAGAGTAACTCTGCTTAAAGCATCGGCGGGTGTGTTATCCTTCCCTTTGCAATGTTTGAGTACGAAGTTGTACTCCTGTAGGAAAGACACCCACTTTGCTTGGCGTGGGCTAAGCTTGTGCTGCGAGTTTATATATCTAAGAGCTTGGTGATTCGAGTGTAGGATAAACTCCTTTGGCAACAGGTAGTGCCTCCAGTGTCTCAAGCTCTGCACTAAAGCATAAAACTCACGCTCATAATTAGAATAATTTAGCTTTGGGCCCGAGAGTTTCTCACTGAAATATCCCACAGAGTGGCCCTCCTGGGCGAGGACTCCACCAATCCCAACGCTGGAAGCATCGCAAGACACCTCAAAGGTCTTGCCTAAATCTGGCAATCTCAACAGTGGGGCAGATGACATCTTCTCTTTGATAAGCTGAAATACTTTTTCAGCAGAAGATGGCCACTTGAACTCGCCCTTCTTGGTACACTCTATGATAGGGGCCATGATACCACTAAAATCCTTTATGAAATGTCTGTAAAAAGTGGTCAAGCTGTGAAAACTACGCACATCATGGATGTTTTGTGGCATGGGCCACTCCATGATAGCCTTCACCTTCTCGGGATCAACGGAGATTTCCGAGGAGCCCACCATGTAACCCAGAAAGATGACAGACTCTACGAAGAATGTGCACTTCTTCATGTGGATGTACAACTTTTTGACTCACAGGAGCTCGAAAATGGTGCGAAGATGACCCAGGTGATCATCTAGAGCGGCTATACACCAGAATGTCATCAAAATAAACGATGACGAACTTACCCATGTAGGGCTGGAAGACATGAGTCATCGTCCGAGCAAAGGTGCTTGGGGCATTGGATAATCCAAAGGGCATCACTAGCCACTCATACAATCCCTCTTTTGACTTGAAGGCAGTCTTCCACTCATCTCCCTCTCTAATCCTAATCTGGTGGTATCCGCTCCTCAGATCTATCTTTGAGAAGATAGTGGCACCACTCTGCATGTCCAACATGTCGTCTAATCGCCGAATGGGGGATCTTTACTTCACAGTGATTCGGTTGACAGCTCAGCTGTCAACACACATGCGCCATGTTCCATCCTTTGAGGGCTATAAGGGCTGGAACAGCACATGGACTCATACTGTGACGAATGAATCCACGGTCTAATAGCTTAGTGATCTGCCTCTGCAGCTCAGCGTGCGCTGCGGGGTCTAAACGGTAGTGAGGCAAATGGGGTAGGGAGGAGCCAGGGACTAAATCAATGGCGTGCTGGATCGACCTCATGGGATGTAATCCAGCAGGCAACTCCTCAGGATGGACATCCTGAAACTCCTCGAGAAGCTTCCTGGCAGATTCAGAAAGGTGGGTGGTGTCAAGCACCAGTCCAGATGACTAGAGTACCACCAAGGCATAAAGTATGCCATTCACAAAACTCTCTCTCTCTAACTCAACTCCCCATATAATATTCAAGGCCTTCCTCCGTTCTGTGGGTGAAAGGGTCTCCTTGGTGGCTTTCAGTTTTGGGTGTGAGGCTAAGGGTCTGTCGGGATTCAGGACCACCTTCTGCCCATTCAACATAAATGAACATGTGTTGGTCCTGTTATGAATAGTCATGTCCCTGTCATACAGCCATGGTCTCCCTAAAAGAACGTGGCAAACATTCATGGGCATGACATCGCACCAAATCCAATCAATATAGGGTCCGATCGTGATGGTACGAGACATCTGCGCATCACAGGAATGGTAGTCTTGGTAACCCAAGCTACCTAAAAAGGTGACGGGTGGGGCTCGACAGTGACCCCTAAACACGCAAGTGCGGACTCTGACACAACATCCATGCAGTTGCCACTATCAATCACTAATCTGCATGACTTCTCTCCGGCTCGGAAGAAGGCTTGGAAGATGTTGGTCCTCCAATAATCAGCAGACTCACGGGGTGTGGCCATCATACATCTCACCACTAGGAGGCTTGAGTCAGGCTCTTCATCACTGGGGGGCCCTAAGTCAAGCTCATTCAACACAACACCAACATCACCAATTCCGACTGGGGCAGACTCATCGTCACTAGCCTCCTGAATCAGTAATGTGGTGAGCTACTTGGTGCAGTTCCTGGCATAGTGCACAAACGTACCACATCTGAGGCACTTAATGTGTGCCAGACTCAGCTCCTACGGGGGCCATCCCCTTATTCTCTCTCGTGGACACACTCGTAATCTTGGCTCCATCACCTCGAGCCTTCGAGTCATCCTGTCTATCGGTCCCAGTCGTCCCAGATGTCTTATTGCGACTCTTTTGATATGTCTCTATATCAGTCGCAATAGACACAATGCCTTCCAAATTATATACGCCATAGCGAATGAGTTCGCTACGAATCTCTGGCCTCAAACAGTACTTGAATTTGGACAGGGTGTCCAGCTCAGACTCACGGATGCGGCAGCATATCATGAGATCTTTCATCTCGGCATAATACTCTGGGACGATCCTAGTGCTCTGGCGCAATGCGGTCAGCTCATCGCGTAATCGGCTCATGTGGTATGCCGGTATGTATTGGACCTCCAATAGGGCTTTCATCTCAGCCCAGGTAGTCACTGGAGGAAGCCCATCGTACTCCATCTGTCTCTCTTTTCCTAGCCAAAAGGTCTTTGCTTTCAGGGTGAGTCTCATCTTGGCAAAGTGAACTTTTTGATCCTCGTACATACCGTACCAATCAAAATAACTCTCTATGTCGAGAACCCAGTCTACGAAAATCTTGGGGTCCATCATGTCGTCATAGCTAGGAGGGTCTAGCTTGAGAACATGTGTCAGGTTTTGGCGTCTGTCTCGCACAAGTCTATCAAAGTCATCCTCAAATCGGGGGTAGTCATCGCGTTCCCTGGGTGGGAATCCGCGACGGCCATCCTGACATCTGGGAGGTGGTTCGTAATAATCCTCTCGAGGGGGGGCTCGAACAAGACGTCTCACATCTCTATGCCCAGCAGGTATGGGTCTCTCTTCCTCCCAGCGCTGATCACCAAAAGGGGCATCAGGTCGGTCCCTAAAAGCGTCATCATATCTAACATCCTGAGGTTCAACAGGTCTAGGCCTCGGTGTGCGCGCTCTCTGATCTATCTCTGGAGTTAGTCTATCCTTGTCTCGCTCGTGGTGTAAATCATGTGGACGACCTAAATGTGGGTCCAGATCCTAATGAGGGGCATCCACTCGAGTCAGGAAACGGTTCGTGGATGGTTATGTGTGATCGATGGGATTTGAACCCATGACCTAGGATAACAAATCCTAAGTCTCAACCACTGGGCTACAACATCATTCACATGTATATATATGTAAATATATATATATATATGTATTTATATAATAACAATAATAATAATAATAATAAAATTAGAATAGAATAAATTAATTTGACTTTTATAAGTTTTATGTTACAATTTTTATGAGTAGTATAATTCAATTAATTCATTCGTATGTTGGATCAAAAGCGAAGCATCTATTTCTGTGCATTAGTAGTAAATCTTAAATGTCTAATCTCAACTTTAGTTTAATCATTAAATCATTCTATTAAAAGATTTATGAAATAGAATTTAATATTAATGTATGCTTAGGTTGAAACTATAAATTGGGTGAGTGCTATGCTATGTCACCTGCAACTAAATTTCTATATGAGAGTGCGTTAGACTAAGAAAATATATGAATATACTAACTTCTATTGGATGTAATTTGATACCTTTTCTAACCTATAAATCTTTGCATTCAAATCATGTATGAAATTGAGAACAAAATTAGGAGTTTTAAGAAAGCATTGTTTAGCCTAAAATTCTTCTTTATGACTTTGAGATTTTAAGTAGGTAAATTTAAAATTCAAGTTTAGGAATCAGAATATAAGTTTTAAATCTTATAAATAGGTCATTGCAAAGTTTAATAAGATCTGAATTATAAATTTTGCAGACACATCAAAACTATGTGTGATTCATTTTGTTAAGTCCACACAAAGGTACACTGAATATTACTTTATACGCTTTTACTTTCATTGCTGCTTAAGCAACGCTTTGAGCCTGTTTTGCATTGTTACTTAATGCGTTGTTCTTAATATTAATGATATAAGAGAAATTGAATAATGTTTATGTATCTTGTGAATGTTGCAAGAAGGGCTCCGAAACGGAGCATGAATAGGTTAGGAACGGGGCTAGTCCTCGGGAGCTATAAGGGTGCCATCTGGAGCCTTTGAGGGAGGCCCAGGTGAAGGTTATGCTTAAATGCATGTTTATTGCCATCTGGAGCCCTTAAGAGAGCCCAGGCGAAGGTTTATGCTTAAATGCAAATGAACCCAGCCTCATGGTTCTGGCTTTGCCTATCAAAACTGCTATCATTGCTTCATAATATCATAGACATAAACATAAACATAAATATGAATTTTTACGCTATTATTGCTTTTCTGTTTGAAAACTTGGCATGTGACAAAAATGACATTTATTTTGCAGGAGACATGATCATCTTTTATTTGCAATAAACTTTATTTCCCTGTAATTACTATCATTTTTGCCTTTCACTTTTTGCTTAAAGTATATTTTTAATATCATTTGTATTTAGAATGTGCACTAAGGCATTATTTTTAAAATGCCAGATCAGATACAGCTGGAGGAAACTGATATAGTTTAAAAGATATGGCGCAGCAAATTAACGGATTCTAACTGCCTCCTTCAAGGGATAATTATGCTTGTATAATGAAAGTCATATAATAAATTCTGAATATTGTTTTACTTTAAATTGAATGAATGCTATTTTTTTACACCTGAATGGCTCTGGATGCGTTTAATTGTTATTTTACCTAACTGCCAATATGATTCTGCGAAAAGATGCATCCGATGTTAGGTTGGTTGTTACCAACCTAACATGGGTCATCACATGTACAAAAGATGGTGAACACAAAATTACTCGTTGTAGTCGAGGCTTAGCTGGCTTGAAGGACTCTAATCTAGTTAATTTCGCAGTAGATACACCACCGATCATCAAAGTAAATCGTGTAGGACCCTGATTTCGGCAAATAAGATGTCTATGGACCCCTTGTAACTCGTGCAACGCTACATAACAAAAGAATTTAGAAGCTCAACCTTAAATTTGAAAAGTTAATATTTAAAACAAATTATTAATATAGTTCATGAAGATAACTCAAATGAAGATCTAGGTAGCCAAACCTAGCCTAGTTGGTTTAGAACATATCGATAAATAAAATATAACATTAAATAAATTGCATTCGTGTACAATTTTTTAGTATTGTACACTTCATTTCATAGTTAATCCCTCAACCTACTGAAGCAAAATCCACACTCGAGGAACCCAAAATTTCGACGAAAATGTAACAACCCTTGGTAGTTACTAAGGAAAACGTTAACATCCGCACTCAACCTTGTTGTTCGTTAAATGACTGCTAGAGTTCGTCTTGTGTTTATCACCCATGAAATTTCCATTTTTCGTTAATTTTTCCGCCCAATATCATTTTATGTTAACTCCCTGTCAGCTTTGTTTCACACTGCAACGAATTTTATTTAAACTTAAGATAATATATATATATACGCATATAATTAAACTATATCAAATTATAAAAGGTAATATTTATGTATGCTTAATATGATGGGAGAAGATCCATTCGCAAATAACCGTCAATTCATCCTCTGTCGAATCAGTGAGGGAGCGACGTCTCCATAAGGCACGGCATCTCCCGCGAAAGAGGAACATCAAACCATCGCAGCTCTCGTGCCCTGATAAAAACCCCCAATCCCTCGACTTATCTCCTGCTCTCGACAGCGTGTTGAAGTCTCTTACAAACCCTTCCCTACCCTCCGGAGACGATTCGCCCATTGGAAAAAATTCTCAACACCTTTTGATCCTCCTCCCGTGTGATTCCTATCGTACGACAGGAAAGTTTTCCTCGAGTTCCTTCGACCGATTGATCCCTGCTTCACGACAAGAAGATCTGCCTCAATTCCTTTGCCTGATCCCTGCAGCGAAGGGTTGTCCCAGCTTCTTTCATTCGAATCCTTGTTCTTCGTGTTCAAGCCCCTTCCTCCATCATCGAGACTCGAATCGCTGAGGTATAAATTTGTTTTGTTATTTAGAAACTTTATATAATGAAACTGAATATTTTTAGATATTAAGACAATTATGTTATGATCATTTCAATGATAAATATATTCTTAAGGTATTTATGGATCTCGTTTCATTTATTGTAATTACTTGCAAGTGATTCTACTCATATCCTATGCCGGAGAATGTTCATGTTGGATTACAATTGTCTTGAAGCATTATAAAGGAATTTGGATAGTAAAATGTGATTTATGTAGCTCGAATAACTCATATTAATAGGAAATATTTTTGTTAAATCTTTAGGATTAGGCTTCTCTATTTTAGAATAAAATGGGGCGACTCATTTGCTGTAATTAAAATCTTCGATTTGATTCATAGATCGATAATAGGACTGCTAAGAATGCTTCGGGTTAGGAACCGCTCATATTCCCTCTAACCATACAACAAGCAATCTCCGTTTTGAGCTGTAAAGAGGTCTAGTATTGTTATTTTTTGGTGCTCTGTGAATATTAGAAGAGCTGATGTGGCCAAGGAGACTTGGGGGTGTTTTAATTGCTCTTTTTGTAGTTGTTTATGTGCTATATTGTGAGCTAAGTTATAAAGCATGCAAAGATTGTTTCGGTGACTGCTATTCAAGCTGTTGGTAATTTGAATGAGGGTTACAATGGTTGTCATCTAAGCCGTTGATTGAGGGCTACGCCGAGCAGCTACTTGGAGAATCTATAAAATGGGACTGCTTTGAGCTTTATGGGCCCAGATGATGAACATGCTTTATTGAACCCAGCCTCAAAGTTCTGAATTTGCCCGCAGAACTACTAACGTTGCTTCATGGCATCAAGACATTATTTATGAATGTTTTCATATGTTGATTTATTTTATGAAAATGGCATGTGACATAATTATGGCATGGAACATATATTGTTGTCTAATGATTTGTGTGCAGGAATTTATATCATTCTTATGCTTTATCCATATTTCTTGTAAAATTTAGGCGCTTAAAAATTGCACTGCGTATTTGAAATTTGAAAAAGTACAACACTTAATATTCTTGGTACTTAGAGTATTCAACTTTTGGTATTGTATTTATATGATGTCAAATTAGGTACCATTGGAGGAGACTAAGCAGACCTGATATTAAGGCGTGTGAGGGGATCACTATTCAGAACCTAAAGAAAAAAATTTGATTTTATTCCATTTTATGTTTATGTATGATGTAATAGGTATTATTTCAACTATAAGTGTATGGACAATGCTATTTGAAAGATTTCTTATATTATATTAAATGGAAGATTAATGCTTTTGCGTCTTGTATGGCTCTGGATACTTAATTACAATATCAAATGTCATTTTACTTAGCTGTTCAATAGGATATTGCGAGAATGAATCATATGTTGGCTTAGTTTTACTAACCCAACATCGAGTCCTTACAACAACGCGTCAAACTCCGGCGAGAGGTATCACCTATTCCCAAGCTTGTCTTCAAATTGTTGTTTCAAAAACCTACTGCATGTACGTATCTTCTTTTTCAAAACAAAGTTAGACCCTAATCCAATCAATTTCACCGTCAATACACCACCGCCTCAACAGTAATGAACAGTAGATCACCGGAGATAGGGCTTCCGATCCCGGCCACCAATACAAGGGCTTTTGATACCATTCGACACATTGTGAGAAGAGGAAGCGAGAGAAGATACAATGTCACAGAGATTTTCCTGGCAATGTTGTCATCTATTTTTGAGCTATTTCAAACTTTTTTTTTTGTTTTGAAAACTTATTTTCTAAGGCTAATTGTAGTTTCAAAGCAAAATTATGGCCTAAGCTAGCCTAATTATTCGTCGATACAAAGAAGATGAACAGTTGATCACCGGGGAAATTAGAGTTTCAGATTTCGGCGATCATTCATACGGTTATTGATGTTGTTAGACACGTTGTGGAGCAGTGAGTATTTTGATAAGTCGCAAATCACAGGAGGTGGCCGAAGTACCGAAGAATCAACATCGAAAGTTCACTTGCTCGGTTAAACCGCATGACAAAGATGAATATTAATTGGCAGGTCAGTCCGTGGCCACTCCATTTCAGGAATGAATATTTGATGGGGACCATCTTCGAGGCGGATCCCTCCCGGACCCGTACCAGCCTTGACGTTTCAGTTTCATTTTATGCATTTATTTTCGTCCGTCTCACTTTTATTTTTCGCATTTATTTTTGTCTGTTTCATGTATTGATCAGAGGGACGAAATTAACCCTCCGATCGTTTATTAAAAATACTCTAAGATCTAGCTTGCTTTGAGGGTATTATAAATACCCAAAATCTGTATGTTAATTTCAATTTTGATATATAGAAATTCTGAGTTTTCTCCAAACAGCGAGAACGGCTCTTGTTCCCCCCAGGAAAACCTTAGTTTCCAAATCCTCCCTCCCCAAACCCTAGTCGCCACCTTCCGAACCCCTCCCCTTGCAGCCTTTGAACTTCTCCCCTGCAGGACAGCCGCTGCCACTACCCCAGCCGCCATTACTGCCCCTGCTGCTGCTGCCAACCGCTGTCGCTGCTTCTGCTGCCCCTGCCACCACTCTCCGCTGCTGCCCCCTGCTTCGGCTGCCCAATCGCCGCTGCCCAGCCACCACCGCTGCTGCCCCTGCCGCCGTTGCCCAGCCACCACCGCTGCTGCCCCTGCCGCCGCTGCCCAGTCGCCGCCGGATCCCAGCCACTGCTGTCCAGCCGCCTCTACTGCCCAGCCATCGCTGCCCGGCCGCCGCTGTCATAGCCACAGCAAGAAATCTACTCGGATCACCCTTTTCGCTCCTGGTTTAAACCGGCGTGTGTTTGTTCTTCCCATACCCTAAACTGATTTATTTAATTATTTTCTTGTGCGATTTTCGGGTAGAAATTATTTGCAGAAGCGCAAATCTAAATCCGGTCACTACGAGTGGTTTCGGAACGGAAACGCCTCCGAACACACCCGCATGGCAAGTACAACTCGAAGTGCGAGTTACCTTTCCGAACCAAAGCCTTTCCTTTGATCCGGAACCGGTGCCAACCGCTCTTCCTTTTCGTGACTCACGACACCCCATGCCAACAAAAGTTATTTTCACATTATTGTGAAATCTTCTGCAGGCAAATGCTGAAGCTTAACTGATCTGAAGCGGCTGCGCGAAAAGTGCTTAAATTTTCGAATACATTTTAAAAATTTGCAGTCACAAGCATTCACGAACCCTATGATTGCATTAGAGCCCGACAACACCAAACTCTAGTGTTGCTCTGCATCACTATTCCGGTGGAAAATTCTGACCCGAAGACTCGCAACATTGGAAGAATATTATAAGGAATATTCTGACTCGTCGGGTCGGCTTGTGCCTTTTAAAAAGAAATATTCTTTGGAATATTCCAATTTTAATAATTTAAAAACTTTAGAAAAATATTACATAATAAATTATTAAAATAATTTAAGAAATATAAATTTAAATATAGTCAAATTATATATCAAAATAATCTGAAATGTGAGAAACTTAATTATGTAATAAAAATTAACTTTTGCCCGCAATATAATTAATTAGCCTCCAAACCTTAACTAGTGCCCAATTGTGCATCGTAAGGCATACTGAACCCTTAGGCAAACAAGATGTTACGGACTCCCAGTGACATGTATACCTTAATTTAGCAGAACTAACATCATTTGAGTTATAATTTCATAATTCAATCTTTAAACTTAATCAAGACCCGCCGTAAATCGTGTTGGACCCCGATTTTGGCAATCAAGATGTATATGGACCCTGGTAACTCCTGCAACACAAATTTAACAAAAAGGCTTTAAAAGCTCAAACCTCAAATTTGAAAAGTCAATATTTGGAACAAGTATATTATTATTATTTTTCATGAAGATAACTCAAATGAATATCTAGCTAGCCAAACCTAGCCTAGTTGGTTTAGAAACTCTCACAATAAGTTTTATAATATTTATGAGTTAATTATGTGTACTAACAGTAGTCTTAATCATAATTTAGACTAAGCCCTATTTTGATCACTTCTGATATCCTAGAAGAGCACAAATCTTAGACTTGGTATTTAAGATAGGAAAATCATAGAATTATGGAAATTATTAAATTAGGTATTTAAAATTCAATTTATCTCAATAAAAGTAGTATTTTAAGTTATGACATTTATATAGGAGTCCTATCACAATTTGATCAATTCAGGACATCTGAATTATATCATGAAATGTATTTTAACCAGAATAGTCTAGTATAACATAAATTTAAACAATAAAAGGATATCACAAATACAATTAATTATTTGTATAATGCATTTTTATTACTACAATGCATTTGAGCCAAAATCCATTGAGTGTGTTATTCAAATTTTTGATGCATGAATAAATTTAAAGATAATAAATTGCATAGAGGTTCAGAGTGGATTGTAGTTTGTACAGACAGTTGAGCCAAGGTAGGTTATAGAGAGATCAAGGGACTACACACATCATAGAGGGAGAGTGTGTATGCTATTCACGGTGGAAAAATGCGAAAAATTTAATATTAAGTATTTTATTTTTTTTCCTCAAAATTCCTCTACTTCCCCCCACCCCACACCTGATTCGCCCGATCTTGCAATCGCAGGCTCTGTCGCTCAACAAAGCCTGCAGGCGGAACCTTCTGCCTGCCAGGGGAGCCGCTTGCACCGTTTTTGGCGCAGGTTGGTCGACCCTCTTGATCGACCACCTCCTCTCCTTCCCTCTATTTAAACCACCCTACTCTCTCACCTTCCCCACAACAGTAGCAGCCACTCTCGACAGCCAGTCCCTCTCCCTGCCAACCCCTCCTCCTCAGCCCTATCAGCCAGCCACCCTGCCGACCAGCTCCCTCCTCCAGCCAACCAGCAACAGCCAACCCAGCCCTTCCCTGCCTCCTGCTAGCAGCCGATCAGCAGCAGCCCAACCAGCCCTCCTCCAGCCGGCTACCCACTTGACAGCCTTCAGCCACCCCACTCCAGCCTCCCTCCGTTTTCCGGCGATCCTAATCCTAAATGTGAGAAGTAATAAAAAAGAGGAAAATGAGGGGAAAATTTTGCTAATATTTTCTTCGTTCTTTTTTTGACTCTATACTTAATAAATCATTATTATAAAATTAATAAATTAGTCATTCACATTATTATTATTCTCATTAATTAATAATGATAACAATACAAATATTGTTAAATTATTCTTATTTCTATTCTGTTAAATTTCAATTTAAGCATTTTCTTTTTTACAGTCATTTTCATTTTATTTTTCTTTCATTCATATATTATTATTATCATTAAAATAATGATAATAATAATAATAATATATCAAATATAATGACTACCCTCCTTGATTTAAAAATGTTGTCTTCTATCAAGAGAAAGAATAAACGAAAAACATAATAGAAAATAGCAAAGTAAAAATCTCTAAAAGGCTAATTTAAATATACAAATCTAAATGCAAATCCAAAATCGAACTATCAAACTTTCGATCTTAACGAAAAAAGTACCCAATATATGACATGTATTACATTTTGCACTTTTTCTGCTGCTTAGCTTCACTTTAGAGCCAAATTCATATTGAAGCTTGGTTGGTTGTTCGGAATCAATATTCGTGACTAGTTACTGGAGAAATGACATTAGTAACAGCATTTGTGGGTTGTTACTGGAAAAAGACATAAGTAACGATATTCATGAGTTATTACTGGAAAAATAACAACAGTAACAACATTCATGGTGGGTTACTAAAAAAATGACATCAATAACCAACATCTTTGAGCTAATATCTTTTGCAAGAAATTAATTATTTCGTTTGCATTTTTACCTTACATTTCCTGCATCCTTATTTCCACAAATTGCGTCTCTATTATTATAAAATATAATACTACATTGTTTACTATGGTACTTAGAGTATTCTCTAATTATTGAAAATTACAATTCCGGTATTATTTTATGTACAATACCAGGTCAGGTACTTCTGGGAGAGCTTAAACAAGAACTTTAAAAATTTTCACTGGTGGAAGAATATACAGCGCAACTTTTACTTTTATTTTATTTTACTTTTCAAAATTCATCTTGTGTTCTAGAAGATGAATTTTGTCAGAAGTTAGTTGGCTATATTGTAAATTTTGAAATATTATTAAATATGAAATATATTTTGATTTTTATGTGTTCATTTTCTTTCAAAATTGCTCAATATGATCCTGCGGTATGTGAGTACCCGATGTCGAGACAGTTCTCGCTGAACTGGCGTCGGGTCACCGCATATAAGTACTTATTTACTCAATGCATATTATTAAATCTCATACATATTAAATCACATGCCAAGCAAATTCATAATTGCTTATTAAATCTGATGCAATGCTAATCCAATGTAAGCTCAATTTTGGAATCTAAAAATTAATTTGTGCTATATTGCATCAAATAGAGAATTGTGGTCTAAAATCACACATAGGAGCAAGGATCGTAGAGGAGGATCAACATAAGCAAATGCATATCAGAGCTGAAAGTTGTGAGGTTGGCAACTAAAAGCACTAGTCAGTGGGTTTGTGGGGAACAACTCAATATTTATAATTAGACTTGAAGGTGCAAGTGTTCTCTTTTGACAATTGGAGAATAATAACACGATCATAAAGGTAAAGTTGTTTAAGACATGTATTATATTCATGGGAAGAGTATCATGCAATTCAATTCTCATAATCAGCTTAATGTAGTGTAAAGAACCAGTATAAAATAGCGTTTGTAAAAAAAGTGACCTGCTTCAAGATAAAAAGAGTTGTGATGAGGCTCAAGAATCAAACTACACTAACCCTAGGTGCATGTATAAATATAGCCTTTAAAGAAATGCCATTATCCATATCAATTTTACTTTTCTTTTCATTATATAGGGCAATATATAAAACAAATGCCTTATATTCCAATTCTTAATGGAGGATATTTGTGTTGTGTTTATGTTGTGTTTTGGAGACCACTTAGTCCATCATAAAGATGCTAATGGTGCTCTGATGAGCTTCCGAGAGGTTCCGAGGCGATTCGGAACAAAAAGTGAAGTTCAGCAGCAACAATGGCGCTACGGCATGCCGCAGCGATCGATACTGCAGCGCGCCGCAGTGGAAATAGGCGCTATGGCGCACAGCAAGGGCCATCCCAAGTCACAGGTGATTCGAAAGGCGGGCGCTACCGCGGGCGCAGCGGGTTCCATCCAGAGACGCGAGCGCTACCGCGCGCGCAGCGGGTTCCATCCCAAGACGCGAGCGCTACCGCGCGCCGCAGTGGCAGGTCATTCGAAACACGGGCGCTGCGGCGCACAGTAGCGCCTGGCGGAGTTCTGCTCCAGTTCAGGTTACGCCTCAAGTAAATTGGAGAGCATTTTGAACTTTTCAGGGTCCAAAATTGAGCTAGGTACTTAAACAAACATGTTGGAAGAAGTTTACTGCGTTGACATTTCAGTTGGAGGCTGTGTGCTTGCTGTGAGGAGGAGATTCCAATGTGAAGCCCTAAATAAATTATTGTGCAAGAAACCTCTTGCATGTTGGAGAAGAGACTCCTAGTGGTAGCTGCTTCCTCTCCTCTTCATATTAGAGTAAGAACTTGTGTATTTCCAGTTAAGAGATAAGCTTTTTGTAATTCTCTAATCTTCAAATTTTCTAGTGGATTATTCTGTAGTGTGGCTCCGTAGATTCTTTCGTTCTTAGGTTTTCCACGTAATCGTTGGTGTTTGGATGTTTTGCATGTTTATGCTTGATTGTCTTTGCATGCATGTGCTGTGATTTTCTATAAGTGGTTTTGTAATTTTGAATTTGCTTGGTAACTGTCAATGCAACTCCGATCCTCAATCAAGCGCTCTTGTCAAACCGCTTCCGCTACGGAGAGTGTGCTCGGTGGTGCTGAGTTTGATTTATAACGAACAATTTATGCCACCTGCACTATCGAGTTCACCTCATCAAATAAAAACGAGGAAGTCATGAGCTTCGAGAAATCCTCCGGCTTCCTCACCTTTGAGGCACAAACAAGATACATAGCAAAAAAATATGAAAAAAACAAGCATCCACAAGCACACAAATTTTATGTGGACAGATCACGAAGCCGCACCACAAAAATTATCACTATGATTTAAGAAGAAAATATAAGAAAGATCTCACTCACTTCAAAAACTCATAGCCTTTCGCATCCCTCCTATAGCCTCTTCTCCCTCACAACACTCCAAACCCTAATAGTTCCACAATCACCAACTCTCAAGCACAGCATCTAGCACACACATAAACCTAAGCCTCTCTTAAGTACATATATATAGCTTTTCAAATAGCCCCCAAACACTCATTCTGGCCATCCTAAGAGTCCTTAAATAATTGCCACGTGTTAGGCATGCCCCTACTAGACAAGCCATGTGTCCAAATTCTCCTTCCCTCACATCAACTTGATTCCAAGATTCCACATTCGTCCCGAACTTAGGCGCGCCCAAGCGCCAGGCTCTCGGGCCCTTCAGTTATACAGAGCGCTTGGGCGCACCCAAGCCTATGTTTTAGCTTTTTTCCTAGTTCGTCCTACTCATGCGTGGGCGCGCCCAAGTGCTCAGGTCTCAGTCTCAGGCTCCATTATCTGAAGAAGCGTTACCGCTTGAGCACGCCCCAAGGCTCGGCCCGCCTAATAAATTCAATGTGTCCAGCGCTTATACGTGCTCAAGCACCCAAGCCTCAGGTTTTGTTAACTCCAGGAACATCTCATTAGAACTTAGACACACCCAAGTCTTGGTATAGGTGAGTTCATGAGCAAACTCCTTAGCGCTTGGGCGCGCCCAAACGCCGTCTTATATGTCCAGTATAGTTCATTCAACAACCTTCGGGCTCACTTGATCCGATTCACGTCCAGTTCGCACTTGGTATCTGTGCTGACCCAAAGTCGCTCCAAGCTCCGCAACTAACCTATGGCTTATTTCAAGATGTCATTCAATTGCACTTGAGACTTCACCACTCCAATTCATGCTCGCATCAACGCACTTGAAGATGTAATCAGGTCCCCTCAAACATGTTGCATCACTTTGATCTGCACTTGAGTCTCTTCAAATATAGCATATAATGAATCTCATGACAACTATGAGCTACCATAAATTCTTCTACAGTAAACCTTCTTAGCATAAAACAAAATTAGTTATCTGATATTGGTGTAATCTTCCTACATCACTCACTCTCATAGCTTCATTGCATGACACACAAGTTTGATTTTTCAACAATTAGCAAAATCTACCTGAAAAAATATATTTGACAAATATAAATACATACTACAAGAGAAGCAAAATGCCTATTTACCAAACTCATAATTTCTCCTAGTAAATGAAAATACACAACCCAACAATCTAACAGCACTTCAATATACATATAACTAAAACAGATTATCAAGTAATTAGCAGTTAGATGATACCAATGGTCTTGTTTCAAGTAAAGCAGCTCACTGCATTGGCAGTATAGATTTAGCCGTTAGACAATAGTACAATAAGATTGCACAGGGCTGGCATGACCTTTGTTTGCTTAACAAGCCTAGAACGCCTTAATCAATCAACTAGAATTTAAGCAAGTTTATTGGAAACGTTTACCCCAAGTGGAACAAACAAACAAACAAAAAATGCGCAGAGATATGCAACTTTAAAACCATCCTACTTATATGAAAGAAGTTCATTGCTATGTTGTTTGGTTCAGAATAATCCAAGCACAGTGATTTAAACTTCTACAAAAAAAATCTGCTACACGATGTGAGATAGTTTTAGAAATAGTTTTGTAAAAAAGGTTTCGTTTGTTTTACCTTCATCCTATCTATCCAAATAAAAATACAACAAAATGCAATAATTATAACAAAAAGCACCAGCTTTTGACAGATCTTTGTCCAAACTTATGCAAGATTGCTCACGGAGCAAATAGATTTTTGGCTCCATTCAACATCAAAAGTCAATGAGAGAAGCAACCACTGAGCTTAGCTCAGCATACTTGGAACTGAGTGAAGTCTTCATCGAATATAACAAGTTCGAAGTTAGAAAGAACTATATGTACCATGTGTATCAAAGGTTTTTAGATGCAACATGCATGCGTTCAGAAATGACAAGAAACTTAATTTAGAGGTTTAGGACTAAACTAAACCCGAATAAAGTTTTGAGTATTATGCAAGATGCCATGATTATTACAAAAAGTGCCAGCTCTAAACCGATCTCTCTGTCCAAACTTATGCAAGATTGCTCATGGAGCAAATGTATTTTTGGTTCCAATTAGCTTCAAAAGTCAATGAGAGAAGCTACCAGTGCGCATAGCTCAGCATACTTTAACTGAGTTAAGCTTTCATCAAATATAACAAGTTCTAGGTTAGGTAGAAATATATACATCATGTGTATCAAAAGTTTTTAGATACAACATGCATGCGCTCAGAAAGGACTAGAAGCTTAATTTAGTAGCTTTTGGACTGAACTAAGCCCGAATCAAGTCTTGGGTAAAAAGAACCGGCTTTTGAAGGATCTCTATGTCCAAACTAATGCATTATTGCTCATGGAGCAAATAAATTTTTGGTTCCAATCAACTTCAACAGACAAAGCAACCACTGAGCTTAGCTCAGTATAAAAGGTTTTTAGATATAGCAAGCATACGCTCAGAAATGACTAGAAACTTAATTAGTGATTTTTGGACTGAACTAAGCCCGAATCAAGTTTTGGGTGCCAGATACCATAATTATAACATAAAAACCAGCTTTTGACGGATATCTCTATCCAAATTTATGCAAGACTGCTCATTGAGCAAATAGATTTTTATTTCCAATTAACTTCAAAAGTCAATGAGAGAAGCAACCACTGAGCTTAGCTCAACATACTTGAACTGGGTCAAGCCTTCATCAAATATAACAAGTACGAGGTCAGATAGAAATATATACACAATATGTATCAAAGGTTTTTAGATACAGTATGCATGCGTTCAAAAAGGACTAGAAACTTAAATTAGAGTGGTTTTGGACTGAATTAAGCCCGAAAGTTTTGGGTATTATGCAAGATGCCATAATTATAACAAAAAATGCTGACTTTAGACAAATCTCTTTGTCCAAACTTATGCAAGATTGCTCATGGAGCAAATAGACTATTGGTTCCAATTAACTTCAAAAGTCAATAAGAGAAACAACCACTGAGCTTAGCTCAGCATAGTTAACCTGAGTCAAGCCTTCATCGAATATAACAAGTTCAATGTCATACAGAAATATATACACCATGTGTATCACAGGTTACAACATGCATGCCAAAAAGGGCAAGAAACTTAATTTACTGGTTTTTGGACTGAACAAAGCCCAAATCAAGTTTGACAATAATATAAGGTTCATAATTATAACAAAAAGAACTGGCTTTTGACGGATCTCTCTGTCCAAACTTATGCAAGATTGCACATGGAGAAAATAGATCTTTGGTTCCAATTAACTTCAAATATCAAGGAGAGAATCAACCGCTAAGCTTAGCTCAGCATACTTAAACTGAGTCGAGCCTTCATGAAATATAGCAAGTTCGAGGTCAGATTGAAATATATATACCGTGTGTATCAAGGTATTTAGATACATCATGCATGAGTTCAGAAAAGATTAGAGACATAATTTATAGTGGTTTTTAGACTGAATTAAGCCTGAATCAAGTTTTGGGAATCATGCAAGGTGCCATAATTATAACAAAAAGGCCCAGCTTTTGATGGATATTGGTTCCAATCAACTTAAAAAGAAATGAGAGAAGCAACCACTAAGCTTATTAGCCCAGCATACTTAAACTAAGTGAAGCCTTCATCGAACATAGCAAGTTCAAGATCAGATAGAAATGTTTACCATGTGTATCAAAGATTTTTAGATACAGCATGCGTGCGATCAGAAAGGACTAGAAACTTAAATTCGAGTTATTTTTTGGACGAATTAAGCCCGAGTCAAGTTTTTGGTATTATGAATGAAAATATCTCTTCAAAAAAATGATAGGATGGCTTTGAATTGATCAGAGTGAGCGCAACAGAGATAATAAAGTATTTATTGATAACAAAAATAAAGGAGCAAAGCTTACCGTTGCAAGCAGCGTCAAAGCCATGATGATTTCATTCTTATTCATCGGTCCCATCTTCTCCAATTTCTCCCTCGCAAGCTTGGGCGCATCGGGGCTGCTCTTCACCATGGGCGGATAAACAACGTATAGCAGCAACGGCACAACAATCAAAGAAACCAGACCGGGAACAATCGCGGCCACTGCCCAATCAGTCCAACTAATCGCCTGGTTAATAGTATTAAAAGTTAAATTCGCACTGAGAGGGTTCGCCGCCATGGCCGTTAGGAACATAGAGGATGAGATGGCTGACGTCTGGAAGCAGGTGAGCATCAACCATGAGCCAAGCCGGTTCTCTGTTCCATCCCCGGCGTTACTTCCGCAAGCCACGCACAGCGACTTCACAAGAGGGAGAAAAATTCCGCCAGCTCTAGCAGAAACAGAGGGGATCGCGGGGGCGAGAAGAGCCTCGCTAAAGACAAGACTGTAGCCGAGCCCCAGGGAAGAACCGCCGAAAAGAGATACGAATTTGTAAGCGACGCGGTTGCCAAGGCCGGTCTTGATGAACCCCCGAGCGAAGAAGAAGGCGAGGGCGATGAGCCAGGGAATCGGGTCGCAGAATGCGGAGAAGGCCGCAGCGAATGTTAGGGTTTTGGTGACAACGCAAGCGCCGAGGCCCAAAAGCGCAACGGCGCCCAGCGGGAGCGGCTGTGTGATGATGCCGACGATGGTAGAGAGGAAGATGGCGAGGAGCTGCCAGGCATTGCGTGAGACGCCGGAAGGGGCTGGGGTGAACCAGAGGAGAAGGCCGGTGGCGATCGTTGCAGATAAGGGTTTGAGAGACGCGCCGTGCCATGAGTATGAAGGGCCGGATGGGATCGGTAAAGAAGTGGCGGCTGCGGATGCAGCCGATGGCCGCAGCGACGATATCGGGAGAGAGACTCCGGATTTTAGGAATGAACGGGAAGTTCGGTGAGTGAGGAGGCGGGATCTGGAGGGAAGAGGTGTGACGGAATTGGACGGTGAGGATTTAGCGGGACAGTGACGGCGATGGGAGAGGGGAAGGAAGCCAATGTTGCAGGAGAGGACGGAGGACGCCATAAATGGCAGCGAAGGAAGGCTGTATTTGGCGGGGAGGGGAGGGTAGGGGGTCGGTGGATGTGGATCGGACGGTTGGGAGAGGGAAGGGATGACTAATTATTAACTGAAATGTTATGGTCAATTTAGAGCATCGACCATGTCGCCGTGGTCATGAAGCAGTGATCTCCGTCGGGAGATTTTGGACCGTTCGATTGGTATGAGCAGCTGCTGGCAGCGGGAGCGTGGTCCCGTAGAATTTGAAAAGGGGGGGCCGTCGGCGGGGTAACACTTTCGTGGCAGCGTGGGCGACAAAATCTAGTAGTGATCTGGAGATTATGCTTTAAATTTATTATTTTAAATCTTGTATTTAAATTGTATTGATTTAATATTTAATGTTTATTTGAAATTTTTTATTTAGTGGTCATTTCTTAAAGATTGCTTAAATATATATCCATACAAAATAAATATAATAAAAAAGTATTTAATTTTGATACCGCATATATACAAATTTAAAATATAAATCAACAATAAAAATAAATGTAACAGAATATCAAGAACAAATATTCATATGAAAAAATAAACTAAATAAAACAAAATTTCGGATGTTTAACAAGAAAATAGATGTCTTGGTAAGATTTGCATAATGCAGTTTTTGATGCATAAATAATATCAATTATATTTGAATTTGATGAGCCATGAATGCTAAAGACTTCTTCATTTTTTTTTTTTTCAAAACGGAACCAACAAAGACGATTGTAGCTTAGGTGAAGATAGTAAGGTGAAGCCAAAGATCCAATGTGAACAAACTTAAGGCAACATTAAGTAAATCAAGCCACAAACAAAATAAAGGGTTGAGACACCCTAGGTTTCTAGGTCCATGAAAGAGGCAAAGGGAGTAACATGCTAGACAAGTCTTAAAGAAACAACTTTGTGACTTATTCATTGATATAACATCTGATTGTAGCATTAGTGATCTAATTAAGGATCATTCTCTTAAATGTTATTGAATATTCATATTCGTATGAGAACACAGTTATGCTTATTTTAAGCCAAGTGTAACATGTAATTATATCAATACTAATAATAAAAAGCTGCTTGCCCATTTGTCTGTCATATTAGTTGTTGAAGGAGAAGGAAAGTGAGGTTTAGCGATATGCTCATGTTCTTTATAAGATCTTATTATTCTTGTATAGCTGTTATAATATGCTTATATGCTATAAGAGAAATATAGCATATTGATGAAGCAAGTTGTTAAATTCTTAGCTTCCAAGATAATTTGGACTTTTGCATCATAACTCCTCGATATCTTCTTATATTTTTGTTTAACATTTCAATATTATTATTGATTTTCAAATGTATGAAGATTTCTAATGATTTTCGATAATCTAATATGCATTTTGAAGATGGACTCATTTGATATCATTTGAAAGAGATCATACTTAAGACTAAGTGAGTTTATTCTAAATTAACAATCATTATCCATTAGTTTATATATTATAGTTAAAGAATCTCATATCTCTTTCCATATTTTGGGTAAGAACATGCATATAATTTTCTTGCACAAATGCACGCTAAAAGCAAGTAGTTGCTTTTGTTTTCAATTATGCTTTCTAAAAATCATAACTAGTATATAAACTATATGTGATAGTAGGCTTATAACTTCCTATTTCAATTAATACCCGCATATGATAGTAACAATTTGAAGAAATTACTCTCTTTATTTTTTAAAGTTAAATCCGATGTCATCAATCAACAATGGTTTAGAAAAAATGCATCCTTCATCTCAACTACATAATCACTTTTGAATAATACAATTGAAAGAGATATTTACCACATTAGCATATCACAATAATGTAAATTCTTCGCTCTTATACCATAATCACATGATTACTAAGATAATGGTTGTTATAGTCATCATTATCACCATCAAAATCATCATCGCATTATTTATATCCTTGCAATATTTACTTCCATAATTAGCACATCTAGATCATAATCATTGCCAATATCATAATTTGATCATTATTAAGAAAATTGTGATGTTCATCATCTATCTTCATGATATTAATGTAATTATTCATGTGATTATGGTCATAATTTTCATCATCATTGTGACCATCGTGGTTGCCATAATTATTATCAACACTTTATTTGATATATAAAGTAACATACATATAAACATATTAAAAGCTCTATCATATATAATGTAAATTATAAAATATAAAATTTTTCATCATTTTTACTTTTTTATAAAAAAAAAACAAAATAAAAAAGAAGTTCTTATACCAGTAGGTGTGCTGGTTAACACTACGGATGGATAGAGGGTGAGGCTAGTCAAAATTGATGTCAATGATGGCAGAACATTGAGGTGGTTCCTGGCAATGATGATGATTTAACAGAGAGCAGAGAGCAAATGAAGAGTGGAGCTCAGCCAAGCTGATTAATGGCTTTGTCTTGCAATGACATTTGACTAAGATGGGAGTTTGGGCATAACGTCAATGGGCTAAGGTGTAACGACCCTAGTGTTGTTACATGTTAATTAGTAATCTAATTGACTCTAATTCTTTTTCAATACACTTATAATAGTATTAAGAGCATTGTGACGATCCCAATATTGAGAATCACTTAGCTTAATATTGATGCCTCACCACAGTACCTTATACTAGATTAGAATAAAACTAATCTAAATCATTAAGTATTGTATTTGGCCAATGATTTAGAAGAGGATCTTAAGTTAAGATGAAAATGAGATTGTGAATGATGTTAAGTAAATTTATAATTGAAAATACAATACATAAATCTTAGGATGAGAATAAAATATGACTTGAGCATGTGATATAAGTAAGAAGATATGAATTTATAAGTTAACCCTCCGTAACCCGTAACCCTAGGTCCTAGGGTTAAGTTTTGCCGGCAATCCCGGCCACCTTCGGCGAAGGTCCGCCCACCGACGTGTAGGCCTCGTCAAGGGCTACCGTCAGCCGTGCGGGCCGAGGTGGTCCGGGGCCGGGAAGGCCGGCAAAAGCCGTGCCCTAGCCCGGCACCCTCGGGACGTCTCCGCGAGGGAGACGAAGTCCGGGCTGGGCCGGGTCGACCTGAGCCCGTCCCGGTCGCGTCCGGGTCTGCGTAAGCCAGGTGGGGCCCGCAGCGCCACGTGGCAGCCTCCAGGCTTGCCACGTGTCACGTGGGACCCACCACCAGAGCCGTGTCCTCTTCGGCTTCGGCCGTGGGGACCCCTGCGCCACGTGGCAGCCAGCTGACACACCACGTGTCCCGTGGGGCCCACCGCCCGAGCCCGCGCGACGCTTCGTCTTCCTTGTGGGGCCCACAGTGCCACGTGACAGCCTCTGGGCCCGCCACGTGTCAAGTGGGACCCACTGCTCAGTCACCCGAGACCGTTCAACTTCCCTGTGGGACCCACAGCGCCATGTGGCAGTCTCTGGGCACAGCCACGTGTACAGTGGGGGTCCACATGCAGTGCAGCACCCAATCAGGTGCTGCCACGTGTCATAGGTCGAGCCCACTGCCCAATCAGCTAGTTAATTAGTTTAATTAATTACTATTAGTGATTAATTAAATACAATTATTGGTTAATTAATTATAATTAGTATTAATGATGTTTTGATAGTAAACTTGTAATTAATTAATAATTAATAATATATTATGATTATTTTAATATTAATTAAATAATAACAGTAATTAGAATAATTAATGATTATTAAATAGTAAACTATAATTAATTATTCTTAATTAGATATAACAGGTGATTAAGGTTAATTAAATAGTAATTAGTGCTAATAATTTTTCAACAGTAAAATAATAATATTATATAATTTAGTTAATTAATTAATGGATTAATTATTGTTAATTAATAATTAAGCTTAATTAATCTCAGATTAATTAAAGGTTAATAAATTCAGAAATTATATATAAACTTTAGGAATGAACAGTAAAATCATTCAATTTAAATAAATGAATAGTAAAATAATTCAAATTATATTTTTGGATAGTAAATCTTAAAAGTTTAATAACTTTTTGTAGGATGATCCAAACATAGCAAATATAGATCTCAAAATACTCAGAAAAATGTAAGGAATCAAATAACGTAAGTCAAAAATGAATTTTGGGTACGCATAATGAGGTAACATATTAGGACCTCTTTAGAACCTCATAACTTTTTACCCAGTTATCAGAATATAGTTAATATGAGTCTTAAAATGCTCAGGAGAGTGGCCACATCACTATAGTAGTATTAGTTTTCTCATTTAGATATCAGGACAAAAAGTTAACCCCAGAATTCTCAGTGAAAAATGACCAAAATGCCCTTAGACTTCAAGTGGCCATAACTTAGTCAAATCAACTCCAAATTTAAAAATTCAAGATGCTAACTAGTTTAGAATTTCAATGTCATCAATAAACTAAAATAATATTTAAGATCTGAACCCTAGAAATTTGGAAAATAACCACAATACCCTTGGCCTTACTTTTGATCATAAATTGACCGTTCTCGTCCAATTTAGGCGTACTTACTGTCTATCTTCAAGTTAGACAGTAAGGAATCAGTTGGAACTAAGGGAATTCATTTCTGACCTATAAGATAAAAGTTGACTTTTTGACCTTTAAAGTAGGGGCAAAATAGTCATTTTGCCATAAGATTGGACTAAGTACCCTTACCCTTTAGTTAATATTCCAGAACATTAAAACTAATGTTATAATCGTGTTAGTGCCATTTAAGTGAGTAAAATCAACCCTTATATCAGAATTCAGGATTCTTCTAAGTCTTAAACACTACACCGTAAGGATCTTTCCTGAGACTAGGATTAGATCTTATATTAGAATTCATTCATTGGGTAAATTGGGTTACCCAATAGGTGAAACCTTGGTTTTATAAGTTTATAGACTTTTCTTTTATTTTACAATTTGTTCTGATTATTTTGTCTTTTAACTTTAGTTTTAGGATAGGAGATTCATCCTATTAAGTTTGATCACTTAATAGGATTGGTCTTAACTAGTATAGCACTTATAGAATAAAACCTAGAACTTAAGTCTTATCCTTTTTGGATTATGTGATTAAACTTAAATCTGGTAGTATTTAATCCATAATCTATAGGTTTAGAAGGTCTTGATTAGATCTTAGATAGAACATCTAAATTCACAAAATTATGACGTATGATTTATTGATTCAACTTATAGTCGTCTATCTGATTGAACTAGATTAGAACCTGATCAGTTATAATCTTTTTTAACTTATAAGGATGAATTTCTAAGTTACACTCGACAGTAGGAAAATGGTGATCCAGAACTTGTGTAACTTGGAATAGTTATAATGGTTAAGTAAAAAATAAATAATATCACCATGTTTAGTAGAGTCCATTGCTTACTTTGATGATTGTCGCTTACGTATTCCTTGTATTTTTGTGCCTTAACTTCTTGAGCATGTCATATAAGATTTTTAATGCATAAATAAAATGTTAGGAAAATATGGAGATTTCTTAGATTCCTTGTGAAAGTATTAAAGTGATTAATGAAAAGATGATAGTTATATGAGTTGCTTCTCAGATATGTCCTTATTGCCTAGTCTCCTTATATCGCTAGGGGAAGGACTTGTTTTGTTGTGTGCATTGTTGCCTAGCCTCCTTATGTCGCTAGGGGTACACCGTTGGTGCCTTAGCCGTACTGGTGCTAAGGTTACTTTGTGTGCTTAGTTGACTAGCCTCCTTATGTCGCTAAGGGCACACAGTTGGTGCCTTAACCGTACTGGTGCTAAGATCATTCGATTACTTTTGTGTGCTTAGTTGCCTAGCCTCCTTATGTCACTAGGGGTACACAATTCTGTGACTTAGCCGTGATGGTGCTAAGCTCCTTTGATATTCGATGGGCTAGATTAACTCTTTTCTGTATGGCAGTTGATGCACGGATATTTATATACAGTTATGTTGGTTTATTTACTTTTCAACATTTTTATTCTGTCAACTACTTCTTTGTACTGCTTATATATTTTAGAATGTTAGAACCTTGCTGTTATTTATATGTATCACTGCTGAGTTATTTTATCTTAATTGGCATGTTTCTTTTGGTCACCAGCATATTTAGGATGTAGCATTTTTCTTATAACACTTGTTTGATTATGTATATTTATATGCCTTACCTTGTTTAGTTTATATTTGAGGCATGCCTTAGCCTCTCTTTTTTGCTTAAGTTATAAATGATGATTTATAGCTTTTCCTTTCTTTTGTATTGCTTGCTGCTCCCTTATACATTTTTTGCTTAGAAGTTATAGAATGATGATATTACATAACACGTATAAAACTTATCAGCTTAAAATGTACTTAGACAACTGTCTGACCAGATTTTTCTTTTTTTGGCTGGGGCCCTATATTGTGAAACTGAGAATGGCAGATCCTCTTCAGTTTGACGATCAGGATCTTGGAGTGGAGCCATATCCGGAGGAGGAGCCTGTGGAAGAACCAGCTATTTAGCCCTCTATTTTAAGTGAGGATGAGTGCACTTTTATTTCTATTATTTAAAACTTAAACTGATGTAATAATACAGGTACTGATGACTGCGTATTTGGATGTTATACTTATGTTATGAGATACATTTCTTTATACTCATGTTGTGATGCTTGGATGTTTTATATTAAAAATCACTTCCGTACTCTGTATGTTTACTTAGATAGTGACTGAATATTTGATTCTATGCTCACTCCTTCCCTTATTAGGTAGATTGTGGATTTCATCCTAATCCAATTATAAGTGAAGGGTTAGCTAGAGTGTCACGCCACTCCTTAGCTTAATCTTGTGGATTAAGGGGTGGGGCGCCACAAGCCGCCTGTGATGATGAGTGATTTATCTTTCAATTTTTTTTAAACTATTTAAATGTTATAATAATACAGGTTCTGTGACTGTAATTTATTTTATGCACTTTATTATTTTTTGAGCTATCTTACTACTGTTTCTTATGTGATGCATGGTGAATGGATGTACTATTTACTTCATTTAGCTTCCGCACTCTGCTTGTATGTCAGATTTAGTGATTGATCCCCTCAAATATTCTGTGCATGTCTTCCCTTTATTATTGGATCGTGGATTTTACCAAATCCAATGATAAGAGAGGGATTTGCACAAGTGACCCTCCGCTTCTTAGCTTAATGATTGCGGGCTTAGGGAGCGGGGCGCCACAGTGTCAAACCCGTTATTAATTAATAGGTTGCGAATGCGATCGTAAGGATCCGACCCGTTAATATTTAGGCGGGCCCCACTGGCCGATTTAATTAGATTAAATAATAATATTTTATTTAAAAGTTCTTATTTAAAATTGGACTATTAATTGAGTTCCGAAAAAATACCAAATTTTTACCCTTAGCTAATTGAAGGGTGGGGAACGCAATGGCGTACTCAGATTTTTGATTTGACGAGTATTTATTTATTTGATTTTTAGGGAATTTAAATAATATTAAAATCTTCGCCAAAATTTTGACGACCTCCGATTGACATTAAAACATCACCCTTAGCTAATTTGGGGGCAGTGAGCGCAATGACCAAGTCCATTTTTTAATTTGAGGTCAAAATAAAAAGTCAATTTCTAAGGTTTCTGAAAATTCTCAAAATCAGAATTTGATCAATTTGATTCTTAGTTTGAATTAGATCTTAGTGGTGAGTTCCAAATAACTTAATTAAGATATTATGATCATAATTAGAACTTAAATTAGTCTTAATTAATCTAAATAATAATCTGAGTTGTTATAGTCTGCCTCTTTAGTTCAGTATTTTTGTAATAGAACATGCTAGACCTAGCTCTATGGTCAGCTATGATAGTATTCGTCTATTTCTATAAGTGTAGCCAAGCCTAGCTTTATGGTTGATTAGGATGGTATTCATTAGACTTTTTGGTTCAATGTTTTCGTTTAGCTCGTTTATGTTATGACAATACTATTTTATATACATTTTTCTGTTTTGATCTTTTAAGTCTAACCAGGCCTAGCTCTATAATTGGCTAGGATGGTATTTGTTAGACTCTCTTTTAGTTCAGTGGCTTTGTTTAGCCAAATTATATATATTATCAGTTATGCATATTTTCAGTTCTTAGTTCATTTTAGTGCAATTATTTCAGTGCAATGCTTTTTAGTTCCATTACTTGTATGTGTTAGGATGTTAACTTTTATTTCAATTCTTTTATATTTCATTATAATTTTTTTATATAAATTAACACGTATTTAATTGATCATAAACACAATATGATGAGTTTACTTTTAATTATTTTAGTTATTATATATATATATATATATATATATATTACTGCCTAATATTGGTTGCAACTTCAGGTTAAGGTATGTTAATTTACATACTTTATTTTGTTTAAGTTATAAATACTTAATCTATAACTATCCTGCTCTTGTTGCTTGTTGCACCTTAAATACTTGAATGCTTAATAAAATGTGATATCTTAAATATTTAGTCTTATTTAATTAATTTAAAATATATTTAGACAATTTGTCAAACTGTAAGTTTTTCTCTTTATTGGTTGGGGCCCTGACATTGTGATACCGACAATATCAGATTTTGAGCTGTTTATTGAGGTTGCTTCATGCGAGGAGTCAGGTCAGGTGGAGGATCTTCCTGCTGGAGAGGCTTAGCTAGTTTTTATTTTTGCTTATGAGGATGAGAGAGTTCTCTTTCATTAATCGTGTTTATAATAATTAAATAGTATGGATGTATTTCTTTTCTGCATTTTTATATTGAGCTGAGTTATTACCTTTTCTTTCCTTTACGGTGATGTGATGTGGATGCTATACCCTTATTTGCTTCCGCTACTTTGATATTTTCATATTTGACCTCAAGTCTCGGGCGGCAAGCCTCTCAGCGAAGGTGGGTTGGGTTTATACCTGACTCAACTATAGTTGGGAGGGTTGTTGCGTAGGAACCACACTCTCCGTAATCATGTTGATTTTTGATTGCGGTGGCAATGGCGAAGTCAGATTTATATTTCGAGGTCAAATTAAGTAACTCAAAATTTTAATTAATTAAATATTATTAAATAATTCAAATATTCGATTGAGCTCTGAATCGCTTCAAATCTTCAGGATTTGGTTCTAATGACTAAATGAATTTAGTGATATGACAATTAGAATGCAATTAAGCTAAGTAATAATTTAGGGTTGTTACATAAATTAAGTATGAAATATATCTTCTTATGTTTATAATTTAACTTGTTATTTCCAATCAAGTATGTCCATGAGCTAGAGGACCTCCTCCTCTGAACTGCGATGTTGCAGAAATCAATCTCATTGCCAAACATACGGACGACATCGTCCTCTTCAGTTGCGGCCAGGAGATGCAGCGAAGTCCAAGCTCTGATTCCAGGGACAAAAGGGTGGGCGGGGGAAAAGTTGAGGTAATCCTATGTCAGAACCCTCAATGAGTGGCTAGGACGGAGGCTGCAACTCTGCTGCTATTTGGAATCGACAAGGATAAAACTTATCAACAGGGAGAGCGCAGAGGATTTATCAAGAAAAGAATGAACAAATCGAGATTTGAAAATTAGAGTAAATAAAGAACAAAAGAAAACTTGAGCAATAGGAAATACGATATTACATCAGGACAAACATATAAATCTAGTGACGATCGCTATTAATCAAGAAGGAAAAAGATGGAACAGAGTTAGACGAATTCCTCTTTCTACTTTTATTCGAACTTTCACGACTCATTGTTTCATTCTCCTCTTTTTCGTAAGTTTTGTCACTTTTACTTATAGATCAAATGTTTTCTGCTTTACTATTTTTTGTTTATGTAAAATATTTAAATTCTTAAATTCTAGATAAATTTTTTACTTAACACTTTTACTTCATGTAAAAATAATCTTTTAAATAAAAAAAAAGGTAAGAGTTGAATTATAGAAAGAGAAATGCTATTTAAATTCGCTGACATGACACTCAAAAAAGTTCCATTCAATAGTATTTGGACATAAATTCAATACAAATTTTAAAAGTAATATTTGTATTATTTTAATATAAATAAATAAATACTAATGAAATATGTTCAAATCCCATTGAATAAGTTTTTTTGGGTGCCATATCAGCGGGTCTAAATAGCATTCATCTTCTAGAAAAGTCTATAAAATTTTAATTTTTGACTATTTATAATTATGTTTACAAAAAAAAAAAAAATTTGTAAATATGAATTCCAATTAGCAATGGAAGAGCAAAAAAAAGAAATCTAAACCCACAAATGAAGTTTGGGATGTTCCATGTCTTTCTCCTCATTAGCATCACAATGATGAATGGGGAAGGTTTATAGAGTTGATTTATCAATGCATCTCATGGATGCACCACCATTTCACCTTTTGCTGCTGATGAAGAAGTCGCTATAGCTTCCATAATTAGAGTGAGTGGGGACTCTAATTCATAGTCTCCAGCAAAACTTGTTGGAAACGATGATGAAAGAGTTTCTGATTTCTTATTTAAATAATATTATTATGAAACGTATATATATTTATATTAAATATTTAAGCATAAAGTCAGCTTAATTAATAAAAGTTTAACATGAAATTAGTATGTTTTGCACTTATGTACTATGAGAGGATGGGCATTTTTTTTATTATAGAATAGCATCATTTGAATATACTATAAATGAAAATTAATGCGTGCCAAAATTATTAACAAAATTGGAATAGCAACTTTGTAAACGTGCGTACGCTTAATCTGCTCAGTGCATGCAAATTTAGAAGCCAATAAATTCTGCGAACCAAAGAGGTAATTCGGTTACTTATGATGGTAAAAATATTAATAAAGAATTATCTCACTTAGATTTTATTTTGAGGAATATTATTTTAGATTTATTATTCTGATATTTAAAAATTTATCTAATAGAATCTGAATATATTTATTTATTTATATTAAAATAATACAAATAATTCTGAATATTTAAATTTTATTGATGATAAATTTTTTTAAATACTATATTAACAGATCTAAATAATATTTCTCTTTTATTTAAAAAAAAAAAACCAGTAATTTCGAGCTTCACTTAAAATTGCATTTATCATTAAGAAAATATATTCTATGACAATTTAAAATATATTAATTATTAATAGATTATTAATTCAAATATTATTATAATAAAAATACTAAAGTCAATGATGTTTATCACATTTTTTAACTTAATATTTATACAAAAAAACCTAATTTTTTATGAAATAATATTTTGTAATATAATTAAGAAACAATACAAATAAATATTTATCATTCACAAATATTCACATTTATAAATTTATTTACCTATACTAAGTGTCGGTGTCCCTCTTGCTGTTCGCCAGCTCATGCACATTTTTTTGAATTACAAAATAAATAAAAAAAATTTCTCCGCAGTTGGAGTTGCGTCGCTTTCATTCGAAGGCTCCTCTCCCATTCCATCTATATCTCAACGGAGGCAGCCGATCGGGGGATAGGTTCAGAGCTCGAGCTTGTCTCACTTTCCTTCTTTCCTCTCCAACCGGGAAACGGTAGCGAGAGCTGAGGGGGTAAGTGTTGCTGCACTTTCTGCAAGGGGTAAGCCTGCGAGTTATCTTGCTCAGATCTCGTCTTCTCGTTGTTTTCAATCTGAAGGTAGAATTTCTGCTATATGTTTTGCTAGATTGAATGGGGCTTCAGTAGAAGATATGCGCGAGGGAATCACATCCTGAGAGATCTGTTAAGAATTCCCAGATCCGATGGCGGTTGAAGGGGAGACGAGGGTGGGTATATGCATCTGTTACTTGGTTTTACTAATTTATATCTATCGTAGCAAGATTTAGATTTAAGACTGATTCTGTCGTTATTGAATTTGACCAGGTAAAGATGCTTACTAAGAATGAGAACGGGCAAGTATGTCAAATCTGCGGGGATGGCGTTGGCAACACGGTGGAGGGAGATGTCTTCGTGGCTTGCGACGTATGCGGATTCCCAGTTTGTAGGCCGTGCTATGATTATGAGAGGAAGCACGGGGACCAGTGCTGTCCTCAATGCAAGACCAAGTATAAAAGACATAAAGGTATGATTTTGTGCCCTACTGCTTAAGATTGTTTATGACATCTTTTGTTGTCGCTTACGAATGCATTATTTGCTTAAATGTTGCGCTGCTATCCTGTGATGATTATTTCAAAATAAATGTTTTGAAATAACAGGGAGCCCGCCTATCCATGGTGAGGAGGGCGATGAAGTGGATGCTGATGATGCAAGCGATTTTGACTATCCTTCCGGCAATCATGATCATAAGCAGAAAGCTGCTGACAAAGTTATTGGCTGGCATACGAACTATGAGAAAGGAGGAAATCATGGACTTCCAAAGTATGACAGTGGGGAGATCCCTCGGAGCCACTTCCCATTGCTCACTCATAGTCGAAGCCAAGAGGTTTGCCGTAAATTTAGATAATACACTGATAGGTCAACACTTTTGTTGCATGTTACGTGCATTCTAATTGAAATAGTATGCTATATAAACAGCATGCTATTCAGATAACAATATTAGTATTCAGATTGCAGCATCTGCTTGGTTCAGTGTTATGCTATGTGCTATTTTTAAATGCATATCCAAATGCTGGCAATGTTTTTGGAATAACATTATATAATGGTAAAGTCGTAACTTAATCAAATTTTAAATAATATGCACTCAACCAACCACCTGTAATTTGGATGTTATTTTCAAATAACATTACATTACACCCCAATAACATGACACTTAACATATTATGTTTGGTAATTTCATTTTTGATTCATTTGGGCACGCTATTCCTTTGTTTAGATAGTCAATTTTGTGTTCAGCTATCTGGGGAGCTTCCAGGGGCATCTCCAGATCATATGATGTCTCCGGGTAACATTGGCAAGCGCATGCATCCACTCCCATATGTAAATCATTCACGTATGGTTTCCATTCACTGATTCTGGTTTTACTTTTTAAGCTTCACAACTGCAGTTGCTTATATCTGTTACAATATTGTGCTGTTTTAATGTATGCTTTTGAATGCATTCTGTGGTTAGCCAATCCCTCAAGGGAATTCTCTGGTGGATTTGGAAATGTTGCTTGGAAAGAGAGGGTTGATGGGTGGAAAATGAAGCAAGATAAAAATATACCTCCAATGGCTACAAATGTGACTAGCCATGCTCCATCTGAAGGGAGAGCTGTTACCGACATTGATGCTGCAACTGATTACAACATGGAAGATGCGTTATTGTGAGTTGTATATTTATAAAGTTTAGGCATGCAAGTTTTATTTTAAGCAACAGGCTTAATACTATAATGCCAAGTTTTCTAAGCGAACTGCTTTTTTATTTTTTGAGCTTGCATTAGTTATAATTAATTGCACAAGTTATTTTTTTGTTCCAGCTCATAAATACTTTGCAGTATCAATGTTTAAGTTCGCACTTTAGTTCATTACGTATCGTTGTCTGAGCCAGTTTGTTGGTGTATTGGAAATGTTCTATGTATTTTCTATGTTGTTTAATGTTTATAAAATTTTCACATTTGCATTGTGCTATACCTATGAAGGTTGCCTGACTGATTATGACATACCTTTTTATTTCATTTGTTTGAACAATTTCTATAAACTTTCTATATAGTCAAAGTGATCAAATTCTTTCTTTTTTGCAAACCAAATTAAGCTTAGTAACTTTTTGTACATGCTAATTCTTTTTTAGCTTTGATATCACGTAATTGATTTATTGTTGTAGCTATAACTCTTGGGGCATCTACAAATCAAAGAGAAACATTGTAATACTTTTTAAAGCCAAAAAGAAATTCTGCGTGTGATGCTTTTTGGGTTCTTTGGTAGGTGAAGTTTAAAATTCATGCATTTCAAAATGGGAGATATTTGTGGTGGTTCGAAAAAGGAATATTTGTTTAAAATCCAGGAAATTAGTTATTTGGTGTTTAATTTTGCATGCAATCTTAAGTATATCATAATTAAAATTGAAATCCTATTCTTGACATGTGTGTAGATCTAATGACTATAATTAGCCCATTGGATTGATGATGATTGGAAAAATGTTGGGGGAAGTCTAGCGAGGTTAGGTGACAACGAACTCTTTGGAAAGGAGTGTCCAAGAGGAATTTCTGAAAGTATGGACTTGAATTTGGATGGGAAGTATGAGCGAGCACTGATGATGGATGGCAAGGATGAGCCATGAAAGATGAACTTTTATAAGACTAACATAGTTCAACTATGTAAGAAACTACTGTCAAAATTTGTGAATTGTGTACCAAAGAAAGTTCTGGTGATGGTTGGATATCCGAAGAGCACCATTGATTATTGAGGGTTATGACAACAGGCTGTCTCACAAGTGATAACAGATTGTGGTGAATTGGCATTTAGAGAAGCTACCAAGCCCCTCATATGTAATGTACCCATATTCACTTGAATATTGAGTAGCGTTGGTAGAAAACCCAAGAAGGGTGTTTAATTAGGTATGCTTTCTTAGCTTTTGAGTTGAAAAGTTTTAATATTATTAGGAAAAATTAAGGTATTTAAATAATGCTGAAAACTTAAAAAGTTAAAAAGAAAAATAATGAAAAAATAAAAGAAAGCACACAAATAAGACAATAGGATTACATCAAAATTTATAATGTTTTAGATTGAGATCCTTTGTCCATCTGCAGAGCTTCACTTTTTCAAAAATCCACTCAACCTCGAGTTTCTTCTTGATGGAAGCGATGCCTCATTCCTTGCACAACCTGCAAAGGGTAGGCAGTAAATGTAGAAAAAAAAGCAATGCACAATCTTGAAGTGAAGTCTCCAAGAATCCGAGCCACGTAAATTTTGAAAGAACATGAGATTACTTTGAGAACTTCAATGACGAGGATTGGAAGACTTTATAAGCTTTTGTTAGTACTAGCTGATTTGAGGGAAAGGAAAATGGTTTGATTGGAGTGGAGGAAAGAAGTTGAAATAGGTTAAAAAGTTGGTCAAGTAGACGCTTGAGTGCAAGGACAAACACGCTTGAGCGAGTGGGTAGACACTTATTGGCAGATGCACCTAGGCGTGTGGTCTGCCCCGGATGAGTGCATGAACAATGATTAGTAATGGATTGGCTCTTTCATAACTGAGCTGTCTGGGCGCTGCTCAAGCCCTGATTGTGTGTGCTAATTGTGTTAGGTGCATGACCAATGATTAGTAGTGGATTGGCTCTTTCATAATTGAGTTGTCTGGGCGTGGCTCAAGGCCCGAATGGGTGTGCTAATTGTGTTAGAAAGGATTCAGCTTTTCGAATGAATATTCGTCTTGCCAAAATTGAAGAAGTGCATGGGTGTTCATGCTTATATACAAATAATGGTCTAGAAGCAAGCTCCCCATTATGTTGTGCTCTATCAAAGTTTTACATGACTAAACCAAAATTTAATATAAAAACTAAATTTGTAATCACGTTACAAATACATTGATAATAAATGACCTGAAAAAGAGCTAGAGGGAGCGAATGAAGATGTGATCTAATTTTTGTTAACGCAAAATGCTAAATATTTTTAGTCTCATTTTGATTTGAATTGCATTCCATTGTGTTCTCTTAGGTTTTAGTACTCTTAGATCCTCTACTCCATCCAAAATATTGGGATCAATAATCGTATTTCTTTTTAACGATAGTAAAACTTTTTTTTGAAGAATAACTTGTCTCTTAAATGGTGCATATAAAATATTGAAGTATAAGGCTGGTTTTGAGTCAAGTTTGATATGAGTCATGCTAAACTTGAACTTGAAATTTTTTAATTTAACTTGATCCAAAATTGAGTCAAATTGAACTTGTTTTCAGTATAGTAGGTTTGACTCGAAATGATTTGATTTGAACCGACACGAAATTGATTATAGCTCGACTAAAAATTAAAAGCTAAAATATAAATGAGTTTGGATTTGAAAGCATGACCTCTTCTTCTAGTAGTACACTTTAAACTAATTGAGTTGGACATGTATTTTGTTAAAATGTATACAGAATTTGTTTATTATTAATATTGAGTTAACATAAATCATAAATTGTACTTGTTAGCATAAACTTGAAATTGGCTTGAAATAATTTCAAGTCTGGATTTGATTTGAATTTTTTTTAATTCAATTTTGAGTTGAATCATAATTCGAGCAAGTTTCAAGCATCTTTTGAGTTTCGAGCAATATTGCTAGCCATAATGAAGTGATAAAGGAAATTTAAATATTGCATTAAATGGAAGGTACACAAGCAAAATAAGTACATGAAGGGACAAAACAATAACTACATAGATGCTAGTACAATGGAAATACAAAGATCACCCTTTTTGTTCTAGCAAAAAGAGAAGGTACAACTTGTTCTAGAAGAATGCATCTCATAAAGGATCCTACTATAGGGAATTAAGAAAGAATTTGAATAATTTTTCAAATTCTCCCATATTGACTGGTTGTCTTCTGAGTACTGTTTTGAAGCACACATCCCATTCAGCCCACTTCTTTTGCTATTCTTCTCAAAAATAGTGTAGATCGATGTAGATGTTTGAAAGAGTTTGGTCTTAACGGGGCTGCGTCGAATGCGTGCTAGTGGAGGCAACATAGTGACTGATGACTATGGGCATAGGAGGTGGAAGGGTAGGTGTAGAGGCAGAAGGGTTAGGTGTTGAGGCATAATAAGCAAGAAAATCAAAAGTGAACGAGTTAAATGGATCAAGAGTGACAAGAAGTTCAGTGAATTTAAATTTATTCTTCTTTTCTAGGATGTAGCAAATTTATTCATTGTTGTAAAGATTTATCTTTTTTTGTTAATGGAACTTCTAAGGTTAGTAATTTCAAAAAGATATTGAAGGATAATGTAAGTCTTGTCAAAAATGATGTTGGAATAAGCATAATAGATTCTAAGAGCTAGAATTGGAGTAGGCTTAGTTTTATCTCTATTTTGGCAAGAAGGGTATTCTAGAAAATGATTTGGATGGCACAAGTTTAGTGTCTAGGTTGCTAATTATATAGTTATGATGAATAAAGGCTTTCAGGCAAATTTAGTTTTAACATTGGTCCAATCATTAAAGTTTTTAAGGGCATCATTTGGTTTTGGACCGGTTTTAGAGAGGCAATGGTAAAGATTGAGATGTTAAGAGGAGGAGATGGAAATATCCTTTTCACGATAGTAGAAATAGTGAGTAGAGGTTTTTTCTAAGAAAAAGTGATTCGAGAAAAAACTTGTGGATAAAAGAAATAGAGTAGACATTAGAAAATGTAATACAAAAGTGAAGTGAATATGGGAAAAATGATACCAAATTATATAGAAATGCTTCGTAGATGTGATGATGGCCGGTGTGGGTTATCAAGGAAATGACATGGTAGGCTTTCCTTGAGTGAAGAGGTTGACTTCATTGTTGATGTTTTTTACTTGGGATTAGGCTGCTATGAACTTCATTCTCCCATGGCCTCAAAGTTTGACAAGTTGCTCAAAGGCGTTTGGATCCTCCGAATAAGATAAAAGAATTAGAAAATTGAGATGGGATTTGGTATGAAGAATGAGGAAGCGAGGTGGAGTATTTATACGTAAATGGAGACGTAATGTTTTAATGGAGAACTAAAGACTATATTTATGGTATTTATATGTAAATGGAGGTAGTAAACGTGGTGGGAAGGTAGGATAGGGGTTAGGTAAGGTTTTAATGGCTATTGGAAGGAGGGTGGGTAGGGAATTAAAAGGTTTTAGGTGGGTGGTCCGGTTTGATTGGCACATGCATCTAGAAGCAAGGTAACATGCACCTAAGTTAGATCACCAGTTCGGTGGATTAGAAGTTCATGAAAGCGATTTTATATCAGTAATGTGTTTGGTTCATCTAAGACAAAATCTAGGGTTCAGTGCTTTATTTCAATATGTTGTCAGCTTTATTGGAGGTGGAAAAAATCAGGTTGGAGAGCTGTTGGACAAAGAGTAATCAGTTCGATGACTACTGTGCCTAAAACAAGATTTTGTGGCGATGCTTTTACAGGGGACGCCATAGCTTAGGGTAAGACCTTATGGTTTAGTGGGCGATGAAGAGCGTAAACAAATTATGCCACTAATGAAGGAGAGGCTTGCAATAGAGACTGAAAATCGGTGATAGACGCTGGGAGGTTGCAATGAACACTATGGAGGCTAACTATGAAAAGATGAAACTACAAATTTTTCTTTTTGTTCGTTTCTTTCGTAAATCCCTTGGGAGAGAGTGAAATTCAATGACAGAGGATGAAGTATGAGTCAGCCGCTTGACGTATTCTGATGTGTTCGGCCTTAAAAAATGGGATGCAATGACCATGAAGTGAAACCAATTAAATATTCCACGAGATCTATTTTGAGTCACACATGAGATGACACAACTAACATTACTCTTGTAAAGCTCATCACCCGCTAGTAGATCTCTCAATGTAGAGTCTTCAGTTCAAACGGTTCATTCGTTACACCTTTTTCTGTGACATCAAACTGTAGTCTCTCTCCTAATATTTTTTAAAATTTTCATATTATTAAAATATCTTAAATACTTTTTAAAATTAAAATTTCTCAAATTCACAATCTAAGAAAACAAACCAATTCAACTCTTTTGTTAGGTTGTGCTAATGCTACTCAACAAGGTTGATTATGGTATCATAATTTTTAGATTTTTAACATTTTGAGTGGTTTAAATCTAAAATACTGCTATCTATTTAGCGTGCAAATCACATTAATGCTTGAAAGTATTTTTAACATTTTGAATGGTTTAAATCTAAACAAACCACACTATGCTGCTAAGTAATTTTCTTTCTTCAACTACACTCCAAAAAATAACTATCTTTCACTAGTTTTACTTTTTGCATCCCTTTTTCTCTATTTGAACATTCTTAAAGAAGGATATATAGAATTAATTTAAACTCACCTCTCTCTGTTCGCTCAAAAGAAAATTGGGCAGCCCAATCTTAGCTATTGCATTTTTTTTTAGCATACAAAACATGATATTACATATTGATAGTTTGATGAATTTATGCCTTGTTTTGATATGAGATACTTTTACTGTCATTTATTTGGTAAACTTATCTGTTGAACTCACATTATTTGGTTGACATTTATTTTCCCAATTTAGTTCATAGCTGAGATTTTCTTTATTCAAGTTTCTCTTGATTCGCTAGTATCATGTGCAGTGCTTCAAATTTACAGTAAATTCTCACCCGACTTGTGATCCATAAAAGTTACCCAAAAATTTTCTCAAATTTATTAATTCTGCTACATATTCCCCAATCATCCCCAAAATACAAAAATTAATTTCTTAGAAAAAAAGGCTTGAAATTCATCTTTTATGTGGATCCTCAGTAATTTTGTTATTTTATTATTTTTTCTTAATTTTGGGACTAGAAGTGGTGAATGCACAGCGTTTTTTCTTTTTTATCTTTTTTTTGACTTCTATTCTTGTCAAATTTCTGTGATGCAGTAATGATGAAACTAGGCAACCTCTGTCAAGGAAAGTTTCTATCCCATCTTCCAGGATAAATCCATACAGAATGGTCATTGCATTACGGCTTGTTATTCTATGTATTTTCTTGCACTACCGTATCACAAATCCAGTGCGTAATGCATATGCTTTGTGGTTACTGTCGGTCATATGTGAGATCTGGTTCGCAATATCATGGATATTGGATCAGTTTCCCAAGTGGTTTCCGGTAAACCGAGAAACATATCTTGATAGACTATCTATAAGGTACCTGCATTCTTAGTCTCTATATTTTTACAATGTATGCTATATGTCTGGTGTTTATTTGGCATTTCTTGTTTATTTGGCAACAGGTATGACAGAGAAGGTGAACCGTCTCAGTTGGCTGCTGTGGACATATTTGTCAGTACTGTGGATCCTTCAAAGGAACCACCCCTAGTCACTGCCAATACCGTTTTGTCTATTCTTGCTGTGGATTACCCTGTTGACAAGGTATCCTGTTATGTTTCTGATGATGGAGCTGCTATGCTGACCTTTGAAGCCCTCTCTGAAACTTCAGAATTTGCAAGAAAATGGGTTCCATTTTGTAAGAAATACAACATTGAACCCCGAGCTCCAGAATGGTACTTTGCCCAGAAGATTGACTACCTGAAAGATAAGGTTCAACCTTCTTTTGTCAAAGATCGCCGAGCAATGAAGGTACAGAATGTGGAATATGCAATGCATGAAGTATATGCTCAATTTGAAATTTATTACTTTAACAATCCTTTTTCTATGATCCAGAGAGAATATGAAGAGTTTAAGGTCCGTGTTAATGGTCTTGTGGCCAAAGCTCAGAAGGTTCCTGAAGAAGGATGGATCATGCAAGATGGCACACCTTGGCCAGGAAACAACACGAGAGATCATCCTGGAATGATTCAGGTAGATTGTTTCAGTGGTTAGTTTATTTCAAGGGTGGAAAGAGCTGTTTATTTTTCTATAGCTTTTTTTTTTGGACCACTAACCCTATAGTTGTAGCCCTTTATTCTGAAAGTGCTAATCCCTGACAAAGTGATAGGATTTATGGAAAATTAAATGGTCATGGTTGGGAAATTTTTCTATGTTGCGTGCATCATTTATGATATGTCAACTTTATGTCAATGACCAGTTCGTTGTACATATATATATATATATATGTATATCAAAAACATATTTTCAATGGTATATTAGAAATTATTTGCATATTTAAATTTACTAATTCAA
Organism: Gastrodia elata; assembly: GCA_016760335.1. Lineage (NCBI taxonomy): Eukaryota > Viridiplantae > Streptophyta > Magnoliopsida > Asparagales > Orchidaceae > Gastrodia > Gastrodia elata. Next base: position 19,836,511 of record CM028671.1, on the reverse strand, counting down.
AATCTAGAACTTATATGCTGCTATATTTAATCATTTTAGGTTTTCTTAGGCCATAGTGGAGGGCTTGATAGTGAAGGCAATGAGCTACCACGATTGGTGTATGTTTCTCGTGAAAAACGCCCTGGTTTCCAACATCACAAGAAGGCCGGTGCTATGAATGCACTAGTAAGCAGACAAATTTGGAATTGGTTTATTGCATCCTATTGGAATTGCCCAAAAGGCATGTCTGCCTTTATTTTTATAGTTAATTGATTTCATTTATTATCTTAACCCAACTTCTCTGCAGGTGCGTGTGTCAGCAGTTCTTACCAATGGGTCTTATCTATTGAATCTTGACTGTGATCATTACATAAATAATAGCAAAGCATTAAGAGAAGCTATGTGCTTTCTCATGGATCCTAACCTTGGAAGATCTGTTTGTTATGTACAATTTCCACAAAGATTTGATGGCATTGATAGGAATGATCGTTATGCCAACCGCAATACTGTATTTTTTGACGTGAGTAGCATTCTTAAGTGTGAATTATTTATCTCTTAATAATCTAATATTTTGATTTATTAAGATGCAATCAGTAAGAATAAATGGTCGTTGATTTAGGCCGGTAGCAATCTCTTAATATATTTCAATTGTTATTCTTTGTTACAAAGGTTACAAAATACAGGTAAAGGTTGGGTATCAGTTTTCCATGCCATTTAACCAATACGTCTGGAAATTCTTTCCTCCAAATTGGTTTATATTTTAGATTCAGTGTTGGGACGTTTATGTTTGTATGTGTCTGTTGAGGATTATGATTAAGTGAAGGAACTTATCCTTGTTTATTTTTTTTTGTTTAGCCACTCTCTCTCTCTCTCTCTCTCTATATATATATATATATATATGGCTATTTTTGGTTAAAGTCATACTACCTCTCACCAATTATCCTAAAAAAAGGAAAAAAAAGCTCACATGCGATAAAATTATTAAATCATATTGTTTTTGTACAATTGTGTATCTGATTTTTATAAATGAAACTATACTAATCAAATGAACATTTGAGCTTGTAACATTGTATAGATACATTCTATAAGTACATATAGTAATTATCAAATAAACATCCATAGTATAGTACAAAATCATATTATAACGAACATGCTTTCTCTAACCAATTTGTATATTTTATTTTGTAGATTAATTTAAGAGGACTTGATGGAATTCAAGGCCCTGTTTACGTGGGCACTGGCTGTGTCTTCAATAGAACTGCATTATATGGCTATGAACCTCCAGTTAAAAGCAAGACTAAATTCAGTGGTTTTTTCTCGTTATGCTGTGGTGGTTCTCGGAAGAAGAGTACAAAGCCTAAGAAGAAAAGTTCAGACAGTAAGAAACAAAACAAGCACATGGATAATACTGTACCGATATTCAACCTGGAAGATATTGAAGAAGGTGTTGAAGGTAATGCTGTTATTATCATTATTATTGTTGCTTTATTTATTTTTGACATCCATGAAAGATATTTTTTTTATTGAAGTTTCAATTTTATTAAAAACTAACAATGTTGTGACTTTTAATTTATAAATATAAATATAAATATATATATATATATATATATATATATATATATATATGTTCTTTTCTTGAAAATCTTGGGACGCCAATTCTATGCAAAAGTGTAATTTAATTAAAATAATTTTCATTTGAAAGTGAGAATGAGAGATCAGGGTAAATTGACTAATGCTATGAACTCTTTGATCATATTCAAAATTTGCTACTCAATCTTTTCCCTATTAGAGAAGGGGGGAGGGGATTAAATGGAGAAGTTATCTGTAGTCTTGTTCGTACAATTGGTATGAGTATGAAGAACTTGCTAAATATTCTTTTCTGTGTGTTGCTAGTATCATATATTTGCATTAAATTATCTGTGGAATGCTTACATTAGAAGATCCTCTCAGTCAAGCAGATTGCTCTCTTTGCTTGCTTGATCAAGCTCTATTTACTTTTATGTCGTGCGAGAAAACTTAAGATTCTGTTTGGTAACAGGATTTACGCCACATCTACGCAAGTAAATCCTGACATAATGGAGCATTAAACATACATATGAATGTCTATTACACTTTTAAATCATGAAAAAATGATTTGAGTTGGGCAAATCATTTAAGTTTCCTAGTCATAGGATTTGGAGGATTAAGTGATCTACTAGTCAGAAAAGCCTAGGCGGAAGAGGAGATGAAGAGGAGGCAAGAGTATATAGAACTCTAGAATTTAAGAAAATTTTAACTGAAGAGTGATAGAAGAGATTGCAAAGTTCAAAAAAACAAAAAAACTGAAGGAGTGAGGAGGAGGAGGCTGAAATGTTATTAAAAGCATTAGTTTATATTTGATTATATCATTATTTAAATATTAAAAATATGTTAATTAATTACTATTAGTATATTATTAGTTAATTAAATAATACTTAAATATTGTTACGAAAGATTAGTTATTGTTAAATTTAGCCACTCATTACTCTTGATTAATATTTTTTTATAATAAATTTAACTTATATTTCTTAAGTTGATTGAATTTTTTTTATAAAGCACTAAAATAAATGTGTATTAATGTTCAATTTTATTAAACTAAATCATTTTATTCATTAAGTATTTAAAATTCTGAAAATTTGCAACCAAATAACATCTCAGGATTTTCCAAATGTCACTCCAGTTCTTTTATGATTTAGGGAGCTTTGTAGCCCGGGTTTTAAGATTTCATAAATCCAGTATTTCTTAATTTCTTATTTCCACTGATAGGTAGGGCGGTGGAGAACACCGTGAACAAAGTTTTAATGAAGCTCTGCATTTCGTTTGTTGGAATTACAGGATTAACACAAATATTGTAATTTTGGTACTTAACACACCCTTGAGGATTACAGGATTTACTAAATCTTGGTTTTTGCAATTTATAAGTTATTAGTTTTTTTGATTTACTAATCTTTTAATCTTGGTTACTAAATAGTAAGTTACCTATTTTTTGCAAATTTTTTATGCTTTAGCTTGTTAAAATACAGGCGCTGGGTTTGATGACGAGAAGTCACTTCTCATGTCACAAATGAGTTTGGAGAAAAGATTTGGCCTGTCGTCTGTTTTTGTTGCTTCTACTCTTATGGAGCATGGTGGTGTTCCACAGTCAGCAACGCCCGAATCTTTATTAAAAGAAGCTATCCATGTCATCAGCTGCGGCTACGAAGATAAATCCGAGTGGGGAAGTGAGGTATCGAGGGATTCATAATTTTGCATGCTTTTCATTCTTGCAATTTCCTGCTCTTTTTGTGTTATATGACAATAATTAGAAACCTTGTTGAAACTTCAATTACCGCATATTAACACCATTGATCCTTTACATCTGTTAACAGTGCAATTTTATAATTGTCAACTACCCAGAAAATGGCTGTTTTTGAATCAATTATATCTCTGGATGTATAAATTGCACAAGCTTGTTGTTAACAGGGATAATTTATATTTGATCGTGCACAATGGAAATTCATTTAGCTTACCTCACCTATTGGGATTATGGGTTGATGTTGTTGTTGTTGTTGTTGTTGTTTAATAGGGATAAATTGGATCTAGTTGAAGAACTGCATTTAGATTATATTAACCAGCATTTAGATTCATTTAGTTAATGCAACATAACTTGGGGATAGAATTTCCTTTTGCAACTAAATATATTATGAAGTATTGTTTCATGCAAGGAGAAAATGTGAATTTTCCCGTCACAAGTTGCTACTTAATCTAACAACCACATTTTCATAATATAATAAGTCATGATAGTATGTAATAAGATCATTTAAAAATCAGTTTGTTGTACTTGTACAGCACTTGAAAAAATCACACCCTACTTATAATTGAACTTGAAAAAGAAGACTTTATACATGCAATGAATTATACGTATGGTTGAGATATGACTTGAATTTTAATGCACTTGTCAAAATTTATATGATCTAACTTGAATTAGCTTGCTTAAAATCTAGTTTAAATTGACTCAATTCATAATATCTAGATATATTTGCTTGTTAGTTTATGAATAAATACACCCGAGCGTGCACACACACATATATATATATATATACATACATATTTATATATGTATATATATGTATGTATATACATATATATACATATATATGTATATATGCATATATGTATATATATGTTTGTACGTGTTGCAGCTCAGTTGTTGAGGTTCAGGATTTGTTATCCCAGATCATTGGTTCAAATCTCATAAGTCACACATTAAAAAAAAATAATATATATATATGTATATGTATATGTATATGTATATGTATATATATATATATGCATATGTATTTATATGTATTAATAGTAAAATGATATATACATACCTATTTATGCATATATATTTAATATATTGTATATATATATTTTTAACTATATTTTGAATACTTTTACATTGATAAAATTTATTATTAGTTATAAATTTATTTTATGTTATTATTAGATTTATTTGATTCAATTCACTATTGAGCACTATTGATTCACTTAGAAGTTGACACGATGCAAATTGAAATAAAGAAATTTAGTTTAAGCCAGATTGCTTGACCTTGACTCAAAGCCACTTCTAATTACATGCCTTTAACTACAATATATAGATTTCTTATAACATAAGTTTGTTGATCAGTAGAAAATAATCAATCACAATTTAATCCGTCATATTTATTAGATAAAATGTTTCTAACGATAGTATGAACTCTCTAATTCAGCCTAGGTTAGTACATAATCAATCACAATATAACCTGTCATATTTAGTAGATAGAATATTTATAACTATACTCAATCACAATATAACCTGTCATATTTAGTAGATAGAATATTTCTAACTATGATTTGAACTCACTAATTCAGTCAAACAACATTTAAATTTGAATTCCCCAAATCATCTTCATGGTCCCATTTAATCTTTCAAGATCTTGTCAAAGCATTACTAATTGATGGGATTCAGTGAAATATCACGAGTATAGAACTTCCAAAAAGCTTCTTTTCCCTTGAAAGGGCAAGGTTAAGTTTTATTCAGTAAAAATTAAAATCTGAATTGTATTGTATTACCACATTCAAAGTAGGAAAGGTAGAAAAGAAATCTTCAATGAGTATATTAAATTTATTTCTGTTTTTATTTTTTTTGAGAAATTTCATACATATCAGCTTAATTTTTCCTAGTTGCATGTTTAACATCTGAACATCAATTTTTCAAAATTACTCCCAAATCCTCATTATTACAACCCACTGTATTCCTTCCATTCATGATGGTAAATGAGCATCCGCACAAATGATAACGTTTTGTTGCAGTTTTGTAAATATCATGCTATATGTATGTGTAGATATCTATTATTTTTGGTGTTATGCCAGTATGAATCCCTGTACCTTTTGGGCATATCTGGAGACGTGAGTGTGGTTTAGTCAATATCTTAAAATTTGTAAAAAGAGTAGTTAAGAAATAGCATTGATGCCAATACTTGTTGATTTGTTGTGTGGCAATAGCTTTTGATTATAAATTGGGTTTGACCATGATGTATCTGGCCAAACATGGTATCCCTCATTTAGTTCACTGCTAACAATATGATTAACCAAAGTTTATTATGCTGATTAAATTAATAACTAGATTTCTTAATTCTTGGTTACAAAGTTCCTAGTCCATTTGTTTGTGCCAGTATTTTTGATTGTATGGTTATTTGATTTTCAGATTGGTTGGATTTATGGATCTGTTACAGAAGATATTCTTACAGGATTCAAAATGCATGCTCGTGGATGGCGCTCAATTTATTGCATGCCCAAGCTACCTGCTTTCAAGGGTTCTGCACCTATCAACCTTTCAGACCGTCTTAATCAAGTCTTGCGATGGGCCCTTGGTTCTGTTGAGATTCTTTTTAGCCGGCATTGTCCTATATGGTATGGGTATGGCGGACGGCTCAAATTCCTCGAAAGATTCGCATACATCAACACAACTATTTATCCTCTCACTTCAATCCCGCTCCTCTTGTACTGCACTTTGCCTGCTGTCTGTTTGCTCACTGGAAAATTCATCATCCCTCAGGTATTTATCCAGCACACAAATCTTAATATTTACGCTAATATTTAAATCCTTCTAATTTTATGTCAGATATTAGCTGTGTTGCACTTAAGAAATATGAAAAATGAAGTGCTGGCTCTATAAATATTAAATTTCGGGTAGTTAATATGTACTATTTAAAGTGTTAAATGCTATGTAAAAATCCTTTTTTGGTTCCTTTGAAGTGAATGGATAATTTGGGTATCTAATACTAGTTAGTAATTACCAATATATAGACAATTTATAAAAGATAAATGAAAAAAGTATTATATGTTTTATGCCTGCAATTTTTGGGATTTGAAGTCAGAATGTAAAAGTCATCTTTATGATGTGAAATCATAATGTATGGTCATAATGTGAAAGTAGTTATGATGGCTTATACTGCATTTATAATCAATGCTCTAAAATTTATAATTACAGCAGTTAGTAATGTGATAGTCATCTTTTAGTCACTACGCTAATTCAAAATTTAATAGTGCATATTACAGTTTTGCATTTTTTTTTTGTTAGACTTTGTCAAAACTTGTCCTGAGTGGTTCTTTCTCTCTCTCTCTGTGTATCATGTTTTAAGAAACATCAGACCGTAAACTCATCATGTTCTTCTCCATGACCTCATCCAGATAAATTTCATAGGATATCAAAACAGGTCTGGGTTGGGTTTTTAACCTTCAAACGACTTGACCTGAAATGGGCCAACCTTAACATGGCTCATTCAATAAACGGGTCAAAATTCCCAACCCAAACTAGATTCACTATAACTTATTAACTCAAGACAAGTATTATAGAAACGGATAGCGTTGACTTGATCCATTTTGACGCACATGACTTGCTTAAACACTTAATGTAAGCTTGTGGGCCAAATCGGATCATATTTGGGTTTTTTTGGCAAACCTTAGACCCATCTTTTCCCAAGTCTGGTTGAATTTGAGCCATATTTTTGTGTCGGGTTTCATTTTGACACCCCTAGCTTCTGACTTCACTGCCTTGCACTTCTAGCTAAAGCATACTTTTACTTCCAATGCAGATCAGCAACTTTGCAAGCATTTGGTTCATATCCCTCTTCATCTCCATCTTCGCCACAGGAATTTTGGAGATGAGATGGAGTGGCGTCGGCATCGATGAATGGTGGAGGAACGAGCAGTTTTGGGTTATCGGTGGCGTTTCCGCCCATCTCTTCGCCGTGTTCCAAGGCCTCCTCAAGGTGCTCGCCGGCATCGACACGAACTTTACGGTCACCTCAAAGGCTTCAGATGAGGACGGAGACTTTGCGGAGCTATACATGTTCAAGTGGACCACACTTTTGATACCTCCCACTACCCTCCTGATCATAAACCTAGTAGGAGTGGTCGCAGGTATCTCGTATGCCATTAACAGCGGTTATCAGTCGTGGGGTCCTTTATTCGGAAAGCTCTTTTTCGCCTTTTGGGTGATTGTTCATCTCTACCCTTTCCTCAAGGGTCTGATGGGGAGGCAGAATCGAACGCCGACGATCGTTGTGGTCTGGTCTATCCTCCTCGCCTCTATCTTCAGCCTTTTGTGGGTTCGGATCGACCCTTTTACGACCAGGGTTACGGGACCAGATGTGCAACAATGTGGGATCAACTGCTAGAGAAAGAAATCATGTGTTGAAAGAAAGGTGGCACTGAGATTCTCTCCGGTGATTATTTATTTAGATTCGTTTGCTCTCTTGTGGGTGCGCACTGTATTTAAATAGCCAGAGGAGTGTTCTATTTTTAGTCTGTTGTCATGTTCTTGAATAAAACTTAAGCCATTGGTGCTGTTAATTATCTTTCTTTTATTCTGAGAACTGTAATAGAGTGAATGCCAATAAAACTTGTTTCAGTTTATTGAGAATTTTACCCACTTAGTATACAGTTTGAGATTATTCTGATTATTTTTTTGCCCACTTAGTATACAGTTTGCGATTTGTATACTTTTTTTCATGATTTTATCTTGACTATGCTATGTAATAATAATAATAATAATAATTATCATTATCATGTCCTATTGTTGCATGTAGTATATTCTTCTCAAATACAAAGACTCTAATTGGGTAAGCCATTGGGACTAGGGCTGGCTCGAGTCGAGTTCGAGTCGAGTCAGCTTAGATTCAAACTCAAAATTTTCGAGTTTAGTTTTACTTCAACTTGTTTGAGTTTGAGTTTGAGTCATTTCAAGTCGAGTCAAATAGGATTCGAATCGAGTTAAGGCAAAATATTTCGAGTTCTAATTTTGAGTGAAGAAACATGTTTTTATTTGGATTTAAGACACATAATGCCAAACACAACTTTTTCCTCTAAATATTAACTTAGAATAATTTTATTTGAATTTTGTTATACTCGCATCATCATATACATAATAATATAAAGATGATATGATAATTTTGTGTAAGCTATGATTATTGTAATAGGAATAGAAAACTCTTACAAAATAAACAAAAGCACAAAAAGGGTGAGACACTTTCAAAATGGCTTGTTACATGGACATATAAGCGAATTGAGAACATTTGATAGTGGAGCGATCAGATGGCTTGTAGTTTAGTGGCGTTTTTTCTCGCACTTTGTTTATTTGTTGCTCTGTTGTTGTATCTATTTGTACACTCACTTTACGTACTTTTTTTATGGTTTTAAGTTTATTAAAAGATATTATAATTACACAATTATATACATAGACATAATATACACATTGTTATATTATTTTTTATCCTTTTATATATATGATGGTGTAAGTGTAATAAAATTCTTTTATGTATCATCACTTTATACATAATTACTTTTTATTTTTATTTTTTACATATGCGGCACAAATAAAAACTGTATTACCCTAATCATATGTTTACACATAGGATTCACATCATTTTTATTTTTCATGTTTATAATGATGTAAATATAGCAAAGTTTATTTATGTATACCCATCTTGTATAATTTATTGATTTGAAATGAAATGGACTATTATGCCCACCGAAAAATATATAAATTCCTTCTTTTGCTTAGCGCGTATTATTGTTTAATTTCCCCGGCTACATATTACTACTCTTTAAGCTTGTACTGCCACCGTACAAACATCATACCATACTTATTTTCCTTCCTTCTCTTTGGAAAAATTGAAGAGGAGGAGCTAACTCTGTCGCCTCCGCACTGCTGACCGACCATTCTACACAGAGGTCGATGGAAACGTTAGTTATTGTTTTTGGCAGCCATTGTAGTCACCGTTGTGTTTGCTGGGATGATTGCTCAAATGTGTGGGGGACGTCATCTCGTTGGTGGTGGTGATCATGATGCTGAGGGTTGGGTGGAGAGAAAGTGTCGCAGTTGCATCGATTCTGGCATCCCGCCGTCACCAGTGGAAAAAAATATTGGATAGCTACATATGCCTAAGAAAATTATGTTGTTAGGTTCTTCCAAATGATATATTAGGCTCCTCAAATTATGTTGTTAGGTTCTTCCAAATGGTATATTAGTTTTCATATTTTATAGAATGCTATATGAAATTTTGAGATTATAAATTATGAGTTCATTAAATAAGAAAAAAATATTGTTTATTTTTTCATTATTTTTTTTTAAAAGGCTCCAATATATTAACCTTGCGAGATGCTCAAATAGCATTAGTTTGTAAGTAGGTTTTAAGAGAATATAATATTTTTAGTGTTGCTATGTTTTTTCAAAACTTTGTAGTTAAAATTAACTTTATTTTAAATTTTCAGTGTAATTATTTTTTTAAGAAAATTTAATCATCTACCTCTCTTTGTTAACCAAAAAAATATTTTTAAACAAAATTATATCTTATATTCTCTGCCTCATTTTTTTTCTCAAGCCACTAATCAAAATTAGCTAAACAATAATGTGAATTGAGATAATCGTAAGGAATTTGACATATTATTTGAATAATATAAGTATACCATATTGTTAATAGTTATAAAGAAAAGATAAAGTGACACATTAATGTAAAGAGAAGGCTTAAGAGAAATTATTCTTGGTCAAAAGTAAAATGAAGGCTTAAGAGAAATTATTCTTGTGTTGATCCTAGCATAATCTAACTAAAATATGACCTAAGAACTGGTGTCTAAAAAGCGTTAATTTGCTAGAATTTATTCTTAAATGTATTGGAGATTTATAATGTGGTTTAAGTTTTGGAAGATGATTTCAAGTTATAGTGGAAGTTCTTAAATTAAATATACATGACCTAAACTTCTAATTAGATCTTAAGATCATTTACCCAACATCAAATTTACTTTTTAATCCATATTATTTTATTTTGTATCAAATAAACCCCTAGAATTACTAAATTATGTATCAAATTTGACTTGTAAATATTGTAGTCAAGACTTTCTTATTCCAAATTCATAATAGTTTTTTTCCTACTTGAAATAAATTGATTTAAGCTATGGAAACTGCCAAGAGCTTAGAAGCTGATAATACAAGCAAAATCTAACAAGTGATAAATACATATATTTTCTTAATACAAATCAAGAAAAAAAGGTTTAGCTACAATATGACATGCTTATTTCTCACATCTACACTAGCTTAGACTGTTCAGTACCAACACTGAAGATATGCCTAAATCAACATCCAGCTATTAAAACATTAATTACAAAAGAAGAATGCTGTGCCTAATAAATAAGCCAAATCGTGTGAATAGAAAAAAAAAATCAAAAAATGATGATTTTTCCCCTTTCTCTTCATCCAACGGCTCACATTAAGTTTTTTCATGAGTTTTGAGCACTGCTCTTGAAGAGATTAATACAAAAGAGTACCTTAAAGTGCATAATGCCCTACATATAATCCTAAATGTTAGAAGATTCTTGAGTGCATAGTGTACTTCATTTGTAAGATTTAAAAATTGTGTAGAATGAATATCATTTAAAGACTTATAAGTCGCACATTTAAAGACCTCCTCAAAGAATCTCAATTAACTAACTGTATAATGCAATCAAATTAATAAGAGAAACTTGCAAAAATCAGATTAAAAAGAAAAAATCCAAACATTTAAAAGAGGGAAATACTGTGCAGACACAAGAGAAGAGGGTAACAGCATGAATAAACTTAAGCAAAAATTGCAGCGTTTGTAAAAAAAAGTGAAGGAAAAAAGTACAAATAAGGTCTCTGCAAATAGGTAGAACGGCAATATACCCCGACACGACCATGACTTGTTAGAGAAAGAGAGAGCATTGATTAGGCTTCGACCTTCTCGCCCACATCATCAAGGATCGCCTTGGTTGGCTTCGCCAGGAAATCAGTGTATTCCTGGAACGGCGATTTAGCAAACCGACTCTCAATCCACAGGTCGGGTGTTAAGAAGGCATAAGTCTTCATGAGACAGTCGAAAGTTGCCTGCAGCGCCCACACATTATTAAAAAAAACTAAATTTTAGAATGCAATCAGATTTAAATGTTAGGTATGCAAACATTTGTGCTGCAATCAGAATAATTGTTTTTGGAAAGAAAAAAGATCATGGCATTTGACGTTGCAGATTGTTCTAATAAAGTTTTAGTGGCAAAAAAGAAAAGTGCTCAATAAACAAATCGTATAAACTTGCAGTAAATTATCATACTGAAACTGTCGTACACATCTTACACTGGTGGGCTGTTTGATTAAGCTGTAAATTGGGTTTTTAATTTTTGTTTATTTAATTTAATGCAATAATTTTTCAATGCAATTTTATATCTGAAAAATATCCCCACCCTTCACAAAACAAAAGTCTCAAATTACTACCCAAATCGAGCAGAAAAGTTTTACACTGAGATTAGGCGGAGAAAAAAACACTCTCAACGCCCACGTCTCACCAGCAGTCGTCGTTGATCGTGCCGTCCTCATCAGTTATCATCGATCACCCTCACCTATTGGCAGTTTATCGCCTGAGACTCACCTATGATCGCATATCATCATTGTTTGTCTAGCCCACATTTTGCGTCGATTGTGCATGCCATCTTGTCTCGTTCGACGTCTTTCACAGAATTGCTGCCATCTAAATCTCACCCAAACATACAGCAAGAAATTGATTTTTTTCATTTTGAATGCAAATTACATTGGAACAGAATGCATCCAACAATTTTAATCGTAATGCACTATTTACTTTAACTAAAAATATTTATGCTGGAATTAATTTAATCCATGTATACTTCTTGCCATACAAAACAGCCCCATGATAAACACATGTATGCTAATCCACCAACTAAAATAAACAGCTAACAAACATAAATCAATTATGCAGGCAATAGATTTCATGTAAAATGACCTACTAAAAAATTAAAGCAATGCAATTCAAATAAAGTAAAATGGCCTATTAATAAATTGAATCTAATGAAACTATTACAAAAACATATAGTACATCATTTGAATAAGTTTTGAAATAAAAAAGTATTACTGTCTAAGAAAAAATGGCAATTATATTTCAGCAATACAACATAGAATCATCATTTATCTTTCAACAACGCCAGCACTATAGAACAGAGTTGTTGCCATGCCCAAACCAAACCCATCCTCAACGAAATGATACAAGCAAACGTAGCTATTGTTATAATGGTATAATTTGTGTAGTTTGTGTGTGCACAAGGAAGTTTGGATGTTATATACGTTAACAGGAATGAGTGCTGTGGTGTAAACATTTTTTTTTTCAATTTTCATATTCCCATCTGTTTTTTCCCTAAAATGTGTAATAGGCAAAATGAGAATGTAAAATTTATATGAAACAAAATCATAAACATGAAAAATTTTCATGTCACTCTCCAACAATGAAAACAAAGTAAAGAGGAGTGCTGATATGTTACCTCCGTATCTTTCCAAAAACTTGTATGCATGCTATCTTAATGAATTGATAATATAAAATGTAAATGAGGCGATAGCGTTGAAGGTTTTTTAAAATTTAAATTTTATATCAGCAAATATAAACTTTAAGGGTTAGATATGCAAGCAAGAATGATTTACTCGTTATGTATGAAGTTACTACCAAAAAAAATAAACTAGATCAAGCATTTGCAAATAAATCATTTTGAATTCCCGTTACAGGCAATACAACACACCTTGACAAAGTTGCCGAGCGTCTTTGTGGATCCACGAGAAGAGGTGAAGACATCCTCGATCCCAGCGAACTGAAGAACCTTCTTCGGAACCCTAGCAGCCACAATACCAGCGCCTCGCGGTGCTGGCACCATTCGAACAGTAACTGACCCGCACTTCCCTGTAACCTTGCACGGCACAGTATGCGGCTTCCCGATCTTGTTACCCCAGTAACCCCTCCTCACAGGTACAACTGAAAGCTTCGCAAGAATGATTGCGCCGCGGATCGCCGTGGCCACTTCTTTAGAGCATTTGACGCCGAGACCGACGTGTCCGTTTCCATCTCCCACAACGACGAAGGCCTTGAACCGAGTGCGTTGTCCGGCTCGGGTTTGCTTCTGCACCGGCATAATCTTCATGACCTCATCCTTGAGTTGGGTTCCGAGAATCGCTTCCACGATCTGATGCTCCTTGACGGGAAGGGAGTGAAGGTATATCTGCTCAAGACTAACGATCTTACCTTCCTTAACGAGGCGGCCGAGTTTGGTGACAGGAACCCACTTTTGTTCCTCGTCTCGACGTCCACCTCCACGGCGACCGCGGCCACGGCCTCCACGATCTCCGCGGCCACGACCGCCTCGGTCTCCGCGCCCAAATCCACGGCCGAAACCACCGCCTCTTTCCATATTCGTACGGGGAAGGAGATTAGGGTTTAAAGAAGAGGCAGATGCGTTTGAAGGAGCAAGGGAGAGAAATAGTGGCTTAACCTAAATAGGTTAAGGATTATTTAGGAATCCATTTAATATCAAAACCTAATCTAATACATTCATTGGATTTAAAATGAAAGGCAGAAATTTCTCAAGTCATGATCCACAGTCAAATTCTAAAAATTACAAATTTTGTATCGAAACGAGCGTCTTGACTGAACGAAAAAGTTCAGAAATTCACTACGATAACAGAAGCTCAAAAAATAGTGAAACTTAAAACACAACATCTTTATTCGATGCTTAACCTAAATATATAAAAAATTTTAAATTCTGATTTATATTTTTCTTATTATTAGTCTCTGAAATTTAAACTTCACGAATTTATTTAGGACGATATGAGATCCCAATTGCTCTCATTTTTTCGCAATAGGATCCATTCATTATGCTTCATTTAAGCATATTTTTATTAAATTTTTATTTGACTTACATCGAAATCTTGAGTTTTCTCTTAGTCTGCTTAGGATTATGTCTAAACGGCCTAGTAACAACGTCGGGTTGTTACAGGCTTAGTTTCGATTATTCTTTGTGGTAGTATCCTAAGTTTAATGATATATATGTAGTCTCCTTGGAGTTTTTTGTGTATGACTCACCATAATGGGAAAGAGATTCATTAGTTTATTACTCATTATTCATTAAATAGATTGTTAGAATGAGAACCTCAGTATTATCATATGGAGATTATAGTAAATATTCATAAAACTAATTTATTCAGTAGAATATTGAATTGATTGATTAACTTGAATAGAACTGTAGAGTTTCTATCTTAACATGTGATGAATTAAGATGTCATAAAAGCTCGCTATGAAATAAATATTAAATTCAATGGAATTAAAATAGAATTATACAGTTCATATAGTTAACTTCTGATTTGTGAAGGAAAATAGAAATTTACTTTGGTTTTAATTGTTTTCTGGTTTTTTAAATAATTTAAAAGCATTCAATTATTAAAGTTTTGGCATTTCATGAATCGCATAGGCATATCATTGCATTAGCGGAGCATTGTGCTCACGAAAGATCTGTTACAAGAGCGCTATGCTCACCTAGGATCTGCTAGTTGAGTGGTTCTGCTCTGTAACGGCCCCAATGTATTAAGGTAACGTCTTCAATCTATTAATAAAGGAAGGATGTGCCCTAATAAAGGCAGCGAAATCATTTATTAAATATATACATTCATCAGAGTGCAGAAGCAAATGCAATAAAATATGCTATATCCAATCCACCATAATACAAGTAAAAAGTAAACATGCAGTTCAAAATAAAATAGTACAATAAAAGAATTTACATAAGTACTTATTTTATTACAAACATTTAAATATGTTTTAAGGAAAAATAAAGCTATCATCCTCACAAAAATGAAAGAGAGCTACACTACTGAACTTCAGCTCCAACCTGCTGCTCCTCCAAGTATGGCTCCTCAAAATTAGCTAAACAATAATGTGAATGAGATAATCCTCTGGGATTGAAGTTAATAATGTTACAAAATCATTAGTAGAGAATTTGGCATATTATTTGAATAGTATAATAAGATATTAAACTTGTTGGTCAAAGTAATCCCATATTGTTACCTTTTACCTCTTGAACTAGGAAAAGCATTGATAATAGTTATATAGATATGTGTCTTTACTTTTTTAGAGAGACAAAAGATAAAGTGACACATTAATGTAAAGAGAAGGCTTAAGAGAAATTATTCTTGGTCAAAAGTAAAATAAAGGCTTAAGTGAAATTATTCTTATGTTGATCCTAGCATAATCTAACTAAAATATGACCTAAGAACTGTTGTCTAAAAAGCGTTAATTTACTAGAATTTATTCTTAAATGTATTGGAGATTTATAATGTGGTTTAAGTTTTGGAAGATGATTTCAAGTTATAGTGGAAGTTCTTAAATTAAATATACATGACCTAAACTTCTAATTAGATCTTAAGATCACTTACCCAACATCAAATTTACTTTTGCTAAGATATTAAATTACCTTTTACTACTCATGGTGGTGCTCTCACATGATGATACTTGAAAATTAGGGTTGAAGAGTGTTTTCTTTATCATATAAATATTTTAGTGGTTAGTTATACAAACTTAAGTGACACATAGTTCCACCTAACAAAATTATGGAGATCGGTTAATAAATGTCCTAATTTATGAATATCTACTTCTACTTAGACCTAAAATAGAATATAACACAAATATAATATTATTTGGTAATTTTTAATATGATGAATATCACATTAATGTGAATATTTCCTCAAATATGCAAACATAGATACTTGAACAAGAGTACTCTGAGTTTAGAAATTATTGTGGTAAGAATTAGTATTTATACCGTATGCATAATAATTTGATTTGTGGGTTATTTTATTCATTTTAGCTAGTTAATTGTGCAATGGGCTAATATTTTTTATTGGCAGACTCACCTAGGCATATGGTCTGCCCCAGATGAGTGCATGTACAATGATTAGTAATGGATTGGCTCTTTCATAACTGAGCTATCTGGGCGCTGCTCAAGCCCTGACTGTGTGTGTTGATTGTGTTAGGTGCATTACCAATGATTAGTAGTGGATTGGCTCTTTCATAATTGAGCTGTCTGTGAATGGCTCAAGGCCCGACTAGGTGTGCTAATTGTGTTAGAAAGGATTCAGCTTTTCGAATGAATATTCGTCTTGCCAAAATTGAAAAAGTGCATGGGTGTTCATTCTTATATGCAAATAATGGTCTTGTTTAGCAAGCTCCCCATTATATTGCGCTCTATCAAAGTTTTACATGACTAAACAAAAAATTAATATAGAAACTAAATTTGTAATCACGCTACAAATACATTGATAATAAATGATCTGAAAAAGTGCTAGAGGGAGCGATTGAAGATGTGATCTAACTTTTGTTAATGTAAAATGCTAAATATTCTTAGTCTCATTTTGATTTGAATTCATTCCCATGTGTTCTCTTAAGTTTTAGTACTCTTAGATCCTCTACTCACATCCAAAATATTGGGATCAATAATCATATTTCTTTTTAACGATAGTAAAAGTTTTGTTTTTGAAGAATAACTCTCTCTTAAAAGGTGCATATAAAATAATGAAGTATAAGGTTAGTTTTGTAACAACCCTAGTGTTGTTACTCATTAGTTAGTAATTTAATTGACTCTAATGCTTTTTCATTAGTCTTATAATAGAATTAGAAGTCTCCATTTCAGATTTCATGCGATTTGGAGACCATTTGACAATTTCCAGCATTTCTTGGTTTTCTGATAATTCTGAGAATGCCTAATTTATTTTGACCTCAAAATCGAAGACGGAGTCCACTATTGGACTCGCCACACCCAAATTAGCTAGGGGTGGTATTTTGGAAGTGTTTGGAAGTCGTCAAAATTTTCCCGAATATTTTAATAATATTTAAATACCCAGAAAATTAAGATAATTAAATTGACCTCCAATCAAAAATCCTGATTACATTTTTGAGTTCACCACTCCTCAATTAGGTAAAGATGAATTTTTGGGATTTCTCAGAGTGCGTTTGGTTATTTAATTTTGATTAATAATTTGAGTTTAATTAATTAATATAATAAATAAATTAAATTAATATATATATATATATTATATTTTAAATAAATTCCAATGGCTTTTTCCAAAAGGCAGAAATCCCGTATATTGCTTAGAAGCCGCACCTTCATATCAGAACCGTTGGATGTTATTAGATCCTAAGCTAACGACGCACCTCATTGATTTTGATCTAGTCGCATCAGCACTTCGATCCGACGGACTAGATTCAATCCCTGTACATCTTCCCTGCTTTTTGGTTGCCAGCAATCGTGCAATGGAGACCGTACTCTGCCAAGGCCTTTATCCTTTAGCAACCTCCCTACCTCTCCAGTTATTCATTATTTGCTCTCTGTTTAGTAAGGTTGTTAGAGAACCCTAAGGTGCTGAAGTTGAGAAGGCTGGTTTGCATTTTTGCCATTCTAATCGATGACTACTGGAATCCTTTTAGCTATCCAGGTATACCCTTTGACTCTAAACCCCCATAACTACTTTCTTTGAGTTCGTTAGTATTGATTTACCTGAAGATATGATCAATTAAATGTAATGCAATTAAATGCAATCACTCGATATTTTACTGATAGTGGAAGGTTCGTCCATCACATCTAAGGCATCAGATTTCTCATTGTCCCTTGATCCTCTGACCCCGATAAGTAGTCCGACGTGTAGATCGTAAGGAGCACTTCTTATCGTCGTGTGAATCGGGCTCTGGAATCGTCGATATAGCTCAGATCTCGCTTGCCCTAATTATCGGGCTTTCGTCTGGTTAATTTTGGGGATGATAAGGTTCGGCGCACGGTTTGCTTCTTTTCTATGAACCGGACCGACCCATCCCGGTTTGACTGCGCCTTTTCAAAAGGCGGCATGTGCTATGGAAGCGACACACGTCGATCCAAGAGGAAGACGCGTGTCCTTTTATTTTCTCGTGCCAATGATTATCCCGTTTTTAGCGAAAAATCAAGTAGGTCAGCGCTGTTTTCTGAGCCCTATTAATCCGTGCCGTCGGGTTTTATGTGCCAGCCAATCATTATTCATTATTATTGTTTAATTAATGTTAAATAAATGTGTAATTTTATTTTAATCATAACTTTAGTTATACTCAACCAAATAATGCAATATTATATACCATTTTGATCACAAAAATGAGTAGATTAATAATATGCAAATAAATTTATGTTTTGATGAATATTTTAATTAGTCAATATTTAGGATTAATTAATTAATTATAAATTAATATTCATCATTTCATGTGACCTATTTTTATCATTTAATATCCAAATTAAATGATCAAATAGTCCATTTCACTCACAAAAATGCGAAGAACAATAATATGAAATCAAATTTAATATTTGAATTATAATTTTCTTAATCACTTTTAACCCTAATTAGGAGTCACAAAAACCTTAATTTTCTAAAGTTGTCCAAATTTGACCTACTTAGTGTCATTTTTCTCCTTATGATAAAGGATTTCAATAATATATAAATTATTTCCATTGGACAACAATTTTTGATTTTTAGGTTTTTAACTCTTATTTAGTGTTATTGTGATAATTCTAATTTCTTAGATAGCATATTTTAGGTATTATAAAACCTTAGGATAGCTAACATATCATATTTATTATCTCCCTTATCAAGTTAAATTATATTTAGTATAAGCTTAGTTCTCAACTTTCTAATTATGTGAATTAATTGCCAAGTGCTTAATTCACCTTTCAACCCTAAGATAAAAACCCTAGGATTGATTTGCAATTTGAATTATAGTTGATTCATAAATCTATTTAATTACACCCATTAAGAGTAGTTAGCCTTAATACCTTTGTAATTATAAATTATTAAATCAACTAGATCTATCCTTTAGTGATTAGATGAGAACTTAGTTCATTTATCTTAATTCCTAAAGCCTTTTCTTGGATCTCTAATAGCTAATAATAGAAACCCTAATTCACTTAGGGTAATTTAGGAGTCCTATTGATTTTCTTAAACTTTAGTTATTATGATACTTAGAACTTGTAGTTCTTAAGTCCTATCAGTTAATTACCTTAAACCTTTCACTTTATTGAAACATAGTGTAACAACCCAAGTTGTTACCCTAATCTCAGTCTTAATTTTAATCCTAAGGGTTAATTGAATCATTAGGAGTCAACCTCTAAGACCCAGTCCAAATCAGGAGTCAAATGGATCGGATCCTGATTTCTTAAGAATCAGAAAACCCTAAAATTTGACCTGTCTAAAATATCCTCAAATGGAAAAATGGAACTCGCCATTGCGATCATTTCCCCAAAATTAGCTAGGGGTGATATTTTCGTGTTAATCGGAAGTCTTCAAAAATTTGACGAATATTTTAATAATATTTAAATACCCCGAAAAAAATTAGGAAATTAAAATACTCATCGAATCGAAAATCTAATCTCGCCATTGCATTCCTCACCCCTCAATTAACTAAGGGTGAATATTTGGAATTTTTCTGAAACTGATTTATTTATTAAATTAAATAATAATTTAATTAATTAATTATTAAATAATAATAATTAATTTAATCCTGACGGCACCGTCCACTTAAAACGTGCGCCGTCAAGTTCGGGCCATCGTCGTCGACCTCCCGCTGATCAGATCAGATAGATCTGAGTTGTCCGGTCGGGGTCGATTGAACGGCTCGGGCTCGTCTTCCTCTTCGAACCATCTGCCGTCTCCATGCGGCATCCCGCCGCAGGCGCTGCCCAACCAACGCCGGTCCGGCCTCTGTGAGTCCATTTTGTAACAACCCTAGGTTGTTACCCTAGCTAAAATTAGATTAATTAAGCTAAACCAAGGTTTGATTTTGATTCCACTGGATTCGATGGGTCATTTAAATCTAAATCTAGAAGTTTGAAATCAATTGGATCTAAATTAGAGAATTTTGTAATTTTGGCTATTTTTAAGCCCTGAAAAATACCTAAATTATTTTGATTTTCAAATTGAAATCTAATTTCATTTTTGAATTCCTCATACCCAAATTAGCTAAGGGTGAATTTTTGAGAATTTTTGGAGCTCATTTGATCCTAAATTGAATTTGGGAAATTTTATAACAATTAAGAATTAATTAAATAGTTTTAATTAATTAAAATTAAATTTTATTTAATTGTAATTCTGAGGGATTTGCTGTCGGGATCGCAGCAGATCTGCTGTGGGGTCCCGACAGCGGCGCACGGTTTCGAGCCAATGGGATCTCTAGCACGTATCTCAGTGCGGGATCCAATGGCTCGCGTCGCTCCGTCCCGTGATCGAATCTCAGCCGTGCGATCGGCATATTAAATCTAACGTCCAGGATTTAATTTGTGCGACCGTTACTTAAGATCTCCATCAGGCAGTCCAAACGTAACGGACTCGCAGATCAGACGACCTGGACGACCCCACTACCGTTCATCTTCGTCTCCAGAGAATCTCACCCCGACAGAAAATTTCGCGGAAATACGCCACGTAATCCCTGTCTGCCACTCCCCTCGCCAGGTCAGCTCGACCGTTGGCGCCCTCCCGTAAGTGTCCGAGCCTAGCCGGCTGAGCCAGGAGGCCTGGATCTCCCGAATTTTGGGAATTCAGGGAGGAGCTTCGGACCGAGCCAGTTCCGAGCTCGAGCCCCGGCATCCATGCCTAAGCCCTCCTAAGCCTATAAATACCCCCTTCTGAGCTCACAGTGAGCTCCTTTGCTCACTATGAAGCTCACCTTGCTCTCTCCCTCTGTTCCTGGCGTTCCAAGCTCTCCTGGTGATCGACCCTGTTGTTTTAGCTGATAGTGGGTTTGCGTCTGACGTTCAGAACCCCAGCTTGTTCCTGCGATCACTTGGAGCCTTAGGGCGGTCTGCATTGTCTTTATCACAGCAAGCAAAGGTACAACCTTCTTCCCTTTTCCTGTCGAGCTGGAATTCAGCTCTATTTTTGCCTCTTCGCAAGCCTAGATGCTGAGTAGGATCTTACCTTATCTCCTCCGCGGTCAATCGAGCGAAAAGCATGGTCTGACAGTGACCCAGACGACGAATTTGTCATGTGTGTGCACCGCCAGACAAAATTCTGGTTCGTCAAATTCGGCGTGTCCAGTTGGAGTTAATTATCTAGCTAGTACTAGGATCGTCTGGGCCATAATTGTGAGCTGGTATCGAGGGTTGAACTCGACCAGATCGATCGATTTGACTGGAATTGATCGATCCAGTCATGGGTATAGACAGCAGAAAACGCCGAGTAGCACCCCGACGATCTAGACCACCTCAGGACCTCTCGTTGCACCCTATCGCTCTATCTTCGATCCCTGAACGTGTAGGGATCGAGACATCGGCGGCTCGTGGACTCTGTGAGGAGAATTATCTCATCACAGGTGAGCCAGCTGAGGGATTTCGGCCGAATAGGCATCCAGCGAACCAGAGCGTCCCAGTGAGGGCTTCTGAGTTTAATCGATGCGTCTGAGGTTAGGGAACGTGTAGCAATTGAGATCAGGGCCTGGCGTGGCCTGTGCGCGGCGAATTTGGCGATGGAATGTAACCCTAGGGTTCGGGCTGCGGGCGCAGTCGGGGAGGAAGACGAAGTCGATTTTGGGCCGGGCCGAGCCCCGACCCGCGCGGTTCCGATTTTGGGCTGCGCCTAATTAATAATTATCGAATAACATTTTTAATGGTTTTGAATTTAATAAATCAAATCCTATGATTCTAATTTAAATAAACATTCAGAATAAATTAATTTAATAATTTTAGTTATCCAAATCCAAATGGTATGATCCAATATACCATTTGAATCAGAAAAATTTAAGGAATCTGAATATAAAATAAAATTTCAGATCCAATGGTTGGATTTAAAAATATTAGCTGAAACTTCTCTGTTCTTAATTAAATCATATAAAATCATCTAAATATTCAATTTATGAGTTTAAGGGCTCTGATTGCTCCTTGTACCATAAGGAACAATTCCAATCCCTTAAGATTAATTTTGGATAATTAATTTTCTTAATCACTCCTTAATCACCCTAATCAAGGATTAGTGAATTAAACCCTAATTAATCCTCTGATTTGGGTGGAAATGGTTCCTAACATCATATTAGACCTACTATAACCTAGGTGTAAGGTTGGATTGCCCTAAGGTGCCTTAATTTCACTAATCACCATAAGTGGCTTAATTAAGTGATTAGTGCTAATTAAGATCATTTAGGTCATCAACACCTAAGATAATGGTGTTTCCCACTTCATTTAGTCATATGAAACACTTTAAAATAGATTAGAACAAATTTGGACAATAAAACCCTAAAATCCCAATTTTAGCCTTAAGAGGGGCATTTTGGTCATTTTGACCAAAATGTGATTTAATGTTCCTTAAGGATTGAAAATTTCAGTAAACCACTATAATGTAGGGTGGAAATGTTTCTCTGAAATCCTAGAACAATAATAATCACCAATCCATGAAATCTTCATTTAGTCCTTAATAAAGATACTTAGATATTAAGTTTACTTATAAAGATCATATGGCATTAAACCTTAAATCTAATAATTGAAAAGGTCAATTATCTCACTAATAAGTTTAGTTAAGATAACTTAAGAATTAAGTGTTAAAAGAAAAGTAATTGGAAATGTCTAAGTAAAATCTTATCTTAAGGTCTAAAGTGATCAAAACTCAGACCCTTAGATATTAGGTCAAAATGGGTTTAGTGTTAATCTAATACCTGGAAATTGTCAATTCTAACCTTAACAAGCTCCTTATAGTTAATTATGAAATTAGATTCTAAAGAAAATTACAAATGGAAACCCTTAAGTCAAAACTCTAATTAAAAGTCTAAAGTGATCAAACTTCAGATCTTTAGATCTTAGATCTTAGAGTTAGATCTTCAATTTGAATTAAACCACCTCCAATTGAAATTCTTTAATGATTGATCATTTAATCTTTTGAAACCTTCCATGTGGGTATAGGATGATTCAATCAATAAGATAATAAAATTATCTTAAAGATGGAATATAGATCTTAGATTCTCAAGTTCTTAATTGATTATTTTATCTTATAATCAGTAGAATAGCCTTTCACTAAGATCTTAGTTCCTGAATCTTTCAACTTATAGGATTCTTTACCTTCAAATTGGGTAATAAGTGAGAAACCTAGATCCTATTTAGAATATCACCTAAGATTTGGGACTTGAATTCAACATAGGGTTTAAGTTCTAAATTTTTAAATCTTGATTTATTTGATCAAGATTTGGGTAAGAGAATAAAATATTCATAAAATTAGGTTGTTGATTTGCTTACTTAAACTATATAATCATCACACGATTTTAGATTAGAACTTGTTAAGTTCTAATATTTAACCTTAAGGATATAAATCTGAGATTCTACTCGATAGCTGGATATTGGAGATCTTAAGCTTGTACCTTCTTAGAGTAGTTAGATTTGGTAACTGGACAATAACAGATATCACATAAGTCTAGATTGAGTCTCTTGCTTACTTTGATTAGATTGCTTTGCATACCTTGGATTTTGAGCTTTAGCCCTTGAGCATAATAGGAAAACTTAGGATGATGTATCCTAAGCTAGTATTGAATTTACATAGTATTCCATTTTGTTTTGTCACAGTTAGTAGAATATGACCTAGTTTAGTCTGCCTCTTCAGTAATAGTATTGCATAGACTGGACTCAGACCTAGCATATTTGGATGGCTAGGCTGGGGATTGATTGATTGATATTGGAGGCCCTGTATGGCTTATTGGCTGGTATGGTAGTACTAATACTTAGGCATATTACTACTTTAGCTGTATTATATTATTTTGGTTTTCTGGTTTGTTTTGCCACATGCTTCAGTGGCCTTATTTTCAGTATTTGCTCGCTTTGCCATATGTCTCAGTAGCTTTATATGTTATATATTGCTTTGCTTTTGCCACATGTCTCAGTGGCCTTTCTTTCTATATTAATCTGCATGTTGTATATATATTTTATGGCTTAGATATATGTATAAATGACATGTTTATTATGCTAGAATTTTATCGTATTCAGTGCTTGTGTTCTTTAATACTCAGCATATTTTACTTCGATCATAATCATGTTAGGATCATGTTTATTCAGCAGTTGCAGTTATTTTTTGCTTTTAGCCTTACCTTGCTTATTTAGTATTTTTGTATGTTACTTCACATACTTATTGCATGCTATAAATAGATAGTTTATAGTATTCCATTTCTTTCATAGCTTGTTGCACCATTTACTGCTTGCATGTGTAGTTAAATTAAATGTGATATCCTTTAATATCCAGTTCATTTAAATAGCCTAAAATATACTTAGATAATTGTCTAATTGTAACCTTTTTATTTTTTAGCTGGGGCCCTGGCATTTGTGATACCGACAAATGTCAGATTCAGACGTGTTCGTGGGCAGTGTCGCTGAGGAGGAGCTAATTCAAGAGGAGGACCTTCCAGCTGCTGTCTAGCTAGTTTTGTCTTGTTGATTCAAGTGAGGAGGAGAGTCTTTCATTTTCAGTTATTCATTTCAATTTATAATAATTAATTTTCCGGATGTTCTTTACTTTCTGCATTGTGATGAGTTACTATATTACATTTTCTTTTCCTACTATGTATGCTTATAGATGTTACTCTATTTTATATTGCTTCCGCCACTTTGATATTTATTTTGATGAATGTTATAGCACTTGGTGACAAGTTCTTGCCTTAAGGCAAGTTGGGTTCGCCTAACTTTACTTAAGTTGGAGATTTGCCACAGTTGGAGCACCGTACTTTCTTATTGTCAGTACGGGGGCCCCACACGTTTAGTCCTCCATAAGGACCCTCCCGTTGCCTTAAGCCCCCCGTTTGTGCGATCAAGAACCTTAGGCGACGTCCGAACCTTCGAAGCGTGTCCTTCCTTGGCAACTGTCGAAACTAAGGTACACCATAACTCCCTGTTTACTCATCGTATGCATTATTGTTGAACACGAAAATCTTATTCCATGCCTCCGATCGAAGATCTAGCGGGCTTGATTATCCAACTAGGGGTTGGATCGAATCAATATTTGATTCGATCCACAGTGAAATCCGTTAGTCGCACGACTCCCGTGAGGGCTGGATGTAGGGCTTGACCAAGCCGGAGCCACAAGTCATCTCCGGTGAAGGTCCAACCACCGTTGGATAGGCCTTGGCTGGGCCTAACCGCTGTCGTGCGGGCCGAGCCCCGACACCGTCGGGAGGCCGTCCAAAACGCGTTCCCTAATTCCCACTGCTCGGGCGTTCGGGACGAAAGCAGTGGCCTTTGGGACGGGCTGGGCCGGGTCGACCCGAGCACGGCCTGCGTCCCTTCGGGCGCGTTAAGCGAGGGTGGGCCCCGCGGCCAGGTGTCGTGCGCGGTTTGCCTTGCGCTGCACAGGTGGGACCCGCGCCTGCGCCTGTGCTGACGATGCGTGGGGCCCGCAGTAATTGCCTCGACCTCTCAGGTGGTGCCACGCGTCTTGTGGGTCCTGCGTCTTCTGCCGCAGCGAGAAGAAGCTCGCCACGTGTCAGTGGCGGGTCCTGCGCATTAATGACCTGCAGAAAAGTTTTAAATAAATAAATAAATAAATATATATATATATATATATATATATATTTATATACGTATAGCTATAGTTATATAAAACAGAACTTTAATTAATTTAATTAGATTAAGAATATAATTATATCTTGCATAATTAAGTAGGTTCTGTTAATTACTATTATATGTATATAATTAGCTACCTTAAGTTAGCATTATATAATTAGTTAATTAATGTTATAGGTTAAAAATAATTAATTAGGTTAATTAATTTTTTGATTAATTAATGTAGTTATTTTATTTGTTTAATAAAATTAATATTGAATAGTAATAAAAAATTAAATTAATAAATAATATTAATTTAATTTATTAGTAAATTAGTTAAATTATTTTAATGATTAGTAGACTAAGTAATACTTAATTAAAATTAATAATAATTAAAAATACATTTATGATAATTAATTAATTAAATTAATAAATACAATAAATTCATTTTAACTATAGATATGAACAGTAAATTAATCGAATTTGAATTAATGGATAATAACTTTATTTATTTAAATTATTTAATTTAAAATTCTTAAGAGCATAATAACTTTTTGTAGGATCATCCAAACATAGTTAATATATATCTCATTTTACTCAAAAAAATAAAAGAAATCAAATAGCATAATAAAAATTAATTTCGAAGTACGTATAACGTAATGATATTTTAGATCTAATTAAACTCTCATAACTTTTAACCTAGTTATCCAAACATAAGCAATATGGATCTTAAAATACTCAAGAAAATAGCTCCAACACTATAGAATTATTAGTTTTCCTAGTTGGAGCTTAATTTGAAAAGTAACATTTCAGACCCTACCCTAAAAATAATCAAAATACCCCTAGACTTTAATTGACCATAACTTGGTCAATTCAACTCTAAATTTAGAAATTCAAAGTGTTAACTAGCTCAGAATTTTAATTTCATCAATAAACTGAAATAAAATTTAAGATTTGAAATCTAAAAAAACCAGAAAAGGACCAAAATATCCCTAACCTTAGTTAGGCCATAACTTGAACATTTGAAGTCCAAATTGAGTTTACTCCCCGTCAACACACTTAATATATTATAGGAAAGATATAGAAACTAAGTCTGCTAAAATTTGACTTCAAACGTAAAAGTTCAGTTTTTATCACCCGTTGACCGATAAAATTACCGAATTGCCCTTAGAAATTAGAATAGCCATAACTCAGTCGTATGACCTCAGAATGCAATGTTCTTGGACTCTAGGGAATCCTTAAATAGTAACCAACAGTAAACTGCACAAAAATTTAGATTCCCTTAGGTGTAAATTATAAGGTTGCCCTTAGGTCAAAAACTTTAGTTTGAGCCGGTAGGATCTGTTTCTTGTCCAAATTGAGCGTACTTACTGTCTATCTTTATGTTAAATGGTAAGGAATTATTTGGCAGTAAGAAATTCTAATTTGGAGTACTAAATCAAAAAGTCACTTTTTGGACCCTAAAGTAGGGGCAAAATGGTCATTTTGCACAAAATTTAGGTTAAGCACCTTTAAACCCTTAATTTTCTTCTAAGTCACTAAAACTATTATTAGAACCATAATAGAATCATTTTAAAGTGATAAAATTAACTGTTAGGTCAAATTTGTAATATTTCTAAAATTTTCTCTAAGTTTTTTCTTAAGACATAACACCTCACAATAGAGT
This sequence comes from Gastrodia elata, assembly GCA_016760335.1. Classification (NCBI taxonomy): domain Eukaryota; kingdom Viridiplantae; phylum Streptophyta; class Magnoliopsida; order Asparagales; family Orchidaceae; genus Gastrodia; species Gastrodia elata. The sequence continues at coordinate 19,808,943 of CM028671.1, read as the reverse complement.
TATTCCTAAGACTAGGATTAGCTCATAGGTTAGATTTCATTCATTGGATAAGTGGGTTATTCAATGAATGAATCCTTAGTTTTATTAGTTTCTAGATTTTTACAAATAATTTTGATTATTTTGTCTTTTAAATCTTAGATTCAGGATAGGAGATTAATCATATTAAGTTTGATTTACTTAATAATATTTGTCTTAATTAATAGATCACTTTTAGAATGAAACATAGATCTTTTGTCTTATCCTTTTGAATTATATGATTAAGCCCAATATCACGGTGCTTAATCTATAATCTATAGTTTAGTAGATCTTGATCAGATCTTAGATAGAATACTGAAATTTATCAAATTAGGACGTTGTGATTTATTAATTAAACTTGTAGTTGTACTTGATTGAATTAGATTAGAACCTGATCAGTTCTGATCCTTTTAACTTATAAGGACATATTTCTAAGTTACATTCGATAGTATGAATTAAAAATCCTGAATTTGTGTAACTTAGAATAGTTAGAATTATTTAATTTAGACAGCAATATTGTCACAATATATAGAAGAGTCCCTTGCTTACTTGATTTATTTTGTTGCTATGCATTATTTGTTTTTGTGCTTAATCCCTTGGACATATCATATAAGAGAACTTTGTGCATGAAATGAAAACTTAGAATAATTAGGATAACAGTTGCCTTTGGGTTCAGTATATTCTAGTAGATTCGGGTGCACATTTATCCTAATGGACAGGGCTAAGGAGTAATAAGGATGCTTAACATTACTCATTGAGGAGTGTATGTTAAGCTTGGAACCCGTATAGTCTTGCAAACATGCTTGACTTATCAGCTATTTTTGGATGTGTCCACAGAAATAAAAGTAAAATAACTAAAAGATTTCATACATTTGTATTTACTTCCTCCTCAGTTCTACTACTGGTTCTGTCCGCTCTAGCCCAGAAAGGCTATGAGAATTTATGTCTGCCCAAGCCTAGAAAGGCTTTGGAAATTTCACCGGCCCGATGACCAACTTTATGATATGGCAGTCTTTATATACATGTTTCAGTTTTAACTTACTGTGTACTGTATTTTTGATGCATATTTCAGTCAGTTATATTTCTTTACTTACATGCTCATTTGTACATATTTATATGATGCTAGACTTTATTGCTTACTATATGTACCATTTTTAGATTTCTGCCTTTAATTAGCATATATCATATGATCATCAGCATATTTAGGATGAGACTTTACTTTCAGTACTCTTATTTACTGTACTATATATATGTATATGCCCATTCTTTGCTTAGTTGTTAAGATGTGCTTTTGCCTCATTTGTTGTTTTGTTATAAATGCTTTATTTATAGCTTATCATGTCCTTTGTATGCTTATTACTCATACTGCTTTTGGTTTATTTTCTATTGTACTTAAGATAAAGTGGTGATATTAATAACTCATTTATAATATTCAGCCTAAAATGTACTTAGATAATTGTCTAACAAGATTTTATTTTATTAGCTGGGGCCCTGACATTATGAAACCGATAATGTCAGATTCAGATAGGTTTGAGGAGCTAGGTGCTGAAGAAGAGGTGCCTTACTTAAAGGAGGAGCTTCAGCCAGGAGAGCCGGATACTGTTTAGTCCCTTTTTAGCTATTGTGAGGACGAGTGATTTACTTTCAGTCTTTTAAATTATTCATTTAAATATTGTAATAATACAGGTAATGTGATTGTGATTACTTTTTTGCACTTTATTATTTGTTAAGCTATAGTACTATTCATTATGTGATGCGTGGTGGGTGGATGTGATACTTATTTCATTTTGCTTTCACACTCTGTATGTATGTCTTATTTAGTGACTGATCCTCTTTATTATTATGTGCACATCCTTCCCTCAGTAGTGGATTGTGGACCCTACCTAATCCAATGTTGAGTGAAGGATCTGCATGAGTGACACTCCGCTCCTTAGTATAATGATTGCGGGCTCGGGGAGCGGGGCGCCACACTTAGCTATATTAGCACTTGATTAGTTAGACCCTTCAAACTATAACCTAGCTAATGAACTTTAGTGAATCTACTTTAACTTTCAATTTTCTTAAGTTAGATATTTTCCCTATCTTAATCTCTTCCTACTAGACACCTAAACCTTGATTTAATTAAATAATTGAATTTTATAGTTTAGGATATGAATAAGAGCTAGTTTCTAATAGTATCAATTATACTTATAAATTATTTTGTCATATTATACTAAATGAATTGAATCTACTATTTTCAAAATCCCAACTACTACTATATTATAATTAACTTGAGATCAATATCTCAAATTTAATTAGGAGCTCAATTAGCTCTAATCATTAAGTAGATCATAAAAATTAAATAACTTTGAATATCACTTAGTTGCAATTATTGAATTTTTTTGAATACTTGCTTAGATTTATGCCTTATTTATTGAATCATTCATATAAGATATTGTGCATGAATAAAACTTTTATATTAAAATTATTAGGGATTTATATTGGTGGATCAGTCTAGGGTAGGCTGAAAAAAGAGTAATAAGGAGACCTCACATTCTTAGAGGATGAATGTGAGTGTTTTAGAATTTGACCCCACTTTTCTTTAGTTGTTAAACAGACGTGTTTAACTCCTCTCTTCATTCTGAATATGCCCACAAAATGAGTACAGATTTAAAATAACTTCAATCAATTAACATGTGAGGTCATCTTCAATCTTATAGATTATTAATATTCATTATAACTTTTAGCTATATTACTTTTCATAATTCTAGACTATATGAATCTTAAGCTAATAGCCTAAGATCTTCCTTTAATTTTCTTACTATGCATTTTCTATGATTTAGAGCTGTAGTTTACTTGTTTACAATTTATTTAGATTACAGTGAATGTTGTAAAATTGTATTTAAATGCTTCACTATATTTTTTCTTACTCAGCATAAGTTCATTTGAATATATATATGCTTTACTTCATTTACTTTCATATGCACAGTAGTTTATTTCTAGCCTATTTAGGATGCTTTTACCCTTATTCAATTTGCAGGCTAGGATGTGTACTTAAGTGAGTATTCTAAGTCACTTTGTTTTCTTACTTATTTTTCCTCACTTGTATGCTTGCTATATTGCACCCATACTTGTGCTTATTTCATACATAGTAGTGATATTTAATTAAAATAATAATATGCTTAGCTAATCTTAAATTATACTTAGACTATTTAGTATAACCAAATTTTCTATTTTTTTTTTGGCTTTGCCCTATCACATTACATTTAAATGTCAAAATGTGATAGATCAGGTGCATTTAGAGGCTAGTGGAGCTGGACCAAGTGCTAAAAATTAACTGCTTCCGCTTATCATATACTAAAAATATATAGCTTAATATAAATTGCAAGTAAGCTTTCATTTTCTTTCCTTTATTTAAGTTTACTGTTGGTTTGTAATTAACATTAATTACTTTACTTTTACTACACTTGTGTTGGAGCTTAGTTTATATTAAATGTTTGTGATGAATGAATGGATGAATGTAATGAATAAATGGATGGTTACAAATGTATACAAATGAATATTGACTAAGTTATTAATTGCATATCTACTTAGGATGTTAATTAAAATTAGTTATATATTATATTACTTATAGAATTAGAAACAAGTTTCTTATTTAAGTTGAGAAGCTTTTCTTTATCTACATGTATGTAATGAATGCTTATAAATTGAGTATACTTTATGGTAGACAATCGTTACACATATGATTTTCTCCCTTTAAGACTTTTAGAATTATAAATGAGCAATCCTATGTAATAGATTGAACTCTATTTTAAAATTGAAAATAAGCAATCCTATGTAACAGATTGACTTTACTTTAGAATTGGAAATGAGCAATCCTATGTAATGGATTGAACTCTGTACTAGAATTGGAACTAAATAATCCTATGTAATATATTGATTACATATTAGTTTAGGTTGTCTTTCTTTCAAATTATAACTTCATTGGAATAAAAGTCTTGTATGTCTACTTTGCAGGTGTTTCCTTAGCCATTTACAAAGGAATCTCTGCCAAAATTTTTAAGAATTTTAGGATTTTGAATAATTTGGCAAAAATGTAGACTTATAACTTACATGTTAAATACTCATTAAATATCTAGAATTTCATATCTAAAATTGCAAGTATTCATTTTAATTGTTTTAAATTACATTCTCATGTTTCCTTACATATATCACATGCTTAATTATATTTCATTCTTACTTATAAATTCATGTGTAGTATTTTCATTTATAAATTACTTAATACCATTCATAATTTCTATTCCATCTTAACTTAAGATCCTCTTCTAAATCCTTGGCCAAACACAATATCTAATGATTTGGATTAGTTTTCTTCTAATATAGTATTAGGTATTGTGGTGACGTATCAATATTGAGTTAAGTGATTCTCAATATTGGGGTTGTCACAGATTTTGGTCAAGTTGGATATGAGTCATGCTAAACTTGAACTTGAAATTTTTTAATTTATCCAGATCCAAAATTGACTCAAATTGAACTTGTTTCCAGTATAATAAGTTTGACTCGAAGTTATTTGATTTGAACCGATATGAATTTGATTATAGCTTGACTAAAAATTAAAAGCTAAAATATAAATGAGTTTGAATTTGAAACCATGACCTCTTCTTCTAGTAGTACACTTTAAACTAATTGAGTTGGATATGTATTTTGTTAAAATGTATACATAATTTATTTATTATTAATTTTGAGTCAACATAGATCGTAAATTGCGCTTGTTAGCATAAACTTGAAATTGGCTTGAAATAATTTCAAGTCTGGATTTGATTTGAATTTTTCTTAATTCAATTTTGAGTTGAATCATAATTCGAGCAAAATTGCTAGCCATAATGAAGTGATAAACAAAATTTAAAATTGCATTAAATGGAAGGTACACAAGCATAATAAGTACATGAAGAGACAAAACAATAACTACATAGATGCTAGTACAATGGAAATACAAAGATCACCCTTTTTATTCTAGCAAAAAGAGAAGGTACAACTTGTTCTAGAAGAATGCATCTCATAAAGGATCCTACTATAGGGAATTAAGAAAGAATTTCAATAGTTTTTTAAATTCTCTCATATTGACTGGTTGTCTTCTGAGTACTATTTCAAAGCTAGTGAAGCACACATCCCATTCAGCCCATTTCTTTTGCTATTCTTCTCAAAAAGAGTGTAGATCGATGTAGATGTTTGAAAGAGTTTGGTCCTAACGGGGTTGCATCAAATGCATGCTAGTGGAGGCAACATAGTGACTGATGACTATGGACATAGGAGGTGGAAGGGTAGGTGTAGAGGTAGAAGGGTTAGGTGCTGAGGCATAATAAGCAAGAAAATCAAAAGTGAACAAGTTAAATGGATCAAGAGTGACAAGAAGTTCAGTGAATTTAAATTTATTCTTCTTTTCTAGGATGTATCAAATTTCTTCATTGTTGCAAAGATTTAGCTTTTTTTGTTAATGAAACTTCTAAAGATAGTAATTTCAAAAAGATATTGAAGGATAATGGAAGTCTTGTCAAAAGTGATATTGGAATTAGCATAATAGATTCTAAGAGCTAGAATTGGAGTAGGCTTAGTTTTATCTCTAGTTTGGGAAGAATAAATTCTAGAAAATGATTTGGATGGCACAAGTTTAGTGTCTAGGTTGCTAATTATATAGTTATGATGAATACAAGCTTTCAGGCAAATGTTAGTGTTAACAGTGGTCCAATCATTAAAGCTTTTAAGGGCATCATTTGGTTTTGGATCGGTTTTAGAGAGGCAATGGTAAAGATTGAGATGTTAAGAGAAGGAGATGGAAATATCCTTTTCACGATAGTAGAAATAGTCAGTAGAGTTTTTTCTAAGAAAAAGTGATTCGAGAAAAAAATTGTGGATAAAAGAAATAGAGTAGACATTAGATAATGTAATAAAAAGGTGAAGTGAATATGGGAAAAATGATACCAAATTATGTAGAAATGCTTTATAGATGTGATGATGGTCGGTGTGGGTGATCAAGGAAATGACATGGCAGGCTTTCCTTGTATGAAGAGGTTGACTTGAATGTTGATGTTTTTTACTTTGGATTAGGCTGCTATGAACTTCATTCTACCATGGCCTCAAAGTTTGACAAGTTTCTCAAAAAGGCGTTTGGATCCTCCTAATAAGATAAAATAATAAGAAAATTGAGATGGGATTTGGTATGAAGAGTCAGGAAGCAAGGTGGAGTAATAATACGTAAATGGAGACATAATGTTTTAATGGAGAACTAAAGACTATATTTATGGTATTTATATGTAAATAGAGGTAGTAAACATGGTGGGAAGGTAGGATAGGGGTTAGGTAAGGTTTTAATAGCTATTGGAAGGAGGGTGTGTAAGTGTAACAACCCATGTTGTTATTTTAGATAATTAGGATTAATCCTAAGTCTTAAACATAATTAGATGTGCTAATCAGGTCAATGAAGTCAACCTCCTAAACCCAGCCCAAATCAGGAGTCAATTTGGAAGATCCTGATTTCTGGAAATCCAGAAAACCCTAGAAATTGACCTATTTAAATTGACCTCCGATCAAAAACGGACACCTCCATTGCGTTCCTTAACCCCAAATTAGCTTGGGGTGAAGTTTTCGTGTCAATAGGAAGTCGTCAAAATTTCGATGAATATTTTAATAATAAAAATATCACGGAAATTGAGGTATCAAAATACTCGTCGGATCGAAAATCCGACTGCGCCATTGGATTCATTGACCCCAATTTAGCAAGAAAAAATATGTTCAAAAAATTTTCTGAAAATTTTTCAAAAAAAAAAAAAAAATTATTTTTACTGTAGCTAATGGCGTGCCGTTAACTATTTAAACTTACGTCAACTGTAGCTAACGGCGCCGTCTATCCAAAAGGCGCCATCTGAACCGTTGGATCGGCCCAGATCCAATGACTGTGGAGTCGTCTTCCTCGACGACTCCGCCCGCGTGACACGCGGCGGCCCGTCGCGGATGCTGGCCAATCCGGCCGCATCCAGACCTCGGCGAGGTCGCCGTCCGGTCTATAAGACCTCGGCCGACCCATAGGCTCTGAGTTTGCAAAAATCGGAGCCTGGATCGAGCCGAAATCAAGCCCCGAAGTTAGCCTAGATTTTTCGCCAAATCTCTTCGCCGATCCAACCTTTAGGTACCCCGATCTCCCTCGTTTACCGTTCGATCGTTGCAATAATTATAGGATAGGTAGATTAGGATGTCATCTACACATCCACCATTTCGATCGGCCTCAAACCCCCCTGATCGGGCGCACCAGACCCCCGAAGCAGGCGGGGTTCGGTCTGCCGAGCCCCGGAAGACGAAACGCCGTCGGCTTCGGGTCGGGCCGGGTCGACCCGATCTCGACCCGCCCGGGTCGGGTCCGCGTCAGCGCGGGGGGGGGGGGGGGGGGGCACCCGGCCACGTGGCAGCCTATGGGCCTGCCACGTGTCACGTGGGCCCACATGCCGAGTCACGCGCCTCTTCGGCTTTGACCGTGGGGCCCACCAGGCAACGTGGTAGCCTCTGGGCACGCCACGTGTCACGTGGGGCCCACAGGCCGAGCCCCGTGTCGGTTCGGCTTCCCCAGTAGGGCCCACCGAGCTACGTGGCAGCCTCTGGGCCCGCCATGTGGCAGTGGAGTCCACTGCCCGGGTTTACCCGTGGCGGACCGCCTCCCAGTGGGACCCACAGTACCACGTGGCAGCCTCTGGCAGTGCCACGTGTCAGGTGGGCCCACTGTCCAGTCAGCCGAGTTGAGTCAGCAACCTGTGGGGCCCACTGTGGCACGTGGCAGCCTCTGGAAGTGCCACGTGTCAGTGGGGCACACTATCAGTTAATTAGAAATTTAATTAAGTTACTGTTAGTGTTAATTAGCCATAATTAACTACAGTTAGTATTAATTAACCCAGAATTAGTGTTAATTACTTTTGAACAGTAGATTTGATTAATTAAATATAATTATAAGTTAATTAGTATTAAACAGTAATTAGGATAATTAATTAAACAATAATTAGCTTAATTACTTTTAAACAGTAAAATATAATTAAATTAATTCATAATTAATAATTAATTAGGATTAATTAAAAAGTAATTAGCACTAATTACTTTGCTACAGTAAATGATATAAAATCAGAAATATTAAATTTAAACTTTAGGAATGAACAGTAAAATAATATAATTTGAATAAATGAATAGTAAAATAATTTAAATTGTTTTTTTGAATAGTAAAACTTAAAAGTTTAATAACTTTTTGTAGGATGATCAAAACATAGCCAATATGGGTCTTAAAATACTCAGAAAAATATTTAGGATCAAATGGCGTGATGTAAAATTTCGTTTCGGGGTACGCATAACGAGGTAGCGTTTTGGGGCCTCTTTAAGACCCCATAACTTTTTACCCGATTATCGGAATATAGTCAATATGGGTCTTAAAGTGCTCAGGAGAGCGGCCCCATCACTGTGGTAGTATTATTTTTCCCATTTGGACATCAGGACAAAAAGTCAACTCTAGAACTTAGAGTTAACTTGGGTGAAAAATGACTAAAATGCCCATGGACTTCAAATGGCCATAACTTGGTCAATTAAACTCCAAATCCAAAAATTCAAGAAGCTACCTAGTTTATAATTTCAATGTCATTATTTTCATAGAAATAATATTTAGGTTTTAAACCCTAAAATTTAGGGAAATGACCAAAATACCCCTAGCCTTATTTTAGCCATAACTCGGTCGTTTCTCGTCCAAATTGGACGCACTTACTATCTATCTTCAAGTTAAACAGTAAGAAATTAGTTGGAAAAGAGAAAACTCAGTTTGGACCCCTAAATCAAAAGTTGACTTTTTGACCCTTAAAGTAGGGGCAAAATAGTCATTTTACCTTAAAATTGGAAATGCACAATTTTAGCCCTTAATTAAATTCTTAGGATACTAGGATTAATAATGTAATCATATTAGTGCCATATAAGTAAATAATATAAGTCATTAAATTGAATTCCAATAATTTTTCCTAAGTCTTAAGCACCCCACCTTAAGGACCTTTCTTGAGATTAGGACTAGATCCTAGGTTAGAGTTCATTCATTGGGTAAAATTGGGTTACCCTATGGGTGAAACCTTGGTTTTGGTAGTTTCCAGATATTATTTTATTTTACAACCCATTCTGATTAGTTTATCTTTTAACTTTAGATTTAAGATAGGAGATTCATTCCTATTAAGTTTGATTACTTAATAGGATTTGCCTTAACTAGTAGATCACTTATAGTATAAAACATAGAACTTAGGTCTTATCCAGTTTGGATTATGTGATTAAATCTAAAATCTCATAATGTTTAATCCATAATCTATAGGTGTAGAAGATCTTGATCAGATCTTAGTTAGAACATCTAAATTCACAAAATTAGGATGTATGATTTATTTGTTTAACTCATAGTCATCTATCTGATTAATCTAGATTAGAACCTCATCAGTTCTAATCCTTTTAACTTATAAGGATGAGTTTCCAAGTTACACTCGATAGTAGAAAAATGGTGATCATGAACTTGTGTAATTTGGAATAGTTAGAATGGTTAAGTAGAAAACAAATAATATCACCATGTGTAGTCGAGTCTCTTGCTTACTTGTTATTTGTTGCTACGCATACCTTGTATTTTTGTGCCTTATATTTTCTTTGAACATATCATATAAGACATTTGATGCATAAATAAAATGTTAGGAAATTATGGAGACTCCTTAGATTCCTTATGAAAATATTAAAGTAAATAAGTGAAATAATAATGAATTGATGTGATTGAGCTACCTCTCAGTGTTTTTTTGATCATACCGAATGTTGCCCTAGCCGTATCATGCTAGGAGTTGCCCTAGCCATACTGTGCCAGGATATTTGGGTATGATAGTTGGTGACCTAACCGTATCGAGCTAGGAGTAGCCCTAGTCGTATCAGTGTTAGGGCCATATGTGCGAATGTTGTTGGCTTAGCCGTATCGAGCTAGGAGTAGCCCTAGCCGTACTGGTGCTAAGATCTTCAGTTTCATTTGGCGAGCTAGTATAGCTCTTTTCTGTATGGCAGTTGATGTATTATAGTTTTATATGCAGTTGTGGTTGTTTCAGTATATTCTTTTTCAGTCAGCTATTTCTTTGTACTGCTTTATATATATTAGAATATTGCTGCTATATGTATATATCACTGCTGAGTTATTCATTTTTTTTTAATTAGCATATTATTTTTATTGATCACCAGCATGTTTAGGATGTAGAATTTTTCTTTCAGCATTTATTCAGTTATATTTACACTTATATGCCTTTCCTTGATTACTTGTTATGCGAGGCATGCTTCAGCCTCTTTTCTTTACCTTGTTTATACTATAGAGCATAGTCTATAGTTTGCCTTTTTACTTGTGTTGCTTACTGCTCCTGTATTTACACATCATGCTTAGAAGTAAATGGTAAAATGGTGATATTATATAACCTAATTAAAAATTCAGCTTAAAATGTACTTAGACATTTGTCTAACCAGATTTTCTCTTTTTTGGCTGGGGCCCTACATTATGGAACCGACAATGTCAGGCTTATAGCAGTTTGAGGAGCCTGCACCCGAGGAGGAGCCTTACTTAGAGGAGGCGCAGCAGTTGGGGCCAGAAGATATCTAGTCATTTACTGCCTGTGAGGATGAGTGGATTTTGAACATTTACTTTGTTAAACTTTAATTGATGTAATAATACATGTACCTATGACTGTGTGTTTAGATTTCACTATACTACTTTTCTGAGTTATATTTCTCTTCTTATATATATTATGATGCTTGGATGTCATTTATTTATCACTTCTGCACTCTGTATTTTTACTTATATAGTGATTACTTGATTGATTCTGAGTTAACCTTTCTCTAATCAGGTGGATTGTAGAGTTTATCCTAATCCAATGCTAAGTGAGGGGTTAACCAGAGTGACACTCCACCCTTAATCTAAATCTATTGAGGGTTAAGGGTGAGGGTCGCCACAGTAAGGAATTAAAGGTTTTTAGGTGTGTGGTCTGGTTTGATTGGCACATGCATCTAGAAGCAAGGTAACATGCACCTAAGTTAGATCATCCATTCGGTGGATTAGAAGTTCATGAAAGCGATTTTGTATCAGTAATGTGTTTGGTTCATCTCAGACAAAATCTATGGTTCAGTGCTTTATTTCAATATGTTGTCAGCTTTACTAGAGGTGTAAGAAATCAGGTTGGAGAGCTGTTGGACAAAGAGTAATCAGTTCGGTGACTACTATGCCTAAAACAAAACTTTGTGGCGATACTTTTACAAGGGTCGTCATAGCTTAGGGTAAGACCTTATTGTTTAGTGGGCAATGAAGAGTAAGCAAATTATGCCACTAATGAAGGAGAGGCTTGCAATGGAGATTGAAAATCGGTGATAGATGCTGGGAGGTTGCAATGAACACTATGGAGGCTACCTATGAAAAGATGAAATTGCAAATTTTCCTTTTTGTTCGTTTCTTTCGTAAATCCCTTGGGAGAGAGTGAAATTCAATGACAGAGGATGAAGTATCGGTCAACCGCTTAGCATATTCTGATGTGTTCGTCCTTAGAAAGGCGGATGCATTGACCATAAAGTGAAACTAATTAAATATTCCATGAGATCTATTTTAAGTCACTCATGAGATGACACAACTAACATTACTCTTGTAAAGCTCATCACCCGTTAGTAGATCTCTCAATGTAGAGTCTTCAGTTCAAATGGTTCATTCATTACACCTTTTTCCAATGACATCAAACTGTAGTCTCTCTCCTAATATGTTTTTAAAATTTTCATTTTATTAAAATATCTTAAGTACTTTTTAAAATTAATATTTCTCACATGCACAATCTAAGAAAACAAAACAATTCAATTCTTTTGTTAGGTTGTGCTAATGATACTCAACAAGGGTGATTATGTGTGGCGGCCCTGCCCCACTGTGGTCCTGTTAACTCTTAAGTTAACATGATTACGGTGGAGGGGTCTCCAAAATAATAAAGTCCCTACTTAAAATTGGATTAGACACACATTCTAATCTAACTTAACTAAGGACTTTGCCATTCTTAAGTAAAAATCTCACTAAATGAAAATACAAGAAATGTAGAGTACGGAAGCATAATATATAACATCCATCCATCATATAATACAGCAGTACAGAATAAATAAAGTGCTGAAAGAAATGTTATCCCTGTATTATTACGATTTTAAACAGTTTAAAAGAAGCTGAAAAAGACACTCATCCTCACAATTGCAGAAAGAAACTAAGGATATTCAGTAGGACGCTTCTCCTCCAAATGCAAATCTCCTGAAGGCTCTGTCACCTCAAATAGCTCAGAGTCTACCATTGTCGGTATCACAATGATAGGGTCCCAGCCAATAAAAGAAAAATCTAGTTAGACAATTTGTCTAAGTACATTTTAGGCTGCAAAATTTATTATGTTATTTGGATACCACTATAAAGAATGAAACATATAAGCAGGTGTAGGAACAGTAATGCATAAGAAAGAAATATTGTAAAGCTATAAACAACTAGTTCATAACTTAAAAAAAATAGGAAGTAAATACATACCTCCCAGATAGCTGCAACAATGTTAAGTATAAAAGACTAAATACTAATATAATAGAAAAGTAAACTGCCTAAATATTCTTATGATCAATTCAAATACATGCTAATTGACATAAGTAAAATGAACAAATGAAATATTTAAGCAATTAAAAGCAAAACTAACACCATATAAGATATGAGTAAAGAACATAACTAGCATCCTATAAGTAACAATAAAGCTAGAAATGCAGTAAAATAGTAAATAGGAAAATGCTAAAAGTGTAGTAAAGTAACTAAAATATAAAGTGTAAGCTAAAACACTAAATTGGCCAAACTTGCCAGCTAAGAGAAATATGTAAATAAAGACTCACTTACTGCCATATCAAAGCTAGGCCAACTGCCACAAAAGATGAATAAGATAAAGTAAGTGATACCAAGATATATAAAACTCATATCGGCACTAGGATAATAGCCACATGAGAAGTATAAGATGAAGTAAGTGGCAATGAGAGGCAGAAACACTGAGTAGGGGTACACCTAAAATTAGTACTACCTTATCGGTACCGGGCTAATAGCCACATGAGAAGTATAAGAAGAAGTAAGTGACATCGAGAAGTAGACTAATTAGGTTACATTCTACTTAATTGAAAGTACTGATAAAAGAAATGTAAATGTTGTTATGCAATTTCAAAGTTGACATGAGATACTTATCAAATATCCTATGTCCAATATATGTAATATAATATGTCCAATATATGTAAATAAGGTATAAGGCTCAAAACAAGGTAAGCAAAGCATCAAATCAAAGTGAGCAAGAGACTCTACTAGGACACAAGTGATATTCATTTGTTATCTAATTTAATTATTCTATCTACTCTAAGTTGCACAAGTTCAGGATCTCCAGGTCCTACTATCGAGTGTAACTTAGATTCATATTCTTATAGATTAAAAATAATTAGGACTAGCTAGGTCCCAATTATAAATAAATTGATGTCGACTATATAAGTTAAATGATAATCAATCGACCTATTTTAATAATTTTAAGAATCCCAACCTCATCTTGATTAGCCAAATCAAGATGAAAAGTTTAAGAATTAAACTCCAAATATTGGGGTTTAATCACTTAATCCAAAGATATATCTAAGGATCTAAGGTTTAATACTCATACTCACAGATTTAGATTAAGGCAAATCCTAATGAATAATCAACACATTAGAATAGATCTCTATCCTTAATTCTAAAATTTAAAGATCAAATAATCATTAAATAAATTAAGAAAATCTATAAACTAGTAAACTCTAGGCTTCACCTATTGAGTAACCCAATTTAATCAATAGATGAACTCTAACCTAAGATCTATCCATAATCATAAGAATTAAAGCTCTTAATTATTAAGAGTATCTCTTAGACACACACATCCTAACTAATGTTATAAGATATATGGGAAGATCTAAGAAGGTTTAAGGAATGAAGGAACACTCACATTTTACTTAAGGATTTTCTTACGGACATAAGATTGAAATTTAGATCAAAATTAATTTAAGGTTTGAACTTACATAATTTCTGCTCTAAATCATTTTATTTACTGATTATATCATTTAAAAAGTGATTCTAGGGTTTTAAAATGCTTAACCATAAATTTGGGAAAAATGACTATTTTGCTCATTCTTAAAGATTCAAAAGATCAAATTTTAATCTAGGGTTTTAAATTTGAAATTTTATGTGGAAAAGTGTTTCTTACTGTATAATATAGGATTAGATAGTAATTACACAAATTTTGGGTAATTATTAAGCCTCATGAGATATCAAATTAATGAATTTGACTCATAGGGGCATGTTAATAATTTGACCTAATAAAATTAAAATTTTCTTTCAATTTATTGTTACTTAGTGCCTAAGGTTTCCATAGAACCTAAAATTACTGAAATTTAATAAGTATTGGCCAAGTTATGGCCAATATAAGCTTAAGGGAAAAAATGATAATTTAGGGTTTCTTAATTAAGGGTCAAAAATCTTAACTTTTCCAATTCGTATCCAAATTGATCAAAATCAGTGGCTGTAGATTACAAATGATCCACTGATCACAATGACTAGTGGTATGCTCAATTTGGACTCTAATTGGCTAAGTTATGGCTTAATTAAGGTTTAGGCTGATTAGTGAGTGATTCATAAAATTAATCACCAAATCACTAACCCAACTACACTATTGGGTTCTAATATACTCTAAGAGTTCTCTAAAACTTAAATTGTTCAATTTGGATCATTAAATTTGCTGATTTTTACTAATCAAGTTTTAGAGTAATTAAGGTTGATTAAGAGATCTAATCGTTGGATCTAAGTTATTTTTATAGATTACTATAAATTAGGTTTTTCTAATCTAAATTAATATTTGGATCACCTAATTTGAGGCTAAATTGACCAACTTATGGTCAATTGAAGTTCTAGGTTTATTTAACCTAATTAGGGTTAGGTCCTAAAAGTGATTAGTCTAAAACTAATCTAAATAACAAAATAAACACTATTAGACTAATTCTTAGAGTTTGTTGAGTACTTTAAGACCCATATTGACTAAATTTGGACTAAGGAATACAAAGTTATGGCTAATTGAATGAAATGAAAATTTTAATAATTAATTAAATACCTAAAATGTCACTAAGTTAAATACTCATCCAAACTAAATTTTTATAGTTCTATATTAATCCTCTAATTTTGCTGATCAAAATGATATATTTAATTGTAATATTTGGATGTGTATTTTGTGAATTATGGAAGTCCAAAGTTTGATATATTTGCATTTAATTAATTATAATATATAAATGATAAATATTTCTGTTTAGATTCTATACTCTGTAATTTAATTATATTTGATTGGATCAACTAATACATTATTATATTATTAATTAATTATATTCAATTTTTTATTTATAAATATATATATATATATATATACATATACTTTAATGAGATTAATATATATTTGATTTTTATTTATTTTATTTAATTTATATATATATATATAAATTAAATTTAAATGATTGATTTTCTGCAGGGACGGGCCCACCAGTGCCAACTGGCACCATCTGATTCACCGGGACAGGGAAGTGGGGCCCGCCACTGTCTCAAATGAGACAAAATTACTGCGTCTGCTTAGCGGTGGGTCCCACCGCAGATTTGCAGCCAACGGTAACACGCCACGTGCCCGGTCTGAGACGCGGTCTTTGAAGCACACGGGTCGACCCGGCCCGACCCGAGATCTCCTCCTTCTTGGACGCCCAGTCCCCGAACCTTCGATGCTAGGGTTTAAAATCTTCGGCATTTCTAGTACCTGAAGCAAACGGAGCGCATGGAATTTGATGGGGACTTACCAGATCTACCTAACCCCCATTGAATCAAATGCGGAGGTGATTGAAATCATACGAACGGTTAAACCCTAGTTCTATAAGTGCGACTATAACTCTAATAACGGTAACGACTGTATCGTTTTGCCATAATTCGAATCAATTAAGCATGATCGACGCAATTGAAGCCACACAAAATCTAATCTAAGTTAAGAAATCGATATCAAATGCAATAACAGAATGATTGATTGAATGGATCAAAAGTTAGAGGTACCTGAAATCGAATGGATCAGGAGGATCAGACTTTCGCAGAGATGTTTCGATCGTCTTCTAGGGCTTAAAGAGTGCAAACTGGCTCAAGAGGTGATCAGGAGTCTTTAAGCTAATCCTAGAGCGGTTGCAATGCTCGATATCGTCCATTTGGAACGAAACGCGCGCCGCGTGGTTCACCCACAGCCACGCGGAGCCTCCTGCGTTCGCTTCGGGGAAGACGATCTTCGGACCGTCCAATCTTTCAATCGGACGAATCGGAAGATCCGTTAAAGACAACGGCGTGATTAAAGGTTAAGCATACGGCGTCAAGAATAAATGGACGGCGCCGCTTAAATTTAATTTAAAATATTATTATTTAAATTATTTTATATACATTTCATTTAATTAAATTTAGCTAATTAAATGCAGTCCTGAAAATTTCAATAAATCACCCCTAGCTAATTGAGGGGTGGGGAACGCAACGACGCGATCAGATTTTTGTTTTGATGAGTATTTAATTATTCAAAATTTCAGATATTTAAATATTATTAAAATATTCGACATTATGGTATCATAATTTTTAGCTTTTTAACATTTTGAGTGGTTTAAATCTAAAATACTCCAATCTATTTAGCGTGCAAATCACATTAATGCTTGAATGTATTTTTAACATTTTGAATGGTTTAAATCTAAACAAACCACACTATGCTGCTAAGTAATTTTCTTTCATTTAACTATCTTTCACTTGTTTTACTTTTTGCATCCCTTTTTCTCTATTTGAACATTCTTAAAGAAGGATATATAGAATTAATTTAAACTCACCTCTCTCTGGTCGCTCAAAAGAAAATTGGGCAGCACTATCTTAGCTATTGCATTTTTTTTAGTATACAAAACATGATATTACATATTGATAGTTTGATGAATTTATGCCTTATTTTGATATGAGATACTTTTACTTTCATTTATTTGGTAAACTTATCAGTTGAACTCACATTATTTGGTTGACATTTATTTCCCAATTTAGTTCATAGCTGGGATTCTCTTTATTCAAGTTTCTCTTGATTCGCTAGTATCATGTGCACTCGATTTGAGATCCATAAAAGTTACCCAAAGATTTTCTCAAATTTTGTTGATTCTGCTACATATTCCCCAATCCTCCCCATAATACAAAAATTAATTTCTTAGAAAAAAAGGCTTGAAATTCATCTTTTATGTGGATCCTCAGTAATTTTGTTATTTTATTATTTTTTCTTAATTTTGGGACTAGAAGTGGTGAATGCACAGTGTTTTTTTTTTTATTTGTTCTTTGACTTATATTCTTGTCAAATTTCTGTGATGCAGTAATAATGAAACTAGGCAACCTCTGTCAAGAAAGTTTCTGTGGCGGCCGCCCCCTTTATAATCATAAGGATTAAGGAGTGGTCGTCACTAAGCACATCCCTTACTTAACATTAGGTTGGAATTTAAGACTCCAAACCAATCTTAAGAGAAAATGTGCTTTTCATAATAAAGCAAATGATAACAATCACTTAATGAGTATACTATGAAATCAGAGTGCGCAAGAAAAGTACAAACTGAAATAATCATCCATTCATCCATATTACAAATTAAAATATCCAGCTCAGAATATACAATACAGGAAAAGTAAAATACAATTTAATTCTGTATTATTACAAATATTAAAGTTTAAAGACTGAAATATAAAGTGAAGTCTCTCATCCTTGTAAGTGCAAAAGTAAAATAAACTAAGAAGTAAAATTTAGTGGTCTTCATTAACCTAGACTTGCTATTCTAAAGGCTCAACCTCCTCAAATAGCTCAAAATCTACCATTATCAGTTTCATAATAGTAGGGCCCCAGCCAATAAAAGAAAAATCTAGTTAGACAAAATGTCTAAGTACATTTTAAGGTAATCATTTTTATGTATTTTAAAGATATCACAAACTTAACTTTAGCGTAAAAATAGTGGTAAAGCGACAAAGAAAGGAAAGGCAAGTTATAATAATAAATTATAACTTAAACAAAATGTGAGGTAAACACATACCTCAACTCAAGCTGCATAAAAGGTAAGTAAAGTGCAAATTTAAATCTACTAAGTATAAAGAAAATGTCTTAAATAATATGATCAAATTAAACATGCCAATTTATAATATAAAGTAAAAGTACTGTACTGAAAAGAAGTCTAGCATCTTAACATGATTTTAAATAAAGTAAAATGACTGAAATAAAAGAATATTACAGGAAATTCTGTAATACAGAAGAACTGCAGAAAATAAAAATATGACAGAAAGTGTATAGAACTGTAAAGTAAAAGTAAGTCAAAACTGAAAGGAAATTGTAAAGTGGCTGTAAAATGATTGAAAAGTAAAAGTAAAGTGTAAATTAACAGTAAAGTGTGAGATACTTCTACTTAGTACTGCCAAAAAGTAAAGTCCATCTGCTCATCTAAGAGAAACATCCTAGATTAAAATAATTTCCATCAAAAAGGTATCTAGGAGAAACATCCCAGATCCTAAAGTTAATTCCATCTAAATAATCTAGGAGAAATATCATAGATTAAAGTTTGCAGTGCTAGGAAAGTGTTATAGTAACAAGGTAACGTCCATCTAATTATCCAGGAAAGTGTCCTAGGCAAAGGTAACACGCACTAAGGGAAATTCCCTAGGCAAAAGTAACAAGCACTAGAAAAGTGTCCTAGGCAAAAGCTATCATAAAGTAAAGTTATGCTAAATGGCAGACTAAATAAAACATAACGCACAAGGTGTATTAAAGTTTGTTTTATTTAAGTTTTCTTTTTAAGTTATGCAAATGCTATATAAATGTAATTCAAAGTATAACATAAAATATTCATCAAGTATTCATATTTAATAAAATATGTCCAAAAGTGTATTGAGGCTCAAAAATAAGGAAAGCATAGCATATCAAATTCAAGTAAATAAATTAATATTACACAAACTTTGTGATATCACTTGTTTTCTAATTTAATCGTTCTAACTACTCTAAGTTACATGAGATTCAGAATCATCAATTCCTACACTGTCTGTAACATAGAATCACGAGCCTATGAGTTGAACATAATTATGATTGGCAACATCCAATTTATAACTGAATCAATGTCAACTATATAATTAAATAAATGAATCAATCGACATAATTTGTTATTTTATAAATCCCAAACTAAATCTTGATTAGCCAAATC
The DNA here is from genome assembly GCA_016760335.1 of Gastrodia elata. NCBI lineage: Eukaryota > Viridiplantae > Streptophyta > Magnoliopsida > Asparagales > Orchidaceae > Gastrodia > Gastrodia elata. The sequence goes on along the minus strand of CM028671.1, from coordinate 19,789,581 downwards.
AAGATTGAAAGGATTAAGAATCAAACTTCAAAGAATGAAGTTCAATTACTTAATCACGAGGTCATCTTGAGGACTAAGGTTTAATCTCATCTCATTGATTAAGTGTTAAGGCAAGTCCTATTGAATTAAGTCAAACTCAATAAGATAGATCTCTAATCCTAATTCTAAAGTTAAAAGATTAAATAATCATTTAATAAACTATGAAAAATATATAAATTAGTAAATCAAGGTTTCACCTTAATGAGTAACCCACTTTACTCATTAGATGAATTCTAACCTAAGATCTATTCATAATCTTAGGAATTAAAGCTCTTAAGTATTAAGAGTAGAACTTAGACACACATCCTAACTAAGGTTATAAGACCTATAGAAGATTCTAAGAAGTTTAAAGGAAAGGAAAAATCTCTCACCTTTACTTAAGATTTTTACTTAACACTAAACTTAGGGTTTTCCTCAAATTTCTAATTTGAGGCTTAGAATTATTTAAATCAAGGTCTACATCATTTTAATTATTATATAGTACGATTTAGGGATAAATTGAGGACTTAGAATCATTAAACCTTATATTTGAGCAAAATGATCATTTTGCCCCTACTTAGAGATCTAAATTTTATCTTTGTGAATTAGGGCTTAAAATTAAAATTTATTGAATTGGAGTGATTATTTACTGTCTAATATGAGTTTAGATAGTAAGTTCATTAATTTTGGTTTAAGTGTTAAGCCTAATAAGATCAAATTAAGAAATTTGACCTATAAGGGCAAATTGGTAATTTTACCTTAATGACACCTAAAGTTTTTGTTAGTTTACTGTAGATTATGTCCTGATGTTTCTATATAACTTAAAATTGTCAACTTCTGATATGTATCAGCTAAGTTATAGCCAATACAAGTACTAGGTTTAAATAGTAATTAAGGGTTCCTAATTTAAAGGTCAAAATCTTAACTTCTTCAATTAATGTCCAAATTGAGTAAAATTAATGGTTATAGTTTACAAATGATCCACTGATTACAATGACTAGTGGTAGGTTTAATTTGGACTATAATTGGCCAAATTATGATCTAATTATAATTTAGGATAATTAGTGAGTGATTAGTGAAATTAACTATAAGATCACTAAACTAATTATACCACTAGGTTTTAATATACTCTAGGAGTTCTTTGAAACTTGAATTATTCATTTTGAACCATTAATTTTGCCAATCTTTACTAATTAAGTTTTAGGGTAATTAGAGTTGATTAAGAAATCTAACTGTTGGATCCTAAATATTTTTGTAGATTACTGCTAATTAAATTTTCCTGATCTAAATTGATATTTGGATCACCTAATTTGGAGTTAAATTGACCAACTTATGGTCAATTGAAGTTCTAGGGTTAATTGACCTAATTAGGGTTATGTCCTAAATGTGATTAGTCTAAATCTAATCCAAATAGTAAAGTGAATACTACTAAATTATTTCTTAGGGTTTTTTGAGTATTTTGAGGCCCATATAGGGTATACTTGGATTAAAGGGTATCAAGTTATAGCAATTTGAATATTTGTAACATTTTCCCAATTAATTAATATCCTAAAATATCACTATATGATTTATGGCTATAAATGAAAAATTGATAGCTCCATAATATTCCTCTATTTTTGCTGATAAATTTAGTGTATTCATTTGCTATATTTGGACTTATATTTATTAAGATATTAGTGTTTAAAGTATTAGTATTTAATTAATTAAATTTAATTTAATTAAACTTATTTTAATTATCTGATTTATATTAATAGATTTTTGTTTAATAAATTTCTAACACACACACACACACACACAGATATATACATATATATATATATATATATATATTCTTTAAATTATTTTGCAGGTGGGGTCCACAATTTTGAACAGCGATAAAGACGGAATCCCGAGGAAGCCACCTGGCGCTCCATCATTCGCCGAGGTTTGGCTAGCGGGGCCCACGGCTCGCATCCGTCAATGTCAGCTTGACATCGGGTCAGACGGCTGCTGCGCTTGTGACACGTGGGCGGCTCGATACGCGAGCTAACCCGTGGGACAAACCCAGTCCGGCCCACACACGTAATCTTCTTCGGCAGGACGTCAAGGTAGAGGTAGGGCATCCAATAGATCGGCACACCAAACACTTTAGAACTCAATTTGTATGCAAAACAGAAGCTTGTGAGCTAACCTTCCGATTGGACCTATTGCTTTCGATATTGCCCTTCAATAACACCTGAAGAGTCGATGCCCTAGATCCTAGGGTTGAGGACGACTGACAGCCGATCGAAAAGTTTTAGTCAAAATAAAATTACGAATTCCATTACTTGGCAGAATGATTGTTCATCAGTATATTCAGAATGATTTTCACATGAAATTAACTGAAATGAAGCATGAGAATTGATTGCATAAAATGGGAAGGTGGAGTACCTTATGGACAGATCTGGACGTTTCGTATCGGGATGGTTCAAATGGAAGGTTGAGTTGCTATAATACCAGCTTTGATCAATCTAAAAAGGAGAAGTCATGAGGAAGAGCTTAATCTCTCGATGGAAGCGGTGCAAGACGCGTGGCATGAGGCCTGCGAGCTGCGCGTCTCAGCTTGCGCATGCGGAAGAACGGTCGGGGAAGACGCACGATCGGCCTCTGATCTTAGATCAGACGGCCCAGATTCAATACCGCTATTTGACGATATGAGGTGACGGCGTGAGGGTTATCAGACGGTGCGGGTTATTCTACCGACGGTGCCATTTAGGTTTAATATAATTATATTATTAATTAATTCATTTAAAAAATAGATTTTTATTAATTAAAACTAATCGATTTAATGCATCCCAAAAATTTTCAATAAATCACCCATAGCTAATTGAGGGGTGAGGAATGCAATGGCGCAATCAGATTTTTGATTTGACAAGTGTTTAATTATTCAAAATTTAAGGCATTTAAATAATATTAAATATTCGCCGAAAATCCAATGATTTACAAATGCCTTCAAAACTTCACCCATAGCTAATTTGGGGGTGGTGAACGAAATGGCGAAGTCAGATTTTTGATTTGAGGTCTTAATAAAAATTCAATTTCTAGGGTTTTGGAATTTTCTAGAAATCCAGATTTGATTCAATTGATTCTAGATTTGGACTGGATCTTAGAGATGAGCTTCTAATGACTTAATTAAGGCACTAGAACTATAATTAGGACTTAGATTAGTCCTAATTGACCTAAGTAACAACTTGGGTTGTTATAGACTCCCCACTTAAGAACGATGTCATCCTCGACATCACTCAAGTGGAAAGATTGAATCATAATGAAATGACAATTTGAAATGTAATGAAGATAATTAAGCATAATTTATAGAAGTTTAAACGAGTATATATTAATCCAATTGAAATGGAAGAATCATCAATTAAATAATTTTGATCTTTATCCAGAATTTTGACAAGCCTTAAGTTTGGTTAAATTCTTATCAGAGAAGATGGAGATTTCAGGCACATAAAGTCCTGCAATCATTGAACTGAAATTATGGTACTTCACCACTAATACAGATATGAATTCAGAAATGTAATCCTTAGCAGATAGGCATTGTCTTAAGAGTTGAAAATCTGATTGATGATGACTTCTTTTGCTTGTCATGAATTCTAAGAGTTAAAATAAGGTTCAAACTATCCAAAAGAATTAAGACTTAAGGTTAATTGAAGGATTAAGGATTCAAAGTTTAGAATTCCTCATCACTTATGATTTAAGGCTAGACTTTCAAAATTCTACCGGAAAGGCTAGGAATTTTAAGCCAGTTTCTAAGCTTAAGCTAGCTAACCAAACTAAGCGACAATTATCACTCAATAAGGATAGCAATAAAAGAAAGAGAAGCTAATATTCACCCAAAGTGAATACAACTTCAAGGGTCTGATGGTTAACTCTAAACTCACAACTTAAGGTTTTATCATTATAAGATTTATACTTAGTAGGTAACATCACACACTAAGTATAAGATAATTTCAAGATCTAAGATCTTAAAGGTCTTATATTTAAGTGATATATATTACTTAAGAATATTTATGTGAATTAGTTTAAGTCATTATAAGACTTAATGAAGATTAAAGGATAACATAAATTCTAATCTAAAGAATTAATATCTAAGGACTTGACATCAAAGAATTAACGTTCTTTGATCACTTATTCTATTAGAATTTTAGGTTTGGACAAAAAAAATTCCATTATTAAAATTTAAATCTAATAATGAATCCAATTTAATCCATGCTAGGTTTGAACTAATAAAGATACATTCATCTCTTACTAAAAGGTTTTGATTAATCAAAAAGGATTAATATCCATTTAGGATATATAGCTCAAGGTCAAGGGAGGAATTAAAACATTAAGTCACATTAGATGACTTAACATCATAAGTTTTAAGAGTAATTATTGTGAGCATAAGTCATAAAGTTTGACTTGGTAATAGCAAGGAATTCACTTATCCATATGGATAAGTGCTAGGAGATTCAATAAGAACTAAGGCTGCAGTCATAGATAATATTCTATGACTTATGCCAGAGTTTCTAGAACTGGTTACTAAGATCCAAGTTACGGTATGTGGTTTAGAAATCTAATGGTTATATTTAATTCATCTTGAATGAGAACTCATTTCAATGGAAAAATTAATAAATGCTTAAGTCATATCATGACTTAAGCACATATTCAAAGATTGAACCTAAATTAATTGAGAAGTAAAATCTTCTTATTAAAAAGAGATAGGATTGTCTACAATTAGATTGTTTATTTAAGGGATGTTCTTTACTTAATGAAGATTATAGTTAAGAAATAGAATTTTCTATCCAATTAAGATAAACAAGAAAATACAATATTGATTTATTAAGTTACCATAAGTAACCTTAATTAAGAAGGTGTTTTCAAAGGGTTAACTACAAATTTTAAATCTAAAATTTAGAATCAGAATGCTTTGCTACTTAAAGGAAGATTTAATTCTTCAAAGAATAAAGATTCTTTGACTTAAAAGGGGGTTATATATTTAAATTTAAATATAATCATCACCATTAGGCTAGGACTAATAATGAAATAGAATTCAATATAGTTAAACTTATGAGTTTACACATACATGTTAAAATAATCAAACCACTATGAAATCTTAGATATTAAGGAATATAGGGTGAACAATTCATAAAAATCAATTCATTCTAAGGCTTCTTTTATTAACCAAGTAATCATATTTGGGTAAGGAATAATACTTAGATAAATAGGGTGATTCTCCAACTTGGATACTTATCCTTATATGAGAGAAAAGTCTATTACATCAAGTCACATAAGATGACTTGATACATTGAATTGGTAAGAGTTAATCAAGGTAAATCAAAACAATGGATTGCTTATCATTTAGGATAAAATACAATCATAGGTTACTACTAAGAGTTTTAATTTAACTATGTAATATTGTATAGTTATAATTTCTTATTCCAAAGGAAATGGAAATACTTATTCTAAGAAAATGAGGTGCTTGGAATTTAAGAAATAATATAGGTAGATATTTCAAGTTATAATTATGACTTATTCAACCAATAGTTTTAAGAGTTTGAGTCAATCCATTATGAGAAATGAGAAGTTACTCACCTAACTAGGTAAGTCACTTCTTAGAAAAGAATTATTTCTAGAAGTCACAAAAGTATGAGTTTGTCAAAAGAATCTAAGGTTTGATTGATTAAATTAAGAAATCATGTATATACTAAATCAATGATAAAACATCTTGAACTCTAGATTAAGCTTACTAATTGTATATTCAATGTATCCATAGTTAGGTATTTATCCTACCAAGGTAGGGTAGAATTATCTATACTATAGTATTTAGGTTAAGTCAAACGGACCCGACATCAAAGCTTGTAACTGATTAGGAATCAAAGACTAAACTATATGAACTAGCTTTACTTTAGTCTAAAGAGTGAAATTATTCTCAAAACATAAAACTTATGTTTTGAATCACATGGTTCTAAATTTAAAGGTTACGTACTAATTATATTTTAAGACTTTTTATAGAATCAAGAATATTATTGTATTTTGAGATTTTATAAGTTTTTCTGAGATTACTGAGCCTGGTATTTAAAGCCAAACCCCAACCAAATCCATAAGAGATTTGATATCTTCAATTTATTAGAAGAAGAATTTATGTTCTAAATTGGAATCCCTACAACTGTGCAGTAATTTACCAATAAACTAGTTGATAAGATTTGGGGGAATAATAGGGCATGAAGTTACATATACTTATGATGAATAATTTTGATTTAAATAATAATGGTATTTCTATTGTCCTTTTAGCTGAATATCTGCTCACGCTATAATAGTTTAATTAGAGTTAAATTGTCAAATGCAAATAGGATTAAGAGATGATTACCCATGATTTATTTCTACATTAGTTTCTCACCTCACTTTATAAGAGAGAAACTACAAGTGAAACAAAAGATGTGATCGAGATACCCAATTGCTTCTAAGATGGATTATATGTGCTTTAAGTCATATTTTAGTTAAATGATAAAGATCTAATCTTCTGAAGATAAGTTAGTACAAAATCTTGAATTTCTATCTCATTAATTTATTGACATTAGAATTCCTCAAATCTTCTAGTATAAAGGCCAAGGTTTAACCATTTAGTTTATTTGACCCTACAGATCTTTATAATCATTTCTTTAAGTTATTAAGCTACTTGTCATTCCTTAATTTAGTCCTTAACTTTTACTAATTATGGAAGTACTTTTCCATTTCATGCCTTTCATTCGGAGTATTTGGTAATATGGATGTTACTCTAGTATTCATTTAGTGATTGTATGGTAGAAGAACTATCCATTAGGTAGATAGGAATATAAATTCCAATCAGACACCTTATGGAGTTCTCTGATACCAACTGTGGCGGCCGCCCCCTTTATAATCATAAGAATTAAGGAGTGGTCGTTACTAAGCACATCCCTTACTTAATATTAGGTTGGAATTTAAGACTCCAAACTAATCTTAAGAGAAAGATGTGCTTTTCATAATAAAGCAAATGATAACAATCACTTAATGAGTATACTATGAAATTAGAGTGCGGAATAAAAGTACAAAATGAAGTAATCATCCATTCATCCATATTACAAATTAAAACATCCAGCTCAGAATATACAATGTAGGAAAAGTAAAGTACAATTTAATCATGTATTATTACAAATATTAAAGTTTAAAGACTGAAATATAAAGTGAAGTCTCTCATCCTTTCAAGTGCAAAAGTAAAATAAACTAAGAAGTAAAATTTAGTGGTCTTCATCAACTTGCACTTCTTCATGGACTTGCTCTTCTAAAAGCTCAATCTCCTCAAATAGCTCAGAATCTACCATTATCAGTTTCATAATGGTAGGGCCCCAGCCAACAAAAGAAAAATCTAGTTAGAAAAATTAACTAAGCACCTTTTAAGGTAATCATTTTTAAGTATTTTAAAGATATCACAAACTTAACTTAAGCATAAAAATAGTGGTAAAGCGACAAAAAAAGAAAAGACAAGTTATAATAATAAATCATAACTTAAACAAAATGTGAGGTAAACACATACCTCAACTCAAGCTGCATAAAAGGTAAGTAAAGTGCAAATATAAATCTATTAAAGTACAAAGAAAATGTCTTAAATAATATGATCAAACTAAACATGTCAATTTATAATATAAAGTGAAAGTACTGTATTGAAAAGAAGTCTAGCATCCTAACATGATTTTAAATAAAGTAAAATGACTGAAATAAAAGAATATTATAGAAAATTCTGTAATACAGAAGAACTGCAAAAAGTGAAAATATGACAGAAAGCATATAGAACTGTAAAGTAAAAGTAAGTCAAAACTGAAAGGAAATTGTAAAGTGGCTGTAAAATAACTGAAAAGTAAAAGTAAAGTAAAGTATAAATTAACAGTAAATTGTGAGATACTTCTACTTAGTACTGCCAAAAAGTAAAGTCCGTCTGCTCATCTAAGAGAAACATCCTAGATTAAAATTATTTCCATCAAAAAGGCACCTAGGAGAAACATCCCAGATCCTAAAGTTAATTCCATCTAAATAATCTAGGAGAAACATCCTAGATTAAAGTATGTTGTGCTAGGAAAGTGTCCTAGTCACAAGGTAACGTCCATCTAATCATCCAGAAAAGTGTCACAGGCAAAGGTAACACGCATTAGAGGAAATTCCCTAGACAAAAATAACAAGCAATAGGAAAGTGTCATAGGTAAAAGCTATCCTAAAGTAAAGTTATACTAAATGGCAGACTAAGTAAAACATAACTCACAAGGTGTATTAAAGTTTGTTTTATTTAAGTTTTTTTTTTAAGTTATGTAAATGTTATATAAATGTAATTCAAAGTATAACATAAAATATTCATCAAGTATTCATGTTTAATAAAATATGTCCAAAAGTGTAATGAGGCTCAAAAATAAGAAAAGCATAGCATATCAAATTCAAGGATATAAATTAGCACTACCCAAACTTTGTGATATCAATTGTTTTCTAATTTAATCATTCTAACTACTCTAAGTTACATAAGATTCAGAATCATCAATTCTTACACTATCTGTAACTTAGAATCACGAGCCTATGAGTTGAATATAATTAAGATTGGCCACATCCTAATTATAACTGAATCAATGTCAACTATATGATTAAATAAATAAATCAATCATCCTAATTTGTTATTTTATAAATCCCAAACTAAATCTTGATTAGCCAAATCAAGATTGAAAGGATTAAGAATCAAACTCCAAAGAATGAAGTTCAATTACTTAATCACAAGGTCATATTAAGGACTAAGGTTTAATCCCATCTCACTGATTAAGTGTTAAGGCAAATCCTATTGAATTAAGTCAAACTTAATAAGATAGATCTCTAATCCTAATTCTAAAGTTAAAAGATTAAATAATCATTTAATAAACTATGAAAAATCTATAAATTAGTAAAATCAAGGTTTCACCTTAATGAGTAACCCACTTTACTCATTAGATGAATTCTAACCTAAGATATATTCATAATCTTAGGAATTAAAGCTCTTAAGTATTAAGAGTAGCACTCAAACACACATCCTAACTAAGGTTATAAGACCTATAAAAAATTCTAAGAAGTTCAAAGGAGAGGAAAAATCTCTCACATTTACTTAAGATTTTTACTTAACACTAAACTTAGGGTTTTCCTCAAATTTCTAATTTGAGGCTTAGAATTATTTAAATCAAGGTCTAAATTATTTTAATTACTATATATTACAATTTAGGGATGAATTTAAGACTTAGAATCATTAAACCTTATATTTGGGCAAAATGATCATTTTGCCCCTACTTTGGGATCTAAATTTTATCTTTGTGAATTAGGGCTTAAAATTAGAATTTATTAAATTAGAGTGATTACTTACTGTCTAATATGAGTTTAGATAGTAAGTTCATTAATTTTGGTTAAGTTTTAAGCCTAATAAGGTCAAATTAAGAAATTTAACCTATAAGGGCAAATTGGTCATTTTACCTTAATGACACCTAAAGTTTCTGATAGTTTACTGTAGATTATGTCCTAATGTTTCCATAGAACTTAAAATTGTCATCTGATATGTATCGGCTAAGTTATAGCCAATACAAGTTCTAGGGTTTAAATAGTAATTAAGGGTTCCTAATTTAAAGGTCAAAAATTTTAACTTATTCAATTGATGTCCAAATTGAGTAAAATTAGTGGTTATAGTTTACAAATGATCCACTGATTATATTGAATAGTGGTAGGTTCAATTTAGACTATAATTGGCCAAGTTATGACCTAATTATAGTTTAGGATGATTAGTGAGTGATTAGTAAAATTAATCATAAGATCACTAAACTAATTATACCACTAGGTTCTAATCTACTCTAGGAGCTCTCTGAAACTTGAATTATTCAATTTGAATCAGTAATTTTGCTACTCTTCACTAATCAAGTTTTAGGGTAATTAAAGTTAAATAAGAAATCTAACCGTTGGATCCTAAATATTTTTGTAGATTACTGCTAATTAGATTTTCTTGATTTAAATTGATATTTGGATCACCTAATTTGAAGTTAAATTGACCAACTTATGATCAATTGAACTTCTAGGGTTAATTGACCTAATTAGGGTTAGGTCCTAAATGTGATTAGTTTAAATCTAATCCAAACAGTAAAGTGAATACTACTAAATTATTCCTTAAGGTTTTCTGAGTATTTTGAGACCCATATAGGATATATTTGGATTAAAGGGTATCAAGTTATATCAATTTGAATATTTGTAACATTTTCCCAATTAATTAATATCCTAAAATTTCACTATATGATTTATGGCTCTAAATGAAAAATTGATAGTCCATAATATTCCTCTATATTTGCTGATAAATTTAGTATATTCATTTGCTATATTTGGACTTTTATTTATTAAGATATTAATGTTTAAAGTATTAGTATTTAATTAATTAAATTAAACTTATTTTAATTATCTGATTTATATTAATAGATTTTTGTTTAATAAATTTCTAACCTATATATATATATATATTCTTTAAATTATTTTGCAGGTGGGGTCCACAATTTTGAACGGCGGTAGAGACGGAATCCCGAGGAAGCCACCCGGCGCTCATCATTCGCTGAGGTTTGGCTAGTGGGGCCCACGACTCGCATCCGTCAATGCCAGCTAGACGTCGGGTCAGACGACTGCTGCGCTTGCGACACGTGGGCGGCTCGATACGCGGGCTAAACCCGTGGGACGAACCCGGTCCGGCCCACGCACGTCTTCTTCTTCGGCAGGACGTCGAGGTAGAGGTAGGGCATCCAATAGATCGGCACACCAAACACTTCAGAACTCAATTCGTATGCAAAACAGAAGCTTGTGAGCTAACCTTCCAATTGGACCTATTGCTTTCGATATTGCCCTTCAATAACACCTGAAGAGTCGATGCCCTAGATCCTAGGGTTGAGGACGACTGACAGCCGATCGAAAAGTTTTAGTCAAAATAAAATTACGAATTCCATTACTTGGCAGAATGATTGTTCATCAGTATATTCAGAATGATTTTCACATGAAATTAACTGAAATGAAGCATGAGAATTGATTGCATAAAATGGGAAGGTGGAGTACCTTATGGACAGATCTGGACGTTTCGTATCGGGATGGTTCAAATGGAAGGTTGAGTTGCTATAATACCAGCTTTGATCAATCTGAAAAGGAGAAGTCATGAGGAAGAGCTTAATCTCTCGATGGAAGCGGTGCAAGACGCGTGGCATGAGGCCTGCGAGCTGCGCGTCTCAGCTTGCGCATGCGGAACTACGATCGGGGAAGACGCACGCTCGGCCTCTGATCTTAGATCAGACAGGCTAGATTCAATCCCGCTATTTGACGATAGGAGGTGACGGCATGAGGGTTATCAGACGGCGCGGGTTATTCTGCTGACGGCGTCGTTTAGGTTTAATATAATTATATTATTAATTAATTCATTTAAAAATAGATTTATATTAATTAAAACTAATCGATTTAATGCATCCCAAAAATTTTCAATAAATCACCCCTAGCTAATTGAGGGGTGAGGAATGTAACGACGCAATTAGTTTTTTGATTTGACAAGTGTTTAATTATTCGAATTTTCAGGCATTTAAATGGCCGAAAATCCAACAATTTCCAAATGGCTCCAAAACTTCACCCCTAGCTAATTTGGGGTGGTGAATGCAATGACGAAGTCGGATTTTCGATTTGAGCGCTAAATAAAAAGTCAATTTCTAGGATTTTGGAATTTTTCAAAAATCCAGATTTGATTCAATTGATTCCAGATTTGGACTGGATCTTAAAAATGAGCTTCTAATGACTTAATTATGGTACTAGAACCATAATTAGGACTTGAATTAGTCTTAATTGAATTAAGTAACAACTTAGGTTGTTACAGTTTCTATCCCATCTTCCAGGATAAATTCATATAGAATGGTCATTGCATTACGGCTTGTTATTCTATGTATTTTCTTGCACTACCGTATCACAAATCCAGTGCGTAATGCATATGCTTTATGGTTACTGTCAGTCATATGTGAGATCTGGTTCGCAATATCATGGATATTGGATTAGTTTCCCAAGTGGTTACAAAGTAAACCGTGAAACATATCTTGATAGACTATCTATAAGGTACCTGCGTTCTTAGTCTCTATATTCTTACAATGTATGCTACATGTCTGGTGTTTATTTGGCAACAGGTATGACAGAGAAGGTGAACCGTCTCAGTTGGCTGATGTGGACATATTTGTCAGTACTGTGGATCCTTCAAAGGAACCACCCCTAGTCACTGCCAATACCGTTTTGTCTATTCTTGCTGTGGATTGCCCTGTTGACAAGGTATCATGTCATGTTTCTAATGATGGAGCTGCTATGCTGACCTTTGATGCCCTCTCTGAAACTTCAAAATTTGCAAGAACATGGGTTCCATTTTGTAAGAAATACAACATTGAACCCCGAGCTCCAGAATGGTACTTTGCCCAGAAGATTGACTACCTGAAAGATAAGGTTCAACCTTCTTTTGTCAAAGATTGCTGAGCAATGAAGGTACAAAATGTGGAATATGCAATGCATGAAGTATATGCTCAATTTGAAATTTATTACTTTAACGATCCTTTTTCTATGATGCAGAGAGAATGTGAAGAGTTTAAGGTCCGTGTTAATGGTTTTGTGGCCAAAGCTCAGAAGGTTCCTGAAGAAGGTTGGATCATGCAAGATGGCACACCTTGGCCAGGAAACAACATGAGAGATCACCCTGGAATGATTCAAGTAGATTGTTTCAGTGTTTAGTTTTTTTCAAGGGTGGAAAGAGCTGTTTATTTTTCTATAGCTTTTTTTTTTGGACCACTAATCCTATAGTTGTAGCCCTTTATTCTGAAAGTGCTAACCCCTGACAAAGTGATAGGATTTATGGAAAATTAAATGATCAGGGTTGAGAAATTTTTCTATGTTGCGTGCATCATTTATGATATGTCAACTTTATGTCAATGACCAGTTCGTTGTACATATATATATATATATATATATATATATATATATATATATATATATATATGTATATCAAAAACATATTTTCAATGGTATATTAGAAATTATTTGCATATTTAAATTTACTAATTCAAAATCTAGAACTTATATGCTGCTATATTTAATCATTTTAGGTTTTCTTAGGCCATAGTGGAGGGCTTGATAGTGAAGGCAATGAGCTACCACGATTGGTGTATGTTTCTCGTGAAAAACGCCCTGGTTTCCAACATCACAAGAAGGCCGGTGCTATGAATGCACTAGTAAGCAGACAAATTTGGAATTGGTTTATTGCATCCTATTGGAATTGCCCAAAAGGCATGTCTGCCTTTATTTTTATAGTTAATTGATTTCAATTATTATCTTAACCCAACTTCTCTGCAGGTGCGTGTGTCAGCAGTTCTTACCAATGGGTCTTATCTATTGAATCTTGACTGTGATCATTACATAAATAATAGCAAAGCATTAAGAGAAGCTATGTGCTTTCTCATGGATCCTAACCTTGGAAGATCCGTTTGTTATGTACAATTTCCACAAAGATTCGATGGCATTGATAGGAATGATCGTTATGCCAACCGCAATACTGTATTTTTTGACGTGAGTAGCATTCTTAAGTGTGAATTATTTATCTCTTAATAATCTAATATTTTGATTTATTAAGATGCAATCAGTAAGAATAAATGGTCGTTGATTTAGGCCGGTAGCAATATCTTAATATATTTCAATTGTTATTCTTTGTTACAAAGGTACAGGTAAAGGTTGGGTATCAGTTTTCCGTGCCATTTAACCAATACGTCTGGAAATTCTTTCCTCCAAATTGGTTTATATTTTAGATTTAGTGTTGGGACGTTTATGTTTGTACGTCTGTTGAGGATTATGATTAGGTGAAGGAACTTATTCTTGTTTTTTTTTTTTTGTTTAGCCACTCTATAGAATTTTTTTAGTTTATTGGTGTTTAATCCACAACTATAAAGAAAAGGATAAGATAAATTATAAAATTACATGACACTAATAATTATTTTTTAATCCATATTATTTTATTTTGTATCAAATAAACCCCTAGAATTACTAAATTATGTATCAAATTTGACTTGTAAATATTGTAGTCAAGACTTTCTTATTCCAAATTCATAATAGTTTTTTTCCTACTTGAAATAAATTGATTTAAGCTATGGAAACTGCCAAGAGCTTAGAAGCTGATAATACAAGCAAAATCTAACAAGTGATAAATACATATATTTTCTTAATACAAATCAAGAAAAAAAGGTTTAGCTACAATATGACATGCTTATTTCTCACATCTACACTAGCTTAGACTGTTCAGTACCAACACTGAAGATATGCCTAAATCAACATCCAGCTATTAAAACATTAATTACAAAAGAAGAATGCTGTGCCTAATAAATAAGCCAAATCGTGTGAATAGAAAAAAAAAATCAAAAAATGATGATTTTTCCCCTTTCTCTTCATCCAACGGCTCACATTAAGTTTTTTCATGAGTTTTGAGCACTGCTCTTGAAGAGATTAATACAAAAGAGTACCTTAAAGTGCATAATGCCCTACATATAATCCTAAATGTTAGAAGATTCTTGAGTGCATAGTGTACTTCATTTGTAAGATTTAAAAATTGTGTAGAATGAATATCATTTAAAGACTTATAAGTCGCACATTTAAAGACCTCCTCAAAGAATCTCAATTAACTAACTGTATAATGCAATCAAATTAATAAGAGAAACTTGCAAAAATCAGATTAAAAAGAAAAAATCCAAACATTTAAAAGAGGGAAATACTGTGCAGACACAAGAGAAGAGGGTAACAGCATGAATAAACTTAAGCAAAAATTGCAGCGTTTGTAAAAAAAAGTGAAGGAAAAAAGTACAAATAAGGTCTCTGCAAATAGGTAGAACGGCAATATACCCCGACACGACCATGACTTGTTAGAGAAAGAGAGAGCATTGATTAGGCTTCGACCTTCTCGCCCACATCATCAAGGATCGCCTTGGTTGGCTTCGCCAGGAAATCAGTGTATTCCTGGAACGGCGATTTAGCAAACCGACTCTCAATCCACAGGTCGGGTGTTAAGAAGGCATAAGTCTTCATGAGACAGTCGAAAGTTGCCTGCAGCGCCCACACATTATTAAAAAAAACTAAATTTTAGAATGCAATCAGATTTAAATGTTAGGTATGCAAACATTTGTGCTGCAATCAGAATAATTGTTTTTGGAAAGAAAAAAGATCATGGCATTTGACGTTGCAGATTGTTCTAATAAAGTTTTAGTGGCAAAAAAGAAAAGTGCTCAATAAACAAATCGTATAAACTTGCAGTAAATTATCATACTGAAACTGTCGTACACATCTTACACTGGTGGGCTGTTTGATTAAGCTGTAAATTGGGTTTTTAATTTTTGTTTATTTAATTTAATGCAATAATTTTTCAATGCAATTTTATATCTGAAAAATATCCCCACCCTTCACAAAACAAAAGTCTCAAATTACTACCCAAATCGAGCAGAAAAGTTTTACACTGAGATTAGGCGGAGAAAAAAACACTCTCAACGCCCACGTCTCACCAGCAGTCGTCGTTGATCGTGCCGTCCTCATCAGTTATCATCGATCACCCTCACCTATTGGCATTTATCGCCTGAGACTCACCTATGATCGCATATCATCATTGTTTGTCTAGCCCACATTTTGCGTCGATTGTGCATGCCATCTTGTCTCGTTCGACGTCTTTCACAGAATTGCTGCCATCTAAATCTCACCCAAACATACAGCAAGAAATTGATTTTTTTCATTTTGAATGCAAATTACATTGGAACAGAATGCATCCAACAATTTTAATCGTAATGCACTATTTACTTTAACTAAAAATATTTATGCTGGAATTAATTTAATCCATGTATACTTCTTGCCATACAAAACAGCCCCATGATAAACACATGTATGCTAATCCACCAACTAAAATAAACAGCTAACAAACATAAATCAATTATGCAGGCAATAGATTTCATGTAAAATGACCTACTAAAAAATTAAAGCAATGCAATTCAAATAAAGTAAAATGGCCTATTAATAAATTGAATCTAATGAAACTATTACAAAAACATATAGTACATCATTTGAATAAGTTTTGAAATAAAAAAGTATTACTGTCTAAGAAAAAATGGCAATTATATTTCAGCAATACAACATAGAATCATCATTTATCTTTCAACAACGCCAGCACTATAGAACAGAGTTGTTGCCATGCCCAAACCAAACCCATCCTCAACGAAATGATACAAGCAAACGTAGCTATTGTTATAATGGTATAATTTGTGTAGTTTGTGTGTGCACAAGGAAGTTTGGATGTTATATACGTTAACAGGAATGAGTGCTGTGGTGTAAACATTTTTTTTTTCAATTTTCATATTCCCATCTGTTTTTTCCCTAAAATGTGTAATAGGCAAAATGAGAATGTAAAATTTATATGAAACAAAATCATAAACATGAAAAATTTTCATGTCACTCTCCAACAATGAAAACAAAGTAAAGAGGAGTGCTGATATGTTACCTCCGTATCTTTCCAAAAACTTGTATGCATGCTATCTTAATGAATTGATAATATAAAATGTAAATGAGGCGATAGCGTTGAAGGTTTTTTAAAATTTAAATTTTATATCAGCAAATATAAACTTTAAGGGTTAGATATGCAAGCAAGAATGATTTACTCGTTATGTATGAAGTTACTACCAAAAAAAATAAACTAGATCAAGCATTTGCAAATAAATCATTTTGAATTCCCGTTACAGGCAATACAACACACCTTGACAAAGTTGCCGAGCGTCTTTGTGGATCCACGAGAAGAGGTGAAGACATCCTCGATCCCAGCGAACTGAAGAACCTTCTTCGGAACCCTAGCAGCCACAATACCAGCGCCTCGCGGTGCTGGCACCATTCGAACAGTAACTGACCCGCACTTCCCTGTAACCTTGCACGGCACAGTATGCGGCTTCCCGATCTTGTTACCCCAGTAACCCCTCCTCACAGGTACAACTGAAAGCTTCGCAAGAATGATTGCGCCGCGGATCGCCGTGGCCACTTCTTTAGAGCATTTGACGCCGAGACCGACGTGTCCGTTTCCATCTCCCACAACGACGAAGGCCTTGAACCGAGTGCGTTGTCCGGCTCGGGTTTGCTTCTGCACCGGCATAATCTTCATGACCTCATCCTTGAGTTGGGTTCCGAGAATCGCTTCCACGATCTGATGCTCCTTGACGGGAAGGGAGTGAAGGTATATCTGCTCAAGACTAACGATCTTACCTTCCTTAACGAGGCGGCCGAGTTTGGTGACAGGAACCCACTTTTGTTCCTCGTCTCGACGTCCACCTCCACGGCGACCGCGGCCACGGCCTCCACGATCTCCGCGGCCACGACCGCCTCGGTCTCCGCGCCCAAATCCACGGCCGAAACCCCCGCGATCGCCGCCTCTTTCCATTTTCGCACGGACAGGAGGAGAAAGATTAGGGTTTAGATAAGCTATGCAGACGCGTGAACCTGTTCTATATATATTTGACAATAGAAATGCTATCAAGACTCGAGACCCGTTAGAGGTGATATTCACAAAAATTCATTAAAATAAAATTTAGATATTATTTTAATATAAATTTAAAAATAATATATATATTATTTTAATATAATAAATAAATACTAATAAAATCTTAAAAAACAATATGAACAGTGCCAAAATATCTTTGCCAAAATGATATGTTTTCCAAGTTTGAATAAAATTGGAAATGCAATATTGTAAAGTAGCTAATATACATGTATAAGTGTAACAACTATAGTGTTGTCACCTGTCAATTATTGATCTAATTGACTCCAAATATTTTTCATTATTTTTATTGGATTGCAACGTACATCGTCTCCTTCACTGTACTTCATTTTTGGCAATTAGTTGATGTGCTGCGAATTTACTTTAGGATTTGGTAGCATCTATTTAATCTACTGAAGGAATGTATTTAGTTGATTAGAAATAACATTTAGTACATTATCATCACAATACTCCCTCAACTCATCCAATATGATTTCCTTAACTTTTATTAACGTATTGAGCCAATATCTATAACGTTCGTTTAGCATTTTGGCTTTTAAGACTTTTAGTTAGTGGGTTTTAATCGATCACTATCATGTTCGCATCATACTGTCGAACAATGCTATCAATCCCTTAGTAAGCATTAATGTCTATAAATTTGAATTCCTTACCAAGCATTAATGCCTTAATAAATACAATTGTTAGTTTTAAAATTTTCAGTTTACCTGATACAAACTCTAGATACTGCTGAACAACGATAAATATGAGTGACAAAAATAACTTTGATTTCATTTCTCCATATGGCACATGTTATAAAGAAGTACCGTCAAAATAGCTTAATTATTAAGATATTTCGTATTTGAATGAGTTGGAATTTTGAAGTTTTTGTAGATTGTACTTTGGTAACAATTTACTCTAAGCGGATACATTCAGATGACTTAGAGGATATATTCTTACCCTTGGCTAAATAATATGAACTTGCACATGAGAAAAGTACTTTAGGGACATTTTCAAAAAGTTCATTGAGTACCTCACATGTACTGACAGAATAAAAGTCAACTTGAGCAAGTATAAGCAGTATTTGATGCAGAATCACCAAGAAGCTTGAATTAAATGTGAAAGCTTACTTAATCCTTAACTGTCCCTATCAATATATTTCTAAGTTTGGTGAAAATGATGTTTTAATGGAAAGTGATGTGTTCTTAATTCATACAATGTTATCATGTTTTCAATAAATTTAAATAATACCTCTCTCATTTTCCATATCTTACCATTTGTTTGATACTTATTACATATGATTTGTGAAGTGAGCTCTGAGTTTGAATATCAATGTCTAATCCTTTGACACTTTTGGTTGCAACGATCATTGGGCATGCAGTTAAATTATTTTATGAGTAGAATGGTTTTTTGTGATACTCGCATGTAATGTAATTGAAAACATAAAGTATGAACTTTTTTTATTATTATTTGCAGAAGATTTAGAAAGATCTAGCCTTTTAATTATGAATATGACAATGTTATCTTAAGGATACAATTTGTAATATCAATTTTTGTTCAATTAAAATTAACAATGTCGACCAACTTTCAGTATTCTAATATCACGTTCAAACTTCAAATGTTACACTAAATCAAATAGTTGTTATGTTGTCGAATAATAATTTGACATTGCAAGCCAAACCAAACTGACCTTGGATGTTCCCCCTTTTAATCTTCTAATAAGTGGACAAACAAATAAGCACAAATCTTCAAGGAAGTACATTGATTCCTTCATTTTTTTGTGTGTTAATTTTTAGTCTGCTGAAATATTAATTAACTTGATGAACATTTTGATAATGAGTTTAAACATTTGTTACATAGTCCAGAACTTGTGCTTTCATTCGCTTAATTGAAATGTATAATGTTACACATGTCATCTTCTCAAGTTATCTCTTAATGCATATTTCAATTTTATGGGCTGTCAATTTATTTATGTGAATCAAATGCTATTAGTAAAATCAATAAGATCAAATGTGAGTAAATGCTGCCATTTATGTTATGAGATCCAAATGCTGCCATTTATTTCAAAAGTGAATCAAATGCTGCCATTTATTATATAAGATCAAATGCTACCATGTATTATTTGAGATCCAATGTTGTCATGTATTATTTGAGATCCAATTACTGTTATTTATTCTAATGTGATAGAATTATTGCCATCTTTTATAATGAAAGATCAATAAATCATAAGAGATCCAATGCCATGTATTATATGAGATCCAAATGTTGCCATCTAATGTAATGGAAGAATAATTGCTGCCATTAATTTCAATATGAACCAAATGCTACTAGTTAATTTAAAGTAAGATCAGATGTGATCAAATGCTGCCATTAAGTTATGAGACATAAATGTTGCCATGTATCATATAAGATTCAATGCTGCCATTTAGTTTGTGAGATTAAATGAAGCCATATCTTTTAAATGAAATCATATGGTGCCATTTTTATTCTAAAGTGAGATTAAATGTGATTAAGTGCTGTCATATCTTGTAAATAAAATCATATGTGGCCAATTATATAAATGAAAGAATAAATGGATCATGTGGGATTTAATACTGTCCTTTATATTGTTTAATTTAAATTAACTTTTATCATTAAATGCATTGGAAGGAACAAATGTTGTGCTAGAATTTAGTTTAAGTGATTATTATTTTTTTTATATTTAAATGCTAAACTAAATACTGTTATTCTTTGCAGATTAAGTTATAACTAATATCAAAAGAAATGCTAAACCAAAAAGCCATTACTTATTGCATATTAAGTCAAATAATGCTGCCCAAAGATATTGCTAAATTAATTATTGCATCTCTTATTATTTTTATAGATATTCGATTTTGGATGTGTGAATCTTAGGTTAGCAAATTACTTCATTTGATTTTCTTATTTGAAATTATTAGAACTAAAAATAGTCAATCCTATGTAACGGATTAACTTATATATTGATGTTGTGTTTGCTTATTTTGAGCAAATACAAAGGAGACCATGCCAAAAAATTTAGAATTGAAATTTCATTTTTATGTTATAAATGCTTTGCTTCTCCATTTGTAATATGTAAGATTTAAACTTAGAATCCTTTGAATTCTTTTGCATTCAAATTAGTTTAAAACTTAAAATTGCTAAATTAAAGTTCTTTATAAGAACCCATAATAAGACTAGTGCTCAAATAATCTTTTAGATAATTAGCACATATCCCAAAAGTCTTAAATCTTTCATTAAGTTCTCAATTGATTTAAATTGAGAACAATAGTTTCCTATTTTA
Source organism: Gastrodia elata (assembly GCA_016760335.1). Classification (NCBI taxonomy): domain Eukaryota; kingdom Viridiplantae; phylum Streptophyta; class Magnoliopsida; order Asparagales; family Orchidaceae; genus Gastrodia; species Gastrodia elata. The sequence goes on along the minus strand of CM028671.1, from coordinate 19,768,675 downwards.
CTTTTTACAAGTTATAAATTTTTAAACTCCTACAACTACAAATAAATTATTACTTGTAAGATAAAATCTAACTCCATCCTTACATTCAAATGATCAATATCAATTAATTTTAGATAATTTCATGATTGAATTGAGTTGATACATTTTAGATTATAAGTTAATTAGATAAAGCTAATAGAATATCCTTTAGTTAATACTTTCATTAGTTTAATAATCTATAAACACTATTCTTTTTTACTAGTTTTCTTAAACTTTGATCATAAATCTATTTGATTTGATTAGTTTAGGACTAGTTGTAATAACCCAAAGTTGTTATCCAGCTTAATTTTAGCTTAATCGTATCTCAATTATCATTATGATAGGTTCATCTAGTCAATATAACCCATCCCTAAAGATTTGGTGCGATTTGGAGCTAAATCAAAAATTTTGGAATATTTTAATATTTAATTAATTAGAAAATTGAGGTATTTATTTTGACCTCGAAATCAAAATCCAACTTCGTCGTTACAATCGTCATCCCCAAATTAGCTAGGGGTGATGTTTTGGACGCATTTGGAAGTTGTCGGATTTTCGCGATTATTTTAATACAATTAATTATCCTGAAAATTAGCATAATTAAAGAATCGTCGGAATCGAATTCCGACTTCGCCGTTGAATTCCTTGCTCCCAAATTAGCTAGGGGTGAACTTTTGGGATTTTTCGGAGAACGTTTATTTAAACAATTAAGAAAATCAAATTTCTTAATTGCTTTTCCTGACAGCCCCCTCCATTCGGCGCCCGTACCCCCTCCTTTCCCGCATGGATGGCTAAGGCTATCCCTCCCCTCTCATCTTAGCTATGCCTCCATCCTTCCATTCTCCTTTAAGAAGGAGCTAAAATCCTTCATCCTCTCTATTTGCAAAACCTGACAGCTCCTCCCTCCTTTCTCCATTGCTGCCCTTGTGCTGAAGAAGAAGGCTCATCTCTAAGACTTTGAAGAAAAACAGAGGTTTATTCTTCCTCTACTAAAGGCAAAGGTACCCATTTGTGTGGTGCCCCACCCCTTAATCCACAAGATTAAGCTAATGGGTGGAGTGTCACTCTGACTAACCCTTCACTTATTATTGGATTATGATGAAATCCATAATCGCTATAATAAGGAAAGAAGTAAGCACTGAACCAAATATTCAGTCACTTTATAAAAAAATCATACAGACTGTGGAAGCAATTTAAATAAGAGACATCCAAGCATCACAACATGAATAACATAAAATATATTTCAGAATAAATAACATAATAATCGAAAACATACAGTCATGGGTACCTGTATTATTATATTATATTAAAGTTTAAGTAATTAAAGCAAATAAATACTCTCATCCTCACTTATAAGAAAACTAAGCAGCTCCTTCTAAAGGCTCCTCCTCTAGATAAGGCACCTCCTCTGGCACCTGATTTTCTACCTAATATGGATCTGATATTGCCAGTTTCACAATGTAGGGCCCTAGCCAAAAAAGAGAAATCTTGTGTTAGATAATTGTTTAAGTACATTTTAAGCTGATATCTTTTATGTATTTTGTAATATCACCATTTAACTATTTCTAAGCAACATCTATTTCAAGTAAGGGAGCAACTAGCATAACAAGGTAAAGGAAAAAGCTATAAATAATATTTATAACTTAAGCAAAAAGGAGGCTAAGACATGCCTCAAATATAAGCTAAAAAAGGTAGGGCATATAAGTATAAGTAACTGTACAAGTGCTGAAAGAAAATTATATATCCTAAACATGCAGGTGATCATAAGAATTATGCAAGTTAAATAAGTAAACTCAATAGTAATACATACATATAGTAGTAATAAATATATTATCCTAAAATATATATAAGTAGAACAAAAGAATAGCTGACTGAATAAAAATACTATATACAAAATATCAATACTATATATGAACATCCGTGTACTAACTGCCATATAGAAAAGAACTAATCTAGCCCACTAAATATCAAAAGGATCTTAGCATCAACAAGGAGGCTAAGGTGCAAAACTATATACTCCTAGCGTCATCAAGGAGACTAAGCAGGATATAGGGACTATATACTCCTAGCATCATCAAGGAGATTAGGCAGGATATAGGGTTTTCTCCTAACGTCATACAAGGAGGCATAGACAGAAAATACATAACAAATTTTCTCTTAGCGTCATCAAGGAGACTAAACAGAAAATATATAAATATAGTCTTCTCCTAGTGTCAACAAGGAGACTAGGCAGAAGACATAACTGAGAGGCAGTTCTAACACATGCAATTATCATCTTTAATCATTTACTATAACATTTTCATAAGGAATCTAAGGAATCTCCATATTTTTCTAAAATTTTATTCATACATCAAAATATTATATGATATACTCAAAGAAATATGACACAAATATACTAAGAATGCATAGCACAAAATATCAAAAGAAGCAAGGGACTCTACTAAACATGGCGATATTATTTGTTTTCTAATTTAGTCATTCTAACTATTCCAAGTTACACAAGTTCAGGATTTCCAATTCTTACTATCGAGTGTAACTTAGAAGCTCATCTTTATAAGTTAAAAGGATTAGAACTAATCAGGTTCTAATCTAGTTCAATCAAAGATGACTATGAGTTAAATCAATAAATCATACATCCTAGTTTTGTGAATTTAGACGTTCTATTTAAGATCTGATCAAGATCTTCTAAGCTATAAATTATGGATTAAATACCATGAGATTGGGCTTAATCACATAATCCAAAAGGAGAAGATCTAAGATCTATGTTTTATTCTAATAGTGATCTACTAATTAAGGCAAATCCTATTAAGCAAATCACACTTAATAGGATGAATCTCCTAGCCTAGATCTAGGGTTAAAAGACAAAATAATCAGAATTATATTATAAAAGAAAAGAAAAATCTAGAAACTAATAAACCCAAAGATTCATCCATTAAGTAACTTATTTACTCAATGAATGAAATCTAACTTATGATCTAGTCCTAGTCTCAAGAATAGTCCTAATGTGATGTGTGAGATCCTAAGGACTTTAGAGAGATTTCAGAAAATTTGACGGACTGACCTAATAGTGGATTTTACTCACTTAATTGACTTCAATATGGTTTTAGTATTGGTTTTAATGTTTTAAAAGGTAATTTAGAGATTAAGGATTTTTATCCTAAATTTTGAGCAAAATGACTATTTTGCCCCTACTTTAAGGTCTAAAAAGTCAACTTTTGATTTAAGGATCTAAATTGAAGTTTCTTATTGTCCAATGGTTCCTTATTATCTAACTTGAAGATAGATAGTCAGTACGCCCAATTCGGACAAGAAACGAGTCATACAGGTCCAAACTAAGGTTTTTAACCAGAAGGACAAACTTGTAATTTACACCTAATGGAATCTAAATTTTTATACAATTTACTGTGGGTTATTATTCAAGGATTCATAAAGTCTAAGAACACTGCATTCTGAGATCGGATGACTAAGTTATGACTATTTTAATTTTTATGGGCAATTCTGTAATTTTGAGGTCGGATGACTAAGTTATGACTATTTTAATTTCTAAGGGCAATTCTGTAATTTTGAGGTCGGATGACTAAGTAATTCGACCGTCAACGGGTGACAAAACCAAACTTTTTCGTTTGAAGTTCAATTTCAACAAACTCAGTTTTTATAGCTTCCCTATAATATACTGAGTGTGTTTATAGGGAGTAGACCCAATTTGGACCTCAAATGGTCAAGTTATGACCTAACTAAAGTTATGAGTATTTTAATCATTTTTTAATTTTCTAGGGTTCTGATCCTAAATATTATTTCAGTTTATTGATGACATTGAAATTTTAAGCCAGTTAGCACTTTAAATTTCTGAATTTGGAGTTGAATTAACCAAGTTATGGTCAATTAAATTTTAGGAGCATTTTGGTCATTTTTCACTAAAGTCAATTGTGGGGTCCAGGGTTGACTTTTTATCCTTCTGTCCAAATGGAAAAAACTAATACTACCACAGTGATGGGGCTATTTTTCAGAGTATTTAAGACCCATATTGCCTAAGTTTGAACTAAGGGTTGAAAAGTTATGAGCTTAGGAAGATTAGGAATTAGGTCAAAAGTGATAATCATAATAATGTCCCAAACAGCAAAACCAATACTACATAGATGTTCCTTAGGCTTTGCTGATTATTTTGAGACTCATATTGAGTATGTTTGGATTAGTATATGCAAGTTTATGGTTAAATGAAGTTTTATGATAATTAGGGTTCAAATTAGGGATCTTAAATATCACTAAGTGATATACAGCTCCAATTGGAAATTTGATAGTGTTAAAATATTTTTCATAATTTTCTGATCCCAATGGTATATTTATTGGTATAATTTGGACTTATATTTTCAAAATTATAGGGGTCTAAAGTTTGATTTAGCTTAATTAAAATGCATATTATTTTCACTGTTTGATAGTTAAATTCAGTTTATTTGATTGATTAAATCTTGTTAATAATTAACAGATTTTCATTTGTATGTTTAGACCTATATAATAAAAGTAATTATTATCTTTATCTAATTAATCTTTATCTTACTGTTTTAGTAATTAATTAATTTAGTTCTGCTCATAAATATTAATTATCTAATTAATAATCTTTAGCTTTTAATAATCAAATTAAATTAATTATGTACATTATTTATTTATTTAAATATATTACGTTTTTAAATGCCAGTTATTAACTTATCATTTAATTTGTAACTTGCTGTATAAATTAAAGTATCCTTAATTATTTGTTAAACATTAAGCTAATTAATTAATTCTGTTTCATTAATCAATCCTGAAGTTATATAAATATATATATATATATATATATATATATGTATGTATGATTAACTTAATTAATGGTACTATATACATATATATATATATATATATATATATATATATATATATATATATAATTATATTATTTATTTTATATTTTCTCTGCAGGTTATTGATGGCTCGGGGCCCACCATAAGCCACGTGGCGCCCACAATTGGTCGATGCAGAGACGGCGGGGTCCACTGTCGACGATTGAGGCGACCAGTGGGGCCCGCATGGACGCGTGGCCTTACGGGATTTGCCACTGCCATGCGTGGCGGGTCCCACACGCGTCAGCCGAAAGATGCGCGGGGCCCACAGCCTTGGCTCCAGCGGCGCACACTGCCTACACGCGCGAACACGGGTCGGGCGACTGACCCGGCCCGACCACAAAAAGGGGGTCTCGTTTTCCTCCGGGATAAGCCCGACACGAGGCGGCTAGGGCAGCCGTTTTCTCGGCGCACCGGCGATGGCGTGACTCAAATCAACCACCGTTGGGAAGGTCTTGATGAGACCTTCCGATCGGCATATGGGTTGAGACCCTAGAGCGACTCGGCCACCGGCGAAGGTGAACCCTAACATCCTAAGTATCAGATCGACGGGTTTAACGGTAAGTACTATTTAACCTAATCATAATTCGATCGATCGGGTTCGATCCCGTTTGATTGAACCCGTTGATTACCTAATCTAAGGCGTGAAATCAACAATCGAACATAATGCAACGAAATCAAATGGAGATCAGAGGAGTATCAGGGTACCTGAGTTTTAACGGCTGAGGCGCTCTTAGGGCTCGGACGGCAACTTGGCTCGATCACGGAGAAAAGTGCCCTCGGGTGGGAGCTCCCGAGGTCCTTAATGACCTCCGGACGAAGGCTTCGAGGACTCGGGCTGCCGGATTGGCTCGGCCAGCGGTGGAAAGCCGTGTGGAGGGGCGGAAATGACGAGGTGGAACGAAGGCTAAGGGCCGTTCGATCGGCTTGATCGAACGGTCTAGATCTGATTATGCATAAACGACGGGCGATTGACGGTGTTAGGGAGAACAGACAGAATGTTTAAGATGCTGACGGCTCCGTTATAACATTAAATATTAAATTATTATTTTAAATAATTTGTATCAATTTTATTAATTAATATTAAATATCCAAATGCATCCCAAAAATTCCCAATAAATTACCCTTTAGCTAAATGAGGGGTGAGGAACGCAACGGCAGTGTCGGATTTTTGATCCGACCAATATTTTAATTTCTCAATTTTCGGGGTATTTAAATATTATTAAAATATTCGTCGAAATTTCGAGGACTTCCGATTGACACGAAAATATCACCCATAACTAATTTGGGGGCAATGAGCATAATGACGAAGTCCATTTTTCGATCCGAGATCGTTTTAGACAGGTTAAATTCTAAGGTTTTTGGATTTTTCAGAAATTAGGATTCGATTCATTTGACTTCTGATTTGGTCTGGGTCATAAATGTTGACTCATATTGATTGGATTAGCACTTAGGATTAGATTTAAGATTAAGATTAATCATAATTAACTAAGTTAAAAACTTGGGTTACTACAATTTGTTCATCTCTCTTATCTACTTCATGTTGTTACTATGCTGGTTCGTATATTTAGAAGATCCATGATTGTATTTGGACGCCATTAAGGTTCATTTAAGCATCATATTATTTTGAAAATCACATGCTCTATTTTTTGTCTATTTTGTATATCTGAACCTTTAACTCTATCATTTGTATAGTTAGGATAATCTATTTGTGCTGATTTTTGTATCGATTGAAAGGTATCAGAAAGATATTTCCATTGATATATGGCACCGCTCATGGAATGCTCTGGATTGAGAGTATTTGAGCTCAAAATGTGACCATTCATAGTTTTCACATAGGCGAAATCACCGTCGGGCGCTACAGCGCGCCATAGCGCGCCATAGCGCCCGAGTTCGATCTGAATCTGCCGTAGCACGCCATAGCGCGCTACTGCGCGCCGCAGCGCTTATGGAGCTAAAATAATGGCTTGGAAGCAAACCGCTGCCACGCGCCATAGCGCGCCGCAGTGGCTGCAGCGTCATTTCTGGGAAAACTATAGGAAATAAAGACAAAAATTAATTGAACAGCAACCCGCAAGTTGGACTGCTGCAGCGCGCTACAGTAGCCCGCAGCGTCATTTCTAGAAAACTATATGAAATCAGAAGAAAAATTAATTGAATAGTGTTTCAGCAGGTTGATCCACCACAGCGCACCGCAGTGCCTAGAAGCACTGGGGTGCGCCTTAGCATCCAGCTCTCGGATTGGTTCAGCCATAGCGCGCCACTGCAGAGCGCCGCATCGCCTGAAAGCGTTGCGGCGCGCCGCAACGCGCCCCTGCGTGCCCCTGCGCGCCTTAGTGCCCAGAATTTTTTGAAAGTGCACAGAATTGGTTGAAATGACCAAAACTTCACTATTTTTGCATTTTAGTTAAAACTGAGCATTGCATAAAATTTTATGTGAAAATTAAATTTGAAACTTAGTCATTTTTAAGTGCTTAAAATCTCTTTTAAAATTTTGTGCCAAATATTAAAGAATAGGATCCTTGAATGCTTGGGTTAAGTAGGTCTTAATAACCAAATTGCATAAAACTTAAGTCTTTTAGAATTGTAATCAAGTGTAAACCTATTTAGTTTAATTTAAAATTTGGTTAGCCTTAATTACTTTCTATTTTATGTTACTTTACTGTAAAATATCAGAAATTCTTTTCAAAATTATTTATTAATATTTAATAATTTAGAACTCAAAATAAAAAATGGAGTCTGCCATTGAACTTAGTAACTCCAAATTAGCTAGGAGTATTATTCTGAGAATATTTGGAAATAATTGATTTTCCCGAATTTTCTGCTGAATTTCGATTGCTCAAAAATTTTTGTTGAAATATGAGTTCCGATTTAAGTTAAATAAAAATGTAATAAGAATATCCTCTTATAATACATATTGAAAGGATCATACTGCAAAAATTTGAGCGCATTTGGGATCCCGAATTGTCCTAAATAAATTCATGAAGTTTAAACTTCAAATGCTAATAATATAAAAAATATAAATCAAAATTTAAAAATTTTTGTATATCTAAGTCGAGCATCATATGAGGATGCTATGTTTTAAGTTTCGTTAATTTTCGAGTTTCTGATTTATCATAATTAATTTTCCAAGTTTTTCACTTAAAAATTAATATAAAATAAAACACTTATCCAAATTCAATAATTTTTAGACGAGTGCGCTCGTCTCGTCGAGACGGTCGTTTCAATACCAAGTTTAAAATTTTTGAATTTTAAATGACTTTAGATCTTGGCTCAGAAATTCTAGCCGTTGATTTTAATCCAACGGCTGATAATGGATCCTAGATTTTTCTTAAAACCTTCAAAACCGAATCCTATTTTTGACTTAGCCAAAAATTCTTCATTTTCCTTCGCAAGCTGATTCCCTCACGCGACCCCAATCCCTATCCTCTTCGCACGCGGCCGAGAACACCTCCTCCTTCATCCGACGATCGACGCGTGGCTCGATCCCCTCCCTCTCGCACGACAGCTGCCCCCTCTCGCCTTATCTTCTCATTCGAAGGGAGATGGATTTCTACGACGATAAGAAGGAGTCCTAGGCAAGACCCGAGACGAAGTCGAGCTCCTCCATCTCACCAAAACCTCTCCATCTCGCCAAACCTCCTCTCGCCGAGCCTCCATCTAGCCGAGAGCCTTCCTAGCCGGGCCTCCTCTCGTCGACACCTCCGATCGTCGAACGCCTTTGCTAACCGAGCTGCTCCATCTCGTCGACTTCAAGTACATGTACACCATCCCTTTCTCCTTACTTCATCTAATTTGGCCTAGCAATTATAGAATATATAAAATGATCTTGGATAAACTTCTAAGGATTCATAAGAAATTCCTGAAATGAATCTTTTATTTTAACAAAAGTCTCAAATAATACCGTTTATTTTAGCTGTATGAATTTATTTTTATATTTAATGAATAATTTATTATGATGATAACACAATGAATTTACAAAATTCAACTGGTTTTATCATATTATCGTTAGTTTGAATTTCAATAAAAAAATCACTTGTTTTTATAAATGGGATGCAATGTTTGGACTTTGCAGTAAAGAAAAAGTTTGGCTTGATTGTTGCATTAATTTGATCACATTATTTTAAGCTTGTATTGGTGCTATATATTATATGTAAGATATTTGTTAATAAATATGATAGCATATTTTGACTGAGCATATGATAAAATTTGTTCTTGAGATTGTAAGTGAAATCTATACATAACTCTTAAAAGCTTATGCTTGGACATTTTTCATGTGATATAATATTATGTGACATTTTTTTTAAACATCTTTAAATTCAAGCCTTAGTAAAATATGGGATAATATTAAATAGAAAGTGTTATACATGGTTTTCTTTTTTTTGTGAAATTATTGATAAAAACTGAAATAAAAATGCCTTTTTGATTCCTAATTTAATTTATGCTTGATGTTCTTAAATCCTTTAATGATTGTAGCATGCTAATTGTATTTTTTTAACTAAGCTTGAATATCATGAATTAAACTTATGTCCTATCAAGATGCACATTAGCCTTGACTTGTATGACCAATGTTGAGTTGGGTTGAGTCTAAGCACCTTGCCTTGAGTGCTATTTAATTGCTTTATGGGTGTTCTATGATGATCTTTCTTGATAGGTCTAACCTTGTATAAGGTAGATCTGTTTGTATTGAATATTCTAAGCAATGTATCTATCATTTGATGAAGGTGTCATGACCTCGAGAAAGATTTAACCCCTTCCTCTTTGAATCCATGGAAATCATAAGTTCTGGTGTGATGTTTTGGAAGTTTAATTTGTTACTTTATCTTACTTATATGATCCTAATAGATTTACACTCATTCCACACTCAAATGAACCATGCAAGTTCAAACATTGATAAAATAAAGTGTGGAGAGAAACATTTTTTATTTTGATACAACAATTAATGATCACTAATAAAGGGAAACCTTACGCACCACAATAATCATACCAATCACTAGATATACCACAAATCAAATATATAACCAAAGAAGCAATAATAAAATAGCACGCTAACATATTTTACAATTGTCAATAAAATTAAGATTAAATCATTGAGTATTTAAAGTATTTATCCATCAAATAGCTTTCTTTTCTAGTCTTTGATATTGTATTAAAATGATGAGAAGTTATTATTTACCCAAGCATCTAAATAAGTCAATGAGCTGTTCTATTTTTTTTATGCCGTATGAATTATCCTCTTTCTTTGCCCATTGCATGGCTATTAGTGATTTATTTCTATTGTTCTTTTAAAATACTACAATATGTTTTAAAAGAATTATAACATAAGAACTTATAAATAATATATACTAACTCAGTGGATGTTCATTAATAGAATTCTTATTGAAATGAGTTTACATAAGTAATATATGTCATTTTCTAACTCATAACATGTAGCAAAATTAGCATCATCATCTTTATAATCTATCACCATTGCGTTTCAATATAATGCTATTGTTTTTAGCAAATGCTATGCTTTAATTTTAAATACTGAAATAAATAATTATACATCTTTATATTGACCTTGTTGTACTCTAAGTGTTGTTAGTTAAGATTAAAATGATCAAATGCTGTAGTTAGTTTAATTAATTAGATGCTACTACTTATCATGAGTAGAATTATATGTTGCCTTCAAACTTACATTCTAAATACAACCATTCTTTGCATGTTATATTTTACTATCTTTTAAGGATATTGAAATAATTGTTAATTTGTTACATGGTATAACCTTATATGTTCTAATTATTATGTAACTTTAAATTTGCATTATTGAATTTAAGATACTCATAAGTATACCAAATATCCTGATCTAGAGATGAAATAGAGTCAAGCATGGGTCCATGAATTCACAAATAAATTATCAAGCTTAGTTTTGTGTAAAAATATGCGAGTCGAATTTAATTAGATTGAGAATAAAAGTAAGTTATAAGTTTATTATAAACAATCGTGATGCGGTCAAGTCATATATTGCTATCTCATACAATACTAAATCTACTAATTGTTATCCTTGTAATACCACTTTAAATAAATAGTTGTTATTAATTGTATTAAAATGAAGTCAAATGCTATCACTCTTTATTAATTCATATGTTGTCATCTAATATAATATAAGTATGAATATTGTCATTTCTTATATAGAATTGTATGTTGTTAAATATATGAACATAAAATTAATGGGATATTAGAATAAATGCTGTAGTTGCTTTTATTAGTATCATATGCTGTCATTCAAATGTTGCCTTTTTATTCCAAAGTAAAAATCAAATAATCAAATGCTATCATACAAACTGCTGCCATTCATGTTACATAAATGCTATTATCTACCTCATTGCTGCTATCTTTATTATAAAATCAAAATGATGTCATAAATAATGCTCTTCTTTTAATAAAATCAATTGCTGCCTTTAAAATACATAAATCTGGTTCCATGTATATTTGAATCCTAACTTTGCAGGTTAAGTTAAATTAAAAGTTATGTGTGAAATACCACATAAAGCTACTCTTATAAATTCTAAATTTTATTTCTGCATTTTCTTTTAGATGTTGTATATAGGATGTATAAACTGCTTATTGTAGTTTTATTTAGAACTGGAAATGAGCAATCTTGTAAAAATGATTGAACTCTATTTTAGAATTAGAAATAAACTCTATTTTTAGAACTGGAAATGAGCAACCTATAAAAAGGATTGAACTATACTTTAGAATTGGAAATAGTCAATGAATTGACTTATATTTTGATTGTATAAAAATTGGTTATTTGACCAAAAATAAAGGAGACTCTGCCAAAATTTTTAAGAATTTTAGGACTTAAAAAATTTGTGGAAAATATAGATCTTTTCACATATTTCTAGAGTTTCATATAAATTGTCACTTCATTTGAAAATATTAGTCATAAAAATAATTAAATTTGATGAATCTAAATATCAATATCATAAAAACCTATTATTACAAATCATGAGGCATTAAATTAATAACTTAAACTACTTTTGGCAGATCAAATAAATTAAATTGGTTGATTTTGAATCAAAACAGTCAGGTACGCAAATTTACTTATAAGTCTTATTTCAGTATTCTTATTTGAGCCATTTTTCTATTTGAGTATTATTTGCACTGCTTACCGCATTTTAATCTGCAAAAGATTTATATCAAATAGCATGTAACAAAAAGAATGAAACACAATATATATATATATTTTGTGGTGTTTGTCTTTGGAGGGTGGAATGCAAAACTGGAATATGTACAGATTGGGCTAGCTAGCAAGCCCCTGGGAGTTATATGGAGGGATTTAGCCTCTTGTAGGAAGTAGGCAAATCCAGAGGAAAGACACACCATCAGTTCCTATTTTGAGTAAGCTACCGACGGGTGGCGAGATAAGCTTCCTACAGGTTATGCCTATGGGTTTACCCATTTGGGCTTAGGAGTCTTCGGACTCGACTTATTATTACAAATGCTTTTGATAAAATTTATTTCATATATGTTAATTTTCACAGCTTTTTGTAGGGCAGAAATTGAATTTGGAAATTGCTTACTTTATTTGCATTCTTTCAGTTAGTTTCATATTTGATTCATACCTATTATAGGATGCTAGATTTATTCTTATAAGAATAATTTGCGTACTCATACCTGACTGGTAAACTACATTTTTCAGGTTTTGATAATTAAAAAGCTTTGACGATCTGCCAAAGTAATAAAAGAAAAGAAGAAGAAGAGAGATGTGAGATATGAGCAGTGGATAAATTTTTATTGTAAATATTTAAACTATTGTAAATTCATATGTGTATGGCTCTTAATGTAAATATGGATATTCATGTATTTTATTTTCTTTATTTTCATAAATGAATATTTCCAATTGTATGAATCATTCTTTAGAGACTCTCGAACTTCGGTCCCCGGTCGCCACATTTACATTCCTATATTTTCATGATATTATGATATATGTTAGAGAATTTTAACAGTTATTTGGACACCTAAATGTGCTTAAATTGACATTAAACTATACTTGAATGTAATTATCTTAAGAACTTGATTAAATAAATGATACTTAATCTAAATCTAAAATTTGACATCAATAATACACCAATAATACATTAATTTGTCATTGACCTTTAAATTAACCATTGATCTTAAATTTGGTAAGGCTAGGGATTAAATCCTAACATGTCTTGATTAAGATCTAAACCTTAATATAACAACACAAGATTATTACTCAGTTTAATTTAAGCCTAATCATATCTTAATTATCATTACATTAATTTCATTTAGCTATTAGAATCAATTCTTAAAAAATTAGCACGATTCGGAGCTAAATCCAATATTTGAATTATTTTAATATTTAACTAATTAGAAAATTAAGGTATTTATTTTGACCTCAAAATCAAAATCTGACTTCGCCGTTGCGATCGTCACCCTCAAATTAGCTAGGGATGATATTTTGGACGCGTTTGGAAGTCGTCAAATTTTCGCAAATATTTTAATATACTTAAATGCATCGGAAAATGGAATAATTAAATAATCGTCAGAATTGAATTTTGACTTCGCCATTGAATTTCTCACCCTCAAATTAATTAGGGGTGAAGTTTTGGGGTTTTTTGGAATACATTTATTTAATCTGAATTTTTAATAAATTAAAAATTATGAATAATAATTAATTATTCCTTAATTTACTTTTTCTCTTTCCTTATCTCTCCTAAATTTCAGCTAGCCATCCCCCTTCATTCGACTGACCCCTTACCTCCCTATTGCACATTGAAAGCTGAGGCCATCCCTCTCCTCCCCCTTCTTAATTGCAATGCTTGATGGCTAAGGCTACCCCCCTCCCCTTACCTCATAACTCCCTAGCTCATGGCCTTCCCCTTCCTTCTTCTTCTTTAATGAGAAACCTCAGCCCTCCTTATTTTGTTTGCTGCTAAGCTAAAAGTGTCCTCTTTATTTCCCCAATTGTTGAGCTTGGTGCTGACGAAGGAGCTTCCCTCCCTCAAAGGTCTTGAGGAAAATAAATGTTTATTCTTCCTCACCTAAAGGCTAAGATATCATTTTGCTTACTTTCCTTGTACCAATTTGTTTTTCTTCCTTGGTTATTTCATTTCTCTATTATGCTTATTTGTATATTTAGACATCCATGATTAAGTATGGAAGCCATTATAGTTCTTCAAAGTAATATACCTCATGCTCTGTTTTTCGTCCATTCTACATACCCTTGCCTTTATCACCATTGTTCATATAGCTAGGATGATCCGTTCATGCTGATTTGAGTGTCAATGAAAAGGTATTGGAAAAACCTTTCCATTTATATATGGCACAGCACATGGAATGCTCTAGATTGAGAGTATTTGAGCTCGAAATGTGATCCTTCACAGTTTTCCCATAGGCGAAATCACCGTCGGCCGCTACAGCGCGCTGTAGCGTCCAGAAAATTCATTTGATCATATCTTAGTCATTTATACTCCAAATACAAAAATTTAAAATGTTAGATAGCTTAGAATTTTAGTGCCAACAATAATCTAAAATAATATTTAGGTTCTAAGCCCTAAAAAAATTAGAAAATTATTAAATTACCATTGGAAATTGAAATGGCTATAACTAATTCATCAGACTTCAAAATTTAGTGTTCTTGAACTCTATAGAATCCTTGAATAGCAATTAATAGTAAACTATATAAAGATTTAGATTTCATTAGGTGTAATTTACTAAAATGCCCCTTAGGTCAAAAACCTTAGTTGGACCAATATGACTCATTTCTTATCCAAATTGCATGATTAGGGCACCATTAGTTTCCTTATACAGAGTAGAATGAATGTGCTAAGTGATTTATTTTTTTGATATTTGTATTTCAATTTATTTCCTAATCTTATTAAATCATGATTAATGAAAATTAGGATTCGTAATCATTGAATTTTAGCAAACATAGTCTCTGATTAATTGTATGATATGATAAAACTTATGAGCCAAATTGTATGAATTTCTGATTGTTAGATTTGTAATTATGCATTAATCTTTTTGGATTTATTTAGGGTTTGATTAACACTAATTATTTTCTGGTTTTTGAAATTTTTTTATTAATATGATTCCAAACTTCTAGGGTTAGGTTTTAATGAAATCAGATTTTGATTTGAGGATCAAATTAATTTAGGTTTTTTTTAAGGCTTAAAAATAATCAAAATATCAAATTTTCCATTTTAGCTCCGATTGATTCCAAACTTCTAGGGTTAGGTTTAAATGACCCATTGAGTTTAATGAAATCAAAATTAAGGCTTGGTTTGGCTTAATTAACTCAAATTTAGCTAGGGTAATAACTAGAGTTGTTACACGATGTCATTAGATTTTATATATTGCCTTGCTTTTATATCAGTTTATCCTTTTGTCTACCTATATAACTTCTCTTTAGAAAAAGTGATGATCGAAAAAGATAGTAAATCTTTGTTTCATTTGCTAAATTTATGCTTTATTGCAGTCATGAATCCAAGGATCTTCTTCAGCCCCTTCCCCGATTAAGAATACGGTCTCGTCATCTAGCATACCCGAAGAATCAAACATAATGGCGAGTCTGGTGAAAGCCCTAATAGAAAGCAATGTGCAACAAGCGCAAGAGACTCATGCTCGGATTCCCTCTGTTAGGCAACAACCTGCACCCCCATCAGGGTTTTCATCATCTTCACACTATACTAGTGATGGAATCCAACACAATTTTCTTCACCTTAGAACTTTTACGTCCAATGGAACGCTAAATCCTATGGACACGGTAAATTAGCTCAAAATGGCTGAAAAGAACTTGGCTAATATCAATTGCCCTAATTCTGAAGCTATTCGCTTAGTGACTCGTCTGTTCTAAAAAGAATTCCAATATTGGTGGGAGAATGAGCGGAACAACAAATTTGCCGATTATGAAATAGAAGATATCCCCTGTGAAATTTTTTAGAAGCATTTCGCGAGGCGTTCATACCAGCATCATCTCAAGCAATTCTGGAGGATGAGCTCCTCCATCTCACTCAAGGTAATAACTCAGTGTTCAACTATGAACAGGAATTATGAAGATTGTCACACTTCGTTCCAGACCTTGTTAGAACGGAAGCATCTAGATGCCATCGATTCCTGAAGGGTCTAAGAGACTCTATAAAAGCTCACTAGTGTCCTGCCAAATCAAAACTCTGGAAGAATTGATTGAGGAGGCTAGCCTCCAAAAAGGGTTTCAAGGTCAGATGGACTGTAAGCATAAGGCTGCGTTTGTGCAGCCAAAGAAGGAACACTTTGGTCACCGCAAGATGGCTAAAGTCTATAACATCGAAGCTGAACAATCCTCACCCCAGAACTCTGAATGCAAGAAATGCCATCCATATTGGAAATGCTACCACTTTGGTGGTGTGTGTTTCACATGTGGTTGAAAGGGCCACTATTTCTTCGAATGTGATGCTAAGTCAACAATCGATAGAGTGCTCATCAATCACTCCCATCATAAGCAAGCATTCCGTGCTCAGCCAGGGAACAATCGAGAGCCCGCTCTTGCTATAATGCCAGCTCTTACTTTAAATGCTAAGGCAGTTGTACCTGCGCAGAAGTTGGCCTATAATCGTCAAGGCCAGCGGCCCCAAGGCAAACAACCTACAACTTCTGCAAGGGTATACATGCTAACGCCCGCCTCTGCACTTGAAGACAATAATATCATTTCAGGTATATCTTAAATTAAAGTCTTATTCAGTTATTACTATTTCAGTATTTTTAAATGTTTGAGTAGTAATTCTTATTAAGTTATTATAATCATAGGCACCTTAATTATAAATGATAAATATTGTAATATTCTTTTTGATACTGGAGCAAGTCATTCCTTCATATCAGAAAGCTGGGTGCAGACCCTTAAGACACCAACATATCGGCTAGCAAACTCGTTAGGTATCGGGCTACCTTCCGAAGCCTGCATGCAATCCCAGCAATTTTGCAGCATAGATATTCTTATCGGTGAATAGAAATATGGAGCTAAATTAGTTATATTACCAATAACAAACTTTGACATAATCCTAGGCATGAATTGGTTGAGTGAACATGGGGCTTCCATAAATTGCCAAAAGAAGAAAATCACTTTGGGTAGTAAAAGCCAATCAAAAAATTTCAGTTGGAAAATTTAGCATCCAAGCATCGTTGATCAATGCAATGAAAGCAAAAAGGCTAGTCATAAAGGGATGCGATGCATATCTCGTAACAATGTTAGGAGAGAAGAAAGAAGTCGTGCCTATTTCTGAAAACTGAATAGTTTGTAAATTTCATGATGTTTTTCTTGAAGATCTACCCGGTCTTCCTCCCGTTAGAGATGTGGAATTTGCTATAGAATTAATTCCGGGTAACCCAACCATTATCAAAGGTTCCATATTGTATGACACCTAGAGAGTTACAAGAGTTGAACAAACAACTGGAAGAGCTACTAGAAAAAGGTCTTATTCGGCCTAGTTCATCTCCTTAGAGAGCGCCAGTTTTATTCGTGAAAAAGAAAGATGGATCGATGAGAATGTGCATCAATTATAGAGAATTGAACAAAGTAACTATCAAAAATAAATACCCGTTACTGCGAATCGATGATCTATTCGATCAGTTATTTGGAGCTAAGGTATTTTCCAAGATCTATCTGCCATATGGTTATTACCAGCTAAGAGTTAAAGATGCGAATATAGAAAAGACAACATTCCCGCTATGGACATTATGAGTTTTTGGTGATATCTTTCGGCTTAACTAATGCGCCGTCCATCTTTATAGATTTAATGTAACGAGTACTAAAAGCATATTTAGATAAATTTATCATAGTCTTCATTGATGATATTCTGATTTTTGTAAAAAGTAGTGCTAATCATGAGAACCACTTAAGATTAGTTCTACAAGAACTTTAAAATCATGAGCTTTATGCAAAATATTCCAAGTGTGAATTTTGGCTTGACTCAGTCGTTTTTCTGGGCCACATCATAGATGCGCAAAGAATTAAAGTAGATCAAAATAAAGTTAGCACCATTCAGGATTGGCCACAACCAAAGTTTGTGACTGATATCCGAAGCTTTTTGGGTCTGGCAGTGTATTATAAAAAATTCATCAAAGGCTTTTCACAGATAGCTTCTCCTCTCACAAAGTTGACTCAGAAGGCAGTGCCATTCATCTGGAGTCAGGAATATGAGAATGCCTTTCAATCATTAAGAGATTCTCTTTCTTCTGCCCCAGTTCTTGACGTACCCAAAGAAGGTTTGAACTACCAAGTCTATACCTATGCTTCAGAGATAGGCTTGGGTTGTGTGCTAATGCAGGAAGAAAAGATTATTGCCTATGCATCTCGTCAGTTAAAACTACATGAAAAGAATTATCTGGTTCATGATCTCGAATTAGCTGCCGTAGTCTTTGCTTTAAAAATTTGGCATCATTATCTGTATGGCGTCTAATGTTCCATATTTACAAATCATCAGAGCTTAAAGTATATTTTCACTCAACGTGAACTCAACTATCGTCAACGAAGATGGCTTGAGTTAATAAGCGATTATGATTTATCAATCCAGTATCGTCCGGGGAAAGCGAATGTTGTAGCCGATGCGCTCAGTCGTCCTGCTATGCTTTCATCCTTAATAGCTTCAAGTCCTTTAGAGGAAGAATTCAGAATGCTCGATATCAGGCCAACTCATGGTGATATATTAAATGTACTAATATCTATGAGTACCATTGAACCAACGTTTTACCGTGATGTCTCCATCTCCCAAATGAAAGATGAGGATTATCTGAAGTTTAAAAGGGAAATTGAAAGTGGTCACCGATTCGACCTGTAGCTGCAAGGTAATGTAATCTATCAAGAAGATCGCTTATGGATTCCCAAATCCATGCATCAAGAGATTTAGTGGAAGGCCACAATTCTGGTTACCAAGTACATCATGGTAGTACTAAGATGTATCAAGATCTGAAGAAATCATTCTGGTGGTCTGGAATGAAGAAAAGCGTGGCTGAATTTGCATCGAAGTGTCATGCCTGTAATATAGTCAAGGTTGAACATCAGAAGCCTGGGGAACTTCTCCATTATCTTGCCATCCCTGAATGGAAGTGGTTTGATATTTATATGGACTTCGCAATGGGTTTACCCAAATCAAGATCTGGTGCTGATTCAATTTGGGTCATTATCGATTGACTGACCAAATCGACACATTTCATTCCGATACGTCAAATCAATTATGTGGAGAAATTGGTGAAGCTGTATTTTAAGGAAATCGTCAGACTTCATGGAATTCCGAGGTCTATTGTATCCAATCGTGATAGTCGATTCACTTCTAAATTCTGGCAAGCCGTGCATCAAGTTGGGAACTACCCTAGTCATGAGCACCGTTTTTCACCCCCAAACAGATGGTCAAACTGAGCAAGTTAATCAAATTCTTGAAGACCTTCTTCGCCTATACATTTTAGATTTCGGTGGTTTTTGGGAAGATCCTATTCCCTTAGTTGAATTTGCTTATAATAATAGTTTCCAATCAAGTATTGGCATGGCTAAGTATGAAGCATTGTATGGCAGAAAATGTAGTATGCCCTTAGCGTGGTCTGAAACAGGCAGTGTTCAGCTGTATGGTTCAGATTTAGTCGAAGAAACAAATAAGAAAGTGCAATTGATCGCCCTTAGCAGAGAATTAAAGCAGCTCAAGATCGCCATAGTAAATATCACGATGCCCATCATTATTCTTTGGAATTTAATGTTGGAGATTTTGCATATCTCAAAGTAAGCCCAATGAAGGGTGTATTTCGCTTCGGTGTAGATAGGAAGCTCAGTCCTTAGTATGTCGAATCGTTCGAAGTAATAGAGAAAATCGGTTCGGCAGCATATATATTAAAACTTCCTGAAGATTTCTCTATAGTTCATAATGTGTTCCACATCTCCTTTCTGCAGAGGTGTCTTTGTAATCCTTCACACCTAATCCAACTTTCAGCAATATCCTTTCAATCGGATCTTTCATATATGGAAGAGCCTATCAGAATCTTAGCTCGTGATTAAAGGCAACTAAGAAATTGTTCTATCCATATGGTAAAAGTTCAGTGGAGTAATCACTCTACCAAAAAATCCACTTGAGAAAAAGAGGCTGATATGCAACAGAAATATCCAAGTCTCTTTAAAAGTCCAGGTACCTTTAAGATTCAAAAGTTTTGTTCTTAATTTTCTACATTTTATCTTTCCCATCCCAGTAATAATATCGAGGACAACATCATTTTTAAATGGGAAAGTCTGTAACAACCCAAAGTTGTTACTCAGTTTAATTTAAACCTAATCATATCTTAATTATCATTCTATTAATTTCATCTAGCTATTAGAATCAATCCCTAAAAATTTAGCACGATTCGAAGCTAAATCTAATATTTTGATTATTTTAATATTTAATTAATTAGAAAATTGAGTTATTTATTTTGACCTCGAAATTGAAATCCGACTTCGCCGTTGCGATCGTCAACCCCATAATTAGCTATGGGTGATGTTTTAGACGCGTTTGGAAGTCATCAAAATTTTGTGAATATTTTAATATAATTAAATGCACCGGAAAATGGAATAATTAAATAATCGTCGGAATCAAATTTCAACTTCGCCGTTGAATTCCTCACCTCCAAATTAGCTAGGGGTGAAGTTTTGGGATTTTTCGGAACACGTTTATTTAATCTGAATTTTTAATAAATTAAAAGTTATGAATAATAATTATTTATTCCTTAATTTGCTTTTTCTCTTTCCTTATCTCTCCTAAATTTTGACTGGCCATCCCCTTTCATTCTACTGACCCCTTACCTCCCTATTGCATATTGAAAGATGAGGCCATCCCTCTTCTCCCCCTTCTTAATTATAATGCTTGATGGCTAAGGCCATCCCCCTCCCCTTACCTCATAACTCCCTAGCTCATGGCCTTCCCCTTCCTTCTTCTTATTTAAAGAGAAACCTCAGCTCTCCTTATTTTGTTTACTGCCAAGCTAAAAGCTTCCTCTCTTTTTCCCCCATTGTTGAGCTTGGTGCTGACGAAGGAGCTTCCCTCCCTCAAAGATCTTGAGGAAAATAAGGGTTTCTTCTTCCTCTCCCAAAGGCTAAGGTACCCTTTTGTTTACTCTCCTTGTACCAATTTGTTCTTCTTCCTTAGTAATTTCATTTCTCTATTATGCTTATTTGCATATTTAGACATCCATGATTAAGTATGGAAGTCATTATGTTCTTCAAAGTAATATACCTCATGCTCTGTTTTTCATCCATTCTACATACCCTTGCCTTTATCACCATTGTTCATATAGCTAGGATGATCCGTTCATGCTGATTTTAATATTAATGGAAAGGTATTGGAAAAACCTTTCTATTGATATATGGGACTGCTCATAGAATGCTATGGATTGAGAGTATTTGAATAAATTAAAAATGAAGAATCATAATTACTTAAGAAGTCTTAAGATTTTGATCAAGCTATTAAGACTTGATCAAGGTCTAAGATTGCCACCAATAATATATCCCAAACTCATTGATTTGACATTTGATTTATAAATAAATATTTGATCTTAATTGGGCATGAGTAAGGGGTCAAATCTTAATCTAGTTGATTAAGATCCAAACTCTTAAATCCTTAATTAAATTGACTTGATTACAAGATAAGAAAATTAACATTATTCCAATAATGCATATGATTTGGTATTGATCTTAAATATTTAAATTAGACATGTTAAAATTATTGATATATCTATGTGATTGATTAATCTGAATCTAAACTTTAGATCCTTGATTTTCTCCTAAATAAGACTACTAGCATAAAAAGATAATAGAACTAAATTGATTTAATAATTGATTTAGCTCTAATAACATCATTGATTTAAATCCCATAATCTTAGAATAGGATATGATCAGATAACTTAATCATCTGATTTGATCACTCTAAACCTAACTATTAAATGGAACCTAATATGTTAGATTTAAAATTAATGGTATGAGATCTTAAGTACCTCAGCATATGTTGGCCTTTGAAATATTATAAAGACCTAAATTTAAATATACATTGAGGTAGGGGAATTTTGTTTAACTCATTGAGGTAGAAGCTTAGATGATCCCTTAACCATAGAAGTTGATCTTATCCCCTCGTGGTAAGAATCACTTAAGATATTAGAATGACACTTTTTCTTGTGGTAGAACCCATATTTAGTGATCCTTGATCACCCTCATCTTGGAGCCTTGTATAGGACTTACCTATTTAGCATAGGAATTAATAGTCTTGATAAATCCTTGTTGATTAAAAATAATTATTTGAACTGTTATTGGTTGGTATAGTAGAGTATACCCATAGTACTAGATTATTTTAATAATATTCAAGATTAGTTGATTCACTCAAATGTGGACTTATGACCAGGTGCTATCCCGATAAATTAGATGAATATAGTCCCGTTAAAGTAAATCTTCAAAGACTAAGAGTGTTACAATTATTGAACAAGATCCTTCATTTGAGACGTAAACTGCGATCGGGTTCTGCCTCCTATTGTAGTGCGCTTCGATAAGTGCAGTTTAAGTAAACTAAGTATCTTAAGTCACTTTGCGTAGACCACTAAGTATGCTTGTAATTAGGTCATTTAACAGCTTAGCTTGATATATAAACTGTGACCGGGTTCTGCCTCCTATCGTAGTGCACTTCGATAAGTGCAGTTTTAAACAAGCTAAGGGTTAAATCCACCTCTCTTGGAAATATACAACCATGTGTATACAACATTTAACCAATTATTGAACTATAACCTAGGAGTCAGAATCATTTTAGTAGGATTCTACACAATGGAGACATTAAATTTATTATTAGATTTCAAAGCATTTTTTAGATTTTTTTTTGATTTACCTCATGTAGTTTAGAAGCATGAGCATGAGCATAAGCATGATGTGTGAGTATCAGAATGATGTATGAGTATCAGTGATAATTTATAAGTTACAGAATGTTGCATACATTGATAAAAGAATTTCAGGATGCATTGGCATCACAATAAATGGTATTTCCAACTTGATGTATGTATATATTGGACCGTACTACTCATAGTAGTTCAGTGATATTTTGGTTGCATATCAGTAGCATACAGTATTGTGGCATATTCAGATGCACAATTTCAGTGACATACAATATAGTTTTACAGATCATTACTCAGTTTTCAAATCTATTACTGTTTTTGGTCTACTTTCAGTATTCAATTTACAGTTCAGTTTTACTTTACTTTGCTTTAGTTTGTACAGTTTTATACAGTTCTATACTTTCAACTATCTTTACAGTATTACTATAGATTTAATTACATTATGTAAATATTAAATGAATAACTAGAACTGCTTAGATTAGTCTCGATGTGTTAGACTTATTGTCTAATACGAGTTACTTTTAGGATCCAGTAATTTACTAGATCTTGAGCAGTATATTGAGCCAGGTCATGAGGACACCTAGGAGATTCAGGAAAAGCTAGTGGAGTACTAGTGGACTATTCTTCAGCCTTATCTTTTGCTTAGTTCAGTTCAGTACTAGCTTTTATGTATATTTCAGTAAAATGTTATAATAACTTTGGATGTATTTTCTTTTATTTTCTGAGACAAATGTTTTCATACAGCTTCTGTATTGAATGTTTCTAGATGCTTACTTAGCTTTTGCGCTCTGTTATATACTACTTATACTTAGTATTGTGATGTGATCAGTATACTGGAAATGCTGATATCTTATGCATACATTAGATTCCTTATGTGTGTTTCAAATCTAATGTATGTATCGTTCTAATACTTAGGATAAGGATACTACTCTTATCTTAAGTTTTAGCTCTCAACCCTCCTTGAGGTTGAGTTAGTAACCCTTCAGAGGGGTTTTATTTCAGCTATTCGGGGAGACGGGATATTCCTCCCCGAGTGGCGCGCCGCTCCACCACCGATCTGATTATACCTGTCTTTTGTGCACAGCGACAGTGCGGGGCGCTACACTAAACCTCCCTAAATATTGTTGCTACTGCTGAAGCTCTACTCAGGGTAGAATTGAAGACTAATCCTTAAGATAAGAGTAAAACATTTATCTTAAGTATTAGATATAGTACTTACATACATTAGTTATGAGAGGTAGTTTTAATAGGAATCTAATATATATGAGTATTAGTTTTCTTACATGCTAATTACATCACAATACTAAGTATAAGTAGTATAATAACAAAGTATAGAAGCTAAATCAATTCTTATATGTCATTCATCACAAAAGCTAAGTAAAAAGTATTCATCTCAGAAAAGAAGTAGAAAATATATCCATATTTAAGATTATTACAAGCCAATTGCTTAATATAAAAAATAAAAATAGTCTCTCACTCCTGATAGAAAGCAAAATAATATGGTAAATAAAATTGAATCGACTAGTGCTCCACAAACTCCTTCTGAATATTTTGGAAAGCCTCCAAAGCCTGCTCTACAAATTGCTATGGATCTGACAAATTGTCATATCCTAAAATGTAGCACATGCTAGACAATATGTCTAACACATTAAAGCTACTATATGCATTTATAGTTTTAAGAGATTAACATTTAAGTAAATAAAATAATATTGCAGAAAAGCACTGAAATATGTGAAAAGTATAAAATTATACTGAACAAAAAAAAAGTAAAACTGTAACTGAAAGACTGAGCACTGAAAATAAAAAGCTGTAAAGAAACTAAAGCTAAATAAAATAAAATACTGAAATAAAATTGTTATGTGTGTCACTGAATATTTGTATATATATCTGAATATCTTACAAAATTTTATGCCTCAAATATGCATAACCTTGATGTCACTTGACATCCCATATAATTCTAGGTGAGCAGACACTCCGCTAATATATCCTAGTTGGGCGCAATACTTCGCTAACGGATCTTAGGTGAGCACGTGCTCTGCTAATGCAGTGATATGAATTATGCTATTCATGATATGCCAATGCTTTAATAACTGTATACTTTAAAACCATAAAACTAGATAATGATCAAAACCAAGTAAGCAATCCATTTGTCTCCATAATTTCAAAATTTATCTAAATGACTACTTACTTTTATTCTAATTCTATTGAATTCAATATTCATTCCAGAACAATATTCTAAATTATCACATGGAGTACATATGCATGATTAGCATATTCTAGGAAGGTGACTTTAGCACTTAATTTGTTTAACTACACTTATCGATGCGCACAAAGATAAGGGACAGAATCCGTTTATAGTTTATTCTCTCAAACTAAGCTGTTAAATTCCTAATCTATAGTACACTTTGGACTTTGGATGTTTATCCTGTACTGAACTGTACTTATTTAATTACCTAAGATAAGATTAAGACTCTATAGTTCTATTCAAGGTAAATCAACCAATTCTATCTTCTACTGAATAAATCCATTCTATGGATATACATTATCATCCCCATATAATAATACTACAGATTTTCATCTTCTAACAAATCTATTTCATGATCAAGGAGTAATAAACTAATGAATCTTTACTCTATTGTGGTGAGTTCTATACAAAAAAGCTCCAATGGGGTGGCATAAAAATCACTCAACTTAAGATTCTACCACAATGGTTCATCTCAAATATAGCCTTCTTGAGTTATCCTACCACAAGATTTAGGATCAAGCATCTAAGGCTATCAAGATCCTTCCTCAAAATAAGACAAATAAGATATACATACCTCAAGAATTAGTCTACTTAAGGGTCTAGCATTTATTTGATTTAAAACTATCTTTACATTTTAAGAGTCTAAAGTAATAATCATTTTCCTAAAGTTACAAACTAATATCTAAGGCAATGATATTTCTTATAAGGTTACTAGTTCAATTACATGATTAGATACCATAATCAAGTATACAATTCTCCTAAATTATAACTTAATAAATGCATATGGATTGAGGGATAAAATCATACCATTTATTGGAAATTGATCACTTATAAATCAACATATCTTATTAGGATTGATTTATGCAAGTTATTTTGATTAAGAGAAATTCAAGGATCTTAAGAACAAATTAAGATTGTAAATCACATGAATTATTATTAGATTTAAGAACTTATAGTTAACTATTCTATAGTCCAATGTCAAATCAGCAATAATTAAATAATTTCATGCAGGTTATTGAATATCTAATCATAGTGTTCAATTTAGATTAACTTACCTTTGAGCTTAATTAAGGTAGATAAATATTGAAATTAATGTTGACATAATTAAGGGTGTTCATACTGAATTTGACTTATAAGGTTAATATTACATTATTTATAAATTAATGAAGTTCAAAACTTGCATTTATTCTTTCTTTAATTAATTCAAATATCTTATTAAGTTAATTAAGGTTTTATTTTTAATTATGGCAAATTAAGAAATCAAAGTGTTCAAATCAGAATTTATGTTTTTTAACATGCTATTATTGTCTAAAAGACTCATGAAAATTTAATTAGCCAAAATATAGAATCATTAAATGTTAATTAATGACTTATCAAGTCCAAAAAAAATTATCATATAACTACAAAATTAATAATAAAAATTCATGTCACATGGAATATAGGTTCTAATTGATCATAAAAATAATCAAAAACTATAAGATGCAAGTTTGATTAAATACAAATCCTAATATTCATTAATCACGCAATTCAAGGATTATGGCATAATTAGTAAAATATTAATCAAAAAATTTATCCTACTTAGCACAAGTATTATACAAAACCTAAGTAACCAAATGAAACCATTATCATAAGTTTTTTATGAATATAGATGCTAATCTTCACTAATCAAGCTACTGAAGTAATTAAGTAAAATTATAAAATATATCTACAGAAACTAAAATATTTTCTTATATTCTTATTCCTTATATTTTGTTGAACAAAATGATATATAATTTCATATGGTTTGGATAAATATTTAGAAAGTTATTGCAATAATTTATTCTAAATGTTTTAAATTAAATTTTCATTATATGATTTATTTTCCTTAAGGAAAACAAATCCAATTATTCATTTTAATTAATCAGCGATGGTCTAAAATAAAAAGGCGCGGGTTGGTCGGGCCTGTTGACCCGTCACTATCGTACTGTGCGAGTCATGGGTCGGCCCGACCCGCACAGTGCATCTTCTTCCTCCTGACCTCCCCGACTATCAGGAGTTTAGGGTTGGGTTCCAGAGCTAATTGTCTGGTGCCCTAACCATGCCATGGCTCCAACTCAATTGTTACATGATCAGGGAACCAAGACACGTTGATTGCACCATGAAGCCCTCTGTGAGAAGGCTGGAGTTGTTCGAACCTTACTCACCCGAGACCTTCGCCTAGGGGTTACTGTGGGGATTGAATTCATCCCACAGGGTCCATGGATTTGTCAAGGCTCAATTCCTACATTTTCAAGGAGGTGAGATAAAATGAACCCCTAAGGCCACTGAGTATGGGTGCATCCAGATGTTGGGTCCTTACTTAGACACAGTTTCTAGAGAGAGTGTTAGTGTAATAACCCTAATTATTACCTTAAATAATTTCAGATTTAATTAAGTTAAGCCAATCTCTAATTTTGATTCCATTAGACTCAATGGATCATTTAAACCTAACTATAGGAGTTTGAAATCAATCGGAGCTACATTGAGAATTTTGGTTTTTTTGCCTATTTTATGATCATGAAAAATACCTAAATTATTTTGATCTTCAAATTAAAATTTGATTTTATTTTTGAATTCCTCACATCTCAATTAGTTAAGAGTAAAAATTTAGGATTTTTGGAGCTCATTTAGTCCTAAATTGGATTTATGAATTAATTAGAATTTAAGTTGATTATTAAATGAATTAAAATTAATTAAATCAAATATTTTTATATTTTATATATCTAGGATTTACTTTCGGGACCGCGGCAGATCCGCTGCGAGGTCCCGACAGCGGTGCTATAGCGCGCGCTAATGGATTCCTTAGCACGCGTCCTAGCGCATAGGATCCTATGACATGATCTACCCCGCACCGAGATCAAATCCTAGGCATCAGATTCGTTCGAACGTATCCTACGGCTATTATCCGATCCGCTTAAGTATCTATCTGGACCATCCATACTCAATGGTCGATCCGTCAGACGGCGGACAAAGACCCGAGCGCTGTGGATCTTCGTCTACCTCCGCCCGTCGCAAATTCCTGGCATTTTTTAGAGTTGCGAACCGCTGATAGAGGGTCCATCTGGTGTTCAGACTCCCTGCAAACTTGTGTCCGCTACTTGGGAAACTCCAGCTCACCTCAATTCCTCTCGGCCGTGCCTACAACCTCGACTTCAGGTAAAGCCTCTTCCACTGAATTTTCGTAAGTTCAGTCCTCCATTTAAGCTTCCGGATGAGCCTCTGGATGTCGTTTAGCTAGCTTTAGCCACTTAGGGAACCTGTCGTAATTATTGCCAAGGGCTAAGCTAGCTCGGATCGATCGTATCGGTCGATTGAGCTAGCGGC
Organism: Gastrodia elata; assembly: GCA_016760335.1. Classification (NCBI taxonomy): domain Eukaryota; kingdom Viridiplantae; phylum Streptophyta; class Magnoliopsida; order Asparagales; family Orchidaceae; genus Gastrodia; species Gastrodia elata. The sequence goes on along the minus strand of CM028671.1, from coordinate 19,740,331 downwards.
CGAGCCATGACTGAGTCCGAGTAAGGACCCAACGATCGGCTGCACCCCAGGTTATGAAAACTTGGGGGTTTGACTCACCTCACCTCACTGATGGTGTAGGAATCGAGCCCCATTTGTTCAGTGGTCTTTGTGAGGAGAATTATCCCCTCACAGTGAACCCTAATTATCTGAAATTAGACGCTTCGGTGGAGTAGCCTTCCAGCATGCTGGGCCATCCCAGTTAGGGCTTCCAGGTTCAATCGACGTGCCTTGATCTTCTGAATGTGTTGCGATTGAATGCCGGTCACGGCGTGGCCTATCGGTGGCGAATTTTGCTGTCCAAGGTGCCCTCCCTGCGGCTGTCTGCGTAGGGGGGGTATCGAGGACAATGCACTGGTGCATCGGCTGGGCAACTCCTGACCCGCGCGGTTTTGAATTCGGGCCACTGTTTATTTAATTAATTTAGGAATTATTTTCCTTCTATTAATTTATTTATAAATAGGTTTAATTAAATATCCTATGATTTTAATTTAAATAAACATTCAGAATATATTAATGAAATAATTTAATCAATACTTATCCAAATGGTATGATCCAATATATCATTTTAATCAAAAAAATGTAAAAAATAATAATATAAAATAAAATTAAAGATCCAATGGTTAGATTTAAAATAATTGCCTAATCTTTCTCTATTTTTTTTTAAATCATATTAAATTCATTTAATATCCAAAAATGTTGATTAAGGTCTCTGATTGTTCATGAGACCATATAGAACCTATGTAGACCATTAAAAGTAACTTAAGACCTTTAATTTTATTAATCACTCCTTAATTACCCTAATTTGGGATTAGTGAATTAAGCCTTAGATTAACCTCTGATTTTGGTAAATTTAAATCTTAATGCTTCATTAAGTATAGTAGAGCTCTTAAATATATTTTGAACATTCTAGTATCCCAAAATTCCCTTAATCATCTTAATTGGCTTAAAAATACGATTAGTACTAATTAGGCTAATTAGGGTACCAAAATCTATGATAAGTGTATATCATACTTCATTAACTAATATGGAACTGATTAAAACAGACTTGGATCAATTTGGATGAGTAAATCTTAAAATCCTATTTTTAGCCTTAAGAGGGGTATTTTAGTCATTTTGACCAAAATGTGTTTAAGTACCCTTAGACCTTAGAATTCTCAATTAAAGTAATAATAATCAGTAATGAGATGTATTAACACCAATTGCTAAATGGTATCATCTCTTGAATGAATCTTAGTGTTTAAATCATAAAAATCCTTAAGTAAGCTCTTAAGATCTTAAGTGATCTTAAGACCCCCTTCATAAGAGACGTAGCTTAAATTAATATTAATGTTAAAGTTTCTAATCTTAGTTATCCTACCAAAGCTTGTTTATGAATTATAGTCTCAAAGAAAGTATAAGCAAAAGCTTTAAAGAACCCTAAATTTAGACTTATTAGTTTAGATCTAAGTGATCAGAACTTCAGATGTCAGATCTTAGATCTTAGATTTTAGATCATTCAATTGAATTAAACTACCTTTATTTAGAATTCCTTACTTGATTAACTGCTTAATCCTTTTGAAACCTTCATTGTGGGTGTAGGCCTAATTCAATCTATAGAATAATGTAATTATCCTAAAGATTGAATATAGATCTTAGATTTTTAGTTCATAATTAATTATTTTATATTATAACTAGTAGAGTGACCTTTCAATTAAGATCTTAATTTCTAAAACCTTCAGCTCATAAGATTCCTTATCTTTAATTTACATTTTAAGTGTGAACCCTAGTTCATTATTAGGATACTACCTTGCATTCAGGATTTGAACACCAAAGTGGAGTTTAGATCAAGAATCCTCAATCTTAATTTACTTAATCAAGATTTAGGTTAAGAGAGGAAAATAATAATAACTAAGTCAATGATTTATTTAATATAATCATTATAGTCATCATATAATTATGAATTAGAACTTGTTAAGTTCTAATGTTAACATTAAGGTTGTGAATCTGGGATTTTACTCGATAGCTGGATATTGAAGATCCTAAACTTGTATCTTCTCAGAATAGTTAGTTTGAATAAATTAGACAATAACAGATATCATATAAGTCTACATTGAGTCTCTTGCTTACTTTGACTTTGATTGCTTTGCACACCTTGAATATTGAGCCTTATTCTTTGAGCATAATAGGTAAACTTAGGATATAAAAGATACATCCTAAGTTAGTATTTGAAAAGCATAGCATTCATCAAGTTCTTTCAGTGCTTTCAGTTAGTAGAGTGTCCTAGCTTAATCTGCTTCTTCAGTTTTAGTTTTATTATAATATAGACTCAGACCTAGCTCTGCAGATGTCTAGGATGGATAAATGTCTTATTCTATAAGTTCAACTCGACCTAGCTCTGCGGATGCCTATGATGGATACATGTTGAACTTTCAGTTCAAAGGTCTAGTATGGCCTGTTTCTGTTATGGCAGTACTATGTCTTAGGCTTACTTCTACTTCAGTTTAGTTTTTAGTAGTTGTTTTACTTTGCCACATGCTTCAGTGGCCTTTTTTTTAGTGCTTGACTTGCTTTGCCACATGTCTCAATGGCCTTACTTTTTGTTCATTCATATACTTAGCTTACTTTTGTCACATGTCTCAGTGTCCTATTTACATCTTAATTTGTATGCTTGTGTATATGTTCTTATTATTTAGTATTAAATATTGCATGTTTAGAATGCTAGAATTGTATGTTATTTCAGCACTTGGGTTCTTTATATACTCAACATGTATCCATGTGATCATAAGCATATTAGGAGCAGATTTATTTCAATATTTACAGTTATTTTGCTTTTAGCCTCACCTTATTTAATTATTGCTTTGTATGTTATTTTTACATACTTGTTGATTAGCTATAAATGATTTATAGCTATCCCGTTCTTTGTAGCTTGTAGCACCTTATAATGCTTACAAGTTTAAAACCTTTAAATGTGATATCTTAAATATTCAATTCACTTAAATAGCTTAAAATGTACTTAGACAATTGGCTAACTGTAACATTTTTCTTTTGTTGGCTGGGGCCCTGGTATTTGTGATACCAACAAATATCAGATTTGGAGCTGTTCATAGGCAGTACTATAGGAGAGGAGCCGGTGCAGGAGGAGGATCTTCCTACTGCTATTTAGTTAGATTTACTTTCTTGCAGTGAGGTTTTGAGAGATCTTTACTTTCATTTAATTCAGTTTGCAATAATTAAACTCTAGATGTATTTACTTTTTTACATTGGATTTGAGTTACTATTTTTTTTACTCTCTTATACTATATTATGATGTGGATGTTATATTATACTGTTTCTTACTTTCACCAATTTGATTTGTATTGATGTATGTTTACCAGTTTCGGGTGATAAGTCCTTGGCTTAAGGCAAGTTGGGTCCTACCTGGCTTTACTTAAGTTGGGGATTTGCCACAGTTGAAGTACCGTACTCCTCGTAATTATGCTAATATCAGTATTAGTGTCACCGTGGGAAAGTACGGGGCCCCATAGTTAGCCTGATCAATCAAGGCTAACCCATGCCTCGGTAATGCATGCATTGAGTTTGTTTAGCTTAGGCAAACAATTACGAATCAAACAGATTAAGTGCTGAGCCAACTTGGCTCATCACAATAAGGAAGGTACCTGGTTCGACGGGTTATAAGTTCAGCCTGATCGATTAAGGGGGATCCAGGGACTGGCTGAGCTTCTAGAGGCAGCTAGGGTACTCGAACTTTGAGTTCACACCCTCTGATTGCCAAAGGCTAAAGCTGAGGATCGCCAAGAAGGTTCGAGAATGCAAATTGGGGATTCACAGAGAGCAAATAGCTCCCTGGATAGATCTTGAGGCTATTTATAAGCTTAGGGGAGAGCTTAGGTGAGACTGATCGGGTTGGGATTGACCTGAGAGCTCGGGCGGAGACTGAGCTCTTGGATTCCAATTTGAGGATAATCAGGCTGCGGGGCCCATCCATGGCTTTGAACTGATTCGAGAAGGGCCTAATGGCTCTGCTGAGATGGATGGAGGAGTGGGAAACAAGGCTGGCAGCTAGCATATGGGAGATCCTTCATGCCAAGAGTGGGGCGCATCCAGGACGAAGATCCATAGTGCGGGAGCATTGCAGTTTGCATGATCTATCAATTAGAGCCATGGAATGGCTCTGATCTTTCGGACCATAACGGTCAAATATGTAATGATCTGTGTTGTGGGATCCATGGGATAGATCCAACGCTCGATCAGCACTCTCGCCAGATTAAATTCAGGCCGTCGAGTATTTGGGAGTGACGATCAAATGCAAGTTGAATTCGCTATTGCAGGACCATAATTAGATGCATAATCAACTCCATTTCTCTTATAATACTCTTATAATATTATTAAGAGCCTCAACCTCAAATTTCATACAATTTGAAGATCATTTGAGATTTTCCAACATTCCTAATTTTCTTTATAATTCTGAGAATTCTTATTTTATTTTAACCTCAGAATCAAAATTGGAGTTCATAATTAGCCTCATTACCCTCAAATTAGCTATAGAAGGTATTTTGGGAGTGTTTGGAAGTCGTCAAATTTTTCCCAATTATTTTAATATTATTTAAATACTCAAAAAATTATGATGATTTAATTGACATCTAATCAAAAATTCGATTGCATTTTTGAGTTTCTCACCCCTCAATTAGGTAAAGGTGAATTTATGGAATTTTTTGGAGTCCATTAGATTATTTAATTTTGAGTAATTAATTAGGTATAATTCATTAATTTAATAATATATTTAATTTAACTAAAATTATATTTATAAAATATTTTAAATGGCAATATTTCAAAAAGACGAAAATCTGCTGCTTTGGCTAGTGCACGAAACATCGAATTGAACTCATCTCAGTCGTCAATAAATTTTTGGCGTGATCTGACGGTCCGCTTTTATTCGCGAGCTCTGACTATCGGATCAAAGGTTTGATCCGACAGCCAAGACCGAGGGACAATACGTCGTCCCAGCCATAACCTCTGCGTGCCATAGGAGGATAGTCCTTGCCTTCCAGCTGCGATCCTAGTTCCCTTTACCTCTAATTTTCTCCCTCTAATTCCCACTTTCTTCTTCCCTTACCTGCTAGGCTATTGTGGTGTGTTGCGGGCTATGATCGAGGAAGATAGGCTACGTTAAGACCGAACCCTAGCCTATGGAACAGCAAGAAGTTGAACGCCTCCAAGTACTTTCCTCTTTACTTCTTTCTCAATTGAATTTCCCTAACTCTATTCCGCAAGCATTATTATCAAATCAAACCTGAATCGATCTCGATCGAGCAAGATCGAGCTCCGATTTTAGGACTAGTTCATAGTGATATACAGTGCTCATAACCATCCACACTAATCTCTTAAGGGTTGGATCTCATTGGCAATCAAGGTGGTCTTAAGCCACGATTCATGTGCCTTTCGATAGGCCCTTTCAAAACCTATCAAACAACGGGTGGACCAGGCCGTTGGGTGGTCGGGATCGACCATAAGGTTAAACCCTAGTTGCTCATTGTCAAGACCTGTCGGAGACAATGCGGACAAGCCAGTTTGTGCTTTGGCTCGCGCCCTTATGCTTGACCGAACCGGACCGATTTTTGGACCGCACCGTTTTCACGAATCGTGGACGCACCACGGATCGACATGCGTCACCCGATCATGATGACGCGTGGACCCGCTATTGTCGAAGAATTCGTGCCCGAGCCATTTTCAACATTTCTTGTTTTCATCATCGCGCTGATTTTTGTGTCGTTTTGAAGTTAATCCCGGCGGCTACTGATTTATTAATTGGAATTTAAATGGTTCTATTTAATTATTTAAAATACAATTATTATTTCTATCATAATTTTAATAATGCAACTCTAAATAATACCAATTTATATATTATTTCAATCAGAAAAATGAGACAAATACATTGATAAATTTTAATTTAGGATTTGAACACTAATCTTCTTAATCACTTTTTAATCCTAATTAAAAGTCCCGAAAACCTTAAAAATTCAATGTTGTCTAATTTTGACCTACTTAGTATCATTCTTCTCCTTATACTATAAGGATTTGATATTTGCTTATATAATTTTTTTTGAACAATAATTAGATATTTTAAGTATTTAAATCCTCAATTAGTGTAATTTTTTAATTTTTCAATTTCATATTATGCTTGCTTTAGGCTTTTAAACATTAGGATAATAAATATGTCTCATTTTATTTATTCTATATATCTTTTCAAATATAGTTTTGAACTTGAATTATTTCAGATTAGGTGCTTATTTACTTAGCACATTTCTAGATTTAAAATTTCATCATTAGTGAAGATCTTATGGAATTTAGGAACCTTAATTTATTTGATTTACCATCATGATTTTAGCTAACATATTCCATAGATGTAGTATACTATTAATATGCCTTTATTTTATTTTGTGAATTCGATAGGACTAGTGCCCAACAATTAAGATGGATTTTAGTACACCTTCCCATAGTCCTTAGTCTGCAATTAGGTTCTCAAGTAATTAAATTAGAAGTCCTATAATTTTTTAATGTGAGTTAAGACATCCTATAATCTTCCATAACCTGTAACCTATAGTGAACTAGGACTTGTAGCTATTAATCTTACCTCTCCCATACACTTAGACTTCTCATATTAATTGATCCTAGCTAGGTTAGTGATTGATTTGGATAGAAGCCTTTCAATTGTAAGCTAATTAGATGAAGTTAGTAAGTATTATATTAATCTCAAATTCCTTTAGTTTAGTAATCCATTAGTCTTACTTTTTCTTACTAGTTCCCTAGACCTTAAATCTTATAACTTTTATGGATTGGTTGGTTTATGATTAGTGTAGGATAAGTATCATTTTTGCATAAATATAATTATAAATTATTTAGTCATTTCATATACTAAATTAAACTACTATTTTCCAAAACTTAATTCACTAATAGTATTATTTATTTACAATTAACTTTGAGATAATATCAATAAGTTCATTGGAATCTTAATTAGTTCCAATTATTTGGTTAGATTATTAAAATTAGACAACTTTGAATATCACATAGTGTGGCGGCCGCCCCATAATCGAATGAGTGTTAAGAGGTGGTCGTTTCTAGTACCACAGACATTTCACTAATAACATATCCGAGATACTAATCAAGAGCTTGAGCAAGACTTAATAGAAACATACATATAGTATAGCAGTGCAAAGAATGAAAAGAAACATTCAGATACAGTCCACATTAATTCATTCACATACAATACATTTAATGCTGAATATTAAGAATAAGAAAACATAATTATTATAATTTTACTAAATACAAGCCAAGGAGATGGAAGCATGTCCCCTTCAGAGAGCTGCACTTTACTTTAACCTGCTAGCAGCTAAATCCTCAAGCGCAAGATCTGACATATACTCCTGATCTGCCATATGTACATATATGACAGGGCACAGCCAAAAAAAGAAAATATGGTTAGATTTTAATAAGTTTAAGTACAATTTAAGCTAAATGTTTTACATGTGTTATTAATGTCACCATTTTAACTTAAACACAACAAAAAGTAACTAAGCAGTAGGAGCAGTAAGCGTAATAAGAAACAGGGATAATTATAAATATAATATCTATAACTAAATAATAAATGAGGTAAAAACATACCCCAACAACTAAGCAAGGAATGGGCATATACATATAAATAGTGCAGTAAGTAAGAGTACTAAAAGTAAAATCTAATCCTACACATGTTGGTGATCAAATGAAATATGCAAATCATAATAATGAATCTCAACAGTGATATATATAAATAGCAACAAAATCTAACATCCTACTATATATATAAACTGTACAAGTAAATAGTTGACTGAATAAATAATGTCAAAATATAGCCAAATACTACCACTGCACATCAAACTCTGTATACTGACTGCCATATCAGAAACGTGGCCAAATTGGCCCACATATATATATATATATACATCTCAATCTGCAAATATACTGAACATACTGCATGACTGAAGAGGTAGACAATACTTATGCAACATTTTTTTTAGTTATTTTACTTTTGTTTCTATGGATAACTATTAGAAACAACTGAGGAGTCAAGCACGTCTGCAAGACTATACGAGTCCCTAGCCTAACACACTCTCCCCAATGAGAATATTAGGTATCCTGATCTCACATTACCCCTGTCCATCGGGGCAAATGTGCACCATAATCACCACAAACTGGACCCAAAGGCAACTGTTATCCTAATATTCTAAGTTTTCATTTTCATGCACAAAATTATCTTATATGAAATGTCCAAGGAAGTAAGCTCAAATATACAAGGAATGCGTAGCACAAAGTATCAAAACAAGCAAGGGACTCTACTAACATAGTGATACCATTTATTTTCTAATTTACCCATTCTAACTATTCTAAGTTATACAACTTAGAAGCACGGCCTTATGAGTTGAAAATAATTAGAACTGATCAGGTTCCAATTTAGTTCAATCAAAATCAACTATAAGTTAAATAATAAATCATCACGTCCTAATTGATGAATTGAGACATTCTAAGCTAAGATCCGATCCAGATCTACTAAGCTAAGGATTATGAATTAAACACTAGAAACTTGGGTTCAATCACATGATCCAAGGGTAAGCTTAAGATCTATAGTTCAATCTAGAAGTGAACTGATGATTAAGGCATATTCTATTAAGTAAAAATCAAGCTTAATAGAATGGATCTCTATCCTTAATCTAAAATTGAAAGATAAGATAATCAAAATAAAACTATGAAAAATCTAAAAACTAATAAAACCAAGGTTTCATTCATTGAATAAATCACTTATTCAACGAATGAGGTCTAACTTAGTATCTAATCCTAATCTTAAGGAAAGAGCCTAAGGTGAAGTGAAGTTCCTAAGGAAGCACCTTAGTTATCCGCATAATTTACAGTTTTCAACTAAGTTAATGATTACAACTTAGTTATCAAAAGCTCATATACCCTAATGTTATGATTTTCAAATAACAAGCAATTCCTAATGATCTAAGGTCTATGCAAGTGGTGTACGCACTATACATAGAGCTGAAGAAAATAATATAATTAAAAGAAAACATAACTTCAATAAAGTTCTAAGTACGAAACGTACCTTTAAAACGATCCAAACTTGAAGCTTGACGATTGATTGGAATGAGACAACAATCGCAACACCTGAAATAATTGGGCAAGGAACATCTATAATATATCTTTTAATTAATTTGCTAGATCCTAGACTAATGTGGATTCCATCTAATTCATTCACTAATACATATGATAGAATAATAATTACATCATACTAGAGAGAGATCTACATAATTGAATACAATATTTTAATTACAATCAATTTTTTGTAGATAGATAAAATTATAATAACACAATCTCTAAGAATGAACTCACGAGGATCATTTATTCAACAACAATCAATATCTTTAAGATTCTAAATTTTGTATAAAGTATTCTAATAATGAAGGAATTGATTGCAAAGGTTTATCATGCAAGTATTATTACAAAAATTCATAATATTGAAATTATATGAACATGAAATCTATTAACGATGATCGGAAATAATCTAATTTAGAGGATCATGTGAAATTCATATTATTCAGTTTATCTCTATAGCAACTCTACAATTGATAAAGATCCATTAAAGATAATTACTAAACATTTTCAAATCATCAAAATATAATTTATAATTATTTAAGGAAGTATGATCATTTATCTAAGGATTCCACTTTATTTTTAATCATTTAAGAGTAACATATTATTAGGATTCTTATGAAAGGATTATGTTTATGAGCTTTCTTTCATGTGTATAAAATATAATGTTTTATTACTATCTCTTATAAACTTTCTAATGTACTTTATGAAGCATAAATGATGACATAAACAAGCTAATTGCAAACAAAACATGATTGATTAATAAGGTTACTTAATTATGTATAGATCTATCTACTTTACATGCAAGATCTAAACTATGCTAACATTTACATATGCATAACAATGTGATGAACCCTAATACAATTACCTCATTCAACTTAACTTAACATAAAAGACAATACAATTAAATTCATTAAAGAGGGTGAGGAGTTACCCATTCAACAATTGAACTATTGTTGGCAAAAAAATGAAGATAGCTCGCTGTTTTTCCAGCCATCAATGGAGGAAGGGCTGCTGTCCATGCTCGGCCAAGAAGGAGGAGAAAGGGCTGCTCCCAATTTCGGCCAAGAAGGAGGAGGAGGTGCTTGGTGGCTCGGCCATGGATGAAGAAGGGGAGGGCTTGGTCGGCCAAGGAGGAAGAAGGGGAGGGATTGGTCGGCTATGGAGGAAGGGAGGGCTGCTTGGTCGGCCAAGGAGTGGAGAAGAAGAAATTTGGCCTTGGAGAAGGAGATGGGGTCGGCCATGGAGAAAGAAGAGGGAGGGGTCGGCCATGGAGAAGGAGAGGGGAGGGCTTGGTGGCTTGGCCATGGAGGAAGAAGATGGGAAGAAAAATCAGCCAAGGAGGAAAGGAGGGGCTATTTGGGTGGCCAAGGAGAAGAATTTTTGGGTTGGGGGCTGCTAGGTTAGGGTTAGGCTACTTAAGAGGGAAAAAGGGAACTCTAATAGCAGCCATTAGATCAAAATCCAATGGTTGAAACTTCACAAGCCTTGATCTAAGTCAATTGAACTTTAAAAATTACAAACTTCATATCGAAACGACCGTCTCGACGAGACGAGCGCAAGCGTTTAAAATTTATTAAATTTAAATGAGTATGTTATTTTATATTAATTTTTAAGTGAAAAACTTTAAAAATTCACTATGATTAATCCGGAGCTTGAAAAATAACGAAACTTAAAACATAGATTTCTCTCATAATGCTTAACTCAAATATTTAAAAATTTATGAAATCCAACTTTTATTTTATCTTTTATCGACTCCAGAAGTTTAAACTTCCCAGATTTATTTAGGACGATCCGGGACCCCGATTGCACTCAAATTTTGGCAAGAGGATCCCCTCAATATGTTTTATTTGAGGATATTTTTATTTAATTTTTATTTTACTAAAATCAGGATCTTATATTTTCTCTTAATCTGATTAGGTTTAGGCCTAATCAGTTCAGTAACAACGTTGGGTTGTTACAAACTCCCCCACTTAAGAACGATGTCGTCCTCGACATCACTGCTTTAAATCTAACGGGCAAGAATCACATTCAATAACAGCAACTAGCACAAGAAGAATCATAACATCCTTACTCTGTATAATTGAGATTGATAAAGATTAATAGAATATACAAAATCGATATCGATAACTATTTTAAAAATATCATAGCCCCAAATTTTATCACGAAATTCAAATACATTGATTTCCAAACCTTACACTAACACAAAACTCAATCATAATTTTATCTCCTCAAAATATCTTAATTTCCAACACTTACTATAAGGTAGAGCTAAGTCTTTCAACATAAGCTTAAGGAAGGTCTTCCGCCACATGCAAATTTTAAATTCACCTAACATACGATCGATAAATCTTTTTCTTCAACATTGATATCTTTATGCTCTTTGATAGACCCATCAATATAGTTTATAACAAATCATTCAGCTTTCGAAGATCAAGATATAGAATTTAATTATTTGATTGTATTTTGCATTTGTCTACTAAGACTTCGATTTACTATAATCAACTTAAGGCAAACTTATAAAATAATAGAGCATATCCTCTTTATCTTGCCATTGAAAAATCAAAGAAAACAGCTTTAATATTCAACATCTGCAATCTTAACAAGAACCTTTATTAATTCGGCTAATTAATAGAGCATCTAACGAATAGGATAAGCTTGCTAAAATTTCCTAATAAGAGGGCGTGCTGCTCTCAATCCACCATACTTAAAGTTTTGGATTATACAACTGATTAACATCAAGAAAAATTTTACTAACCTCAAAACAGGCAACTTCTTATCATTCTTAAGCTTATCGCACTTTGACATGCGACTTGGAAGGGCTACAGATTTCAGTCATACATGACTAAGCCTCCCACATTCATATGTAAGGATTTTCCTCTAATAAACATTCAACTCAACTCAATTAGATATTTGAAATGAATATTTTGAAATGAATACAAAAATTTTCTGAAAAATTTTCTAAGTCTTAAAATTCTTAAAAATTTCGGCAGAGTCTCCTTTATTTTTGTTCAAAAACCAATTTTTTTTACACAAGCAAAATATAAGTCAATCCATTGACTATTTCCAATTCTAAAATAGAGTTCAATTTATTTTATAGAATTGCTCATTTCCAGTTCTACAATAGAGTTCAATCATTTTTATAGGATTGCTCATTTCCAGTTCTACAATAATTTCAAATATATAAAACTAAACTAAGCAATTTATTCATCCTATATAAAACATCTAATAAAAAGGAGATGCAGAAATAAAATTAGCATTTATGATAGCAGCATTATGTGACTTTTTGCACATAACATTTAGCTTAGCATTCCTGCATTGATTTTACAACTCATCCTGCAAAGAAAATAGAGTTTAGCATTTTATTTTATCCTGCATAAAAAGAAAAAAATAGAATTTAGCTTTTATTCATATTGATAACAACATATATATTTACTTAATAAGGAATTTAGCATTTGATTCACTTCAAGTAAATGACAGCATCTGATTTTATTTTACCATTCGATCAATGTATTTTTCTTCCATTAAACCTTATGCATGAGGCATTGATATTACCAATCCATTAACTCCCCATGTTAAAAATAGAATTCAATCATCTTAAGCAAGTAAACCTCTATTTATTTTGATTCAAGTTCAGCTAAATCTGATAAATTAAAATAATAAGATTTACAAATCATTGATTCAATTTAACATTTCCCTTAAGTTGCCAATTACAAATACGAATTGGCCAATTCATATATATTATGATTTTTCATCACCTTTCAAACAAATATAAATCTTAATCTGATAGAGACAGATCTACATAATTGAATACAATATTTTAATTACAATTGATTTTTTGTTGATAGATAAAATTATAAGAACACAATCTCTAAGAATGAACTCAAGAGGATCATTTAAACAACAACAATCAATATCTTTAAGATTCTAAATTTTGTATAAAGTATTCTAATAATGAAGGAATTGATTGCAAAGGTTTATCATGCAAGTATTATTACAAAAATTCATAATATTGAATTATATGAACATGAAATCTATTAACGATGATTGGAAATAATCTAATTTAGAGGATCATGTGAAATTCATATTATTCAGTTTATCTCTATAACAACTCTACAATTGATAAAGATCTATTAAAGATAATTACTAAACATTTTCAAATCATCAAAATATAATTTATAATTATTTAAGGAAGTATGATCATTTATCTAAGGATTCCACTTTATTTTTAATCATTTAAGAGTAATATATTATTAGGATTCTTATGAAAGGATTATGTTTATGAGCTTTCTTTCATGTGTATAAAATATAATGTTTTATTACTATCTCTTATAAAATTTCTAATGTACTTTATGAAGCATAAATGATGATATAAACAAGCTAATTGCAAACAAAATATGATTGATTAATAAGGTTACTTAATTATATATAGATCTATCTACTTTACATGTAAGATCTAAACTATGCTAACATTTACATATGCATAACAATGTGATGAACCCTAATACAATTACCTCATTCAACTTAACTTAACATAAAAGATAATACAATTAAATTCATTAAAGAGGGTGAAGAGTTACCCATCCAACAATTGAACTAATGTTGTCAAAAAAATGAAGATAGCTCGCTATTTTTTCGGCCATCAATGGAGGAAGGGCTGCTGTCCATGCTTGGCCAAGAAGGAGGAGAAAGGGCTGCTCCCAATTTCGGCCAAGAAGGAGGAAGAGGTGCTTGGTGGCACGACCATGGTGGAAGAAGGGGAGGGCTTGGTCGGCCAAGGAGGAAGGGGAGGGCTGCTTGGTCAGCCAAGGAGTGGAGAAGAAGAAATTTGGCCTTGGAGAAGGAGATGGGGTCGGCCATGGAGAAAGAAGAGGGAGGGGTCGGCCATGGAGAAGGAGAGGGGAGGGCTTGGTGGCTTGGCCATGGAGGAAGAAGGAGGGAAGAAAAATTAGCCAAGGAGGAAAGGAGGGGCTGTTTGGGTGTCCAAGGAGAAGAATTTTTGGGTTGGGGGCTGCTAGGTTAGGGTTAGGCTACTTAAGAGGGAAAAAGGGAACTCTAATCGCAACCATTTGATCAAAATCCAATGGCTGAAACTTCACAAGCCTTGATCTAAGTCAATTGAACTCCAAAAATTACAAACTTAGTATCGAAACGACCGTCTCGACGAGAGAAACGCAAGCGTTTAAAAATTATAAAATTTGAACAAGTATTTTATTTTATATTAATTTTTAAGTGAAAAACTTTAAAAATTCACTACGATTAATTCGAAGCCCGAAAAATAAAGAAACTTAAAACATAGATTCCTCTCATAATGCTTAACTCAAATATACAAAAATTTATGAAATCCAACATTTATTTTATCTTTTATCGACTCTGGAAGTTTAAACTTTTTGAATTTATTTAGGAGGATCCGGGACCCCGATTGCGCTCAAATTTTGGCAAGAGGATCCTCTCAATATGTTTTATTTGAGAATATTTTTATTTAATTTTTATTTGACTAAAATCAGGATCTTATATTTTCTCTTAATCTGATTAGGTTTAGGCCTAATCAGTTCAGTAACAACGTCGGGTTGTTACACATAGTCTATAATTACTTGAATTCCTTAATTACTTGCTTTGCTTTGAGACTATATTTTTGAACATACACATAAGACAATGTGCATAAATAAAATATTTATAAAATATTATAGAAGTTTCTTGGTGATGGCCAAGAGCAGGTTAAGGGGATATAAGGAGACCTCACATATCTTAGAGGAGGAGTGTGAGTGTTTATTTTTTTTGAGATCCCGCTTTTCTTACTAGTTAAGCAGACATGCTTAACTCCTCGCTCGCTCTGTAAATTTGCCCGCATAATGAAAAAAAAAACATAAAATAACTTCAACTAATAAATTATATGAGTCATCACAATCTTATTGATTATGAGAAGTCATCATAGCTTTTAAGTTATGTTTACTTTATATAGTCATTGATTATGTCTTTTTAGCCCAAGAGGCTAAGGTTCTTCCTACTTTACTTATTTTACACTTTCATATTCTGTACTGTGCTTTACTTGCAGTTCTACTTTCATGCAGTGTATGTTGTTTAATTATATTTTATGCTTCACTGTTTTATTTTCCTTTACTTAGCATAATATTTATTGAACATATACATATTTTCATTTCATATTTTCATATACACATTAATAGTTTTTAGCCTTATTATGATATTTTTCCATTACTTGTTGTTACAAGCTAAAGCAAATATACTTATGAGTTTTACTCTTTTCCTTATATTTACTCTTACAGTTACCTTTCTTCTCTTACTTTGATGCTTTATATGCTTCAATGTATAATTTAATTATAAATTAACATATATGATATCCAACTAAATTTTAATTAAGATTTAGTCAATCTTAAAATGTATTTAGACTTTTTAGTCCAATCACTTGTTTTCTTTTTCTTGGTTGTGCCCTACCATATTTTAAATACTAAAAATACAGTAGATTGGAAGCATTTTTAGAGTAGTTGAGCTGGATCTAATTCTGGACTCTAGTGTACTTAAAGTTATATCTGCTTTCGCTTTTCAGTTTTATTTTACTACTTTATGTAAGAGAGAGACTTTAATGTCATTTACTTTCTAATTTCAAAATTTGTAATAATTAATTTTCAGAAATTTTTTTACTTATTTTCAGAAATTTGAAAATTTGTAATAATTAATTTTCATTAATTTTCATTTACTTTCTAATTTCAAAATTTGTAATAATTTACTTTCATATTAAACTACTTGATTTGGATAGTGGATATTATTCAGTTCTACTTGCATATATTTTTTTTTGTTCATCTTTCTTTACTTTCGCATTTTCCTTTAACTTAACACCAAAGATATTTGGCCACAGAGCACTTAATAGTAAGGTTGGTTTCCTTCCAACCCAATGCTAAATGTTGTGGTGGCGCTCCATCATTGGATTGGGTTCCCGATCCTGAGTTGGGGTCTGTAACAACCAAATATTGTTATTGAGCTGTTTAGACTTAACCTTGATCAAATTAAGTTGAAATCAAAATTTTAATTTAAGTCAAATAAAAATATTCTCAAATAAAGCATTTTAAGAGGATTCTTCTGCAAAAATTTGAGTGCAATTGAGATTTTGGATTATCCTAAATAAATTTGGAAAGTTTAAACTTTCAAAATTGATAATAGATAAAATATAAGTCGAAATTTATAAATTTTTATATATTTAAGTTAAGCATCATATGTGAATGCTATTTTTTAAGTTTTGCGAATTTTCAAGCTCCGGATTAATCGTAGCAAATTTTTAAAGTTTTTCACTTAAAAATTAATATAAAATAAAATACTTATCCAAATTTAATACTTTATGAACGCTTGCATTCTTCTCATCGAGATGCTTGTTTCGATACTAAATTTGTAATTTGTGAAGTTCATTTGGGTATAGATCATAGCTCGTGAAATTTCAGCCGTTCGATTTAAATCCATCGGCTTAAATAGATCATAGATTTGCTTTGTTTCTATCTTTCTAACCTAATTTTTCCAAAACCTGATCTCTTCCATTCCTCTCAGCCAAAATTTTCTCATCCCTTCCCTAGCTGAGCAATCTCTCATTCCTTCTCAGCTTGGAGCCAAGAGCACCTCCCCGTCTCCTTCGTCAAATCGAGCGAGCGTCGAGCCTTCCTTCCCTCTCATGCGCATGCGGGTGGTCGTTGGCTACTCCTCTCCTTCCATGCCGGCATGCACTCGATGGTCGCCAACCCTTCCCTCTCCATCTCTCGGCAAAAGGCCGAGAGGTCTCCTCCTCTTCGCTCTCGGGAGGAGGCCGTGAGAAGCCACGCTCATTCGTGCCGACACTTCTTCTATCTCGAAATGCTGCTCATCTTCAACTTGTTGCTTCGTGCTTCTCTGATTTCGGTAACTTCTCCATCCCATACCTTTATTTATTAACATGTACTATATGAAAATGTTAATTAGCTTTGAATCAAGCGAAGTATGACATCTCATTTTTAAGTTCTCTATTTTTTATGTTTTCTGATTCCAGCTTCATATTCATATTTTCTTTGTTCTTTGTACCTATGTTTTAGTTCTTATCAAATGCCTACCATATCTCTTTCAGTTATGTCGAATTGCATATACATATATATATATATATATATATATATATATATATATATATATATATATATATATATAATCCAACCAATATCTTTCCTTACTGCATGCTGAGTTTTAGCAAGCTAGTGATGAGCCTTCATCTTAGAAAGCTAATTTCGTGGTAGATGCTGTTGTCAACTTAAAAGATGTTGATGTATATAAATTATACTCTTCCATTCATTCTCCCTACTTGGCACTAAGATGCTGCTTATGCCTTAATATTGTCATCATTTTAGATTAATTCCTTACTTTCAAAAAATTTGAATTTTTTCTTTAGTTATGTTGAGCTAAATTTAATAAAAATGCATGTATTCTTGTGGTCGTTAATGACTTCTTTTAAGTGATATCTATGTGTGCCTCTTTATTGTGATGGTATAGTAATATCTCTACTAAAACTATCCATTTATATTTTGATTAGTTAGAGAGTGCTTAAATCTTAGTTATGAATACTTTCCAAAACTTATATTTTATTTACTATAGCTGCATGCCATATAGAAGAAGTTAAGGCTTCAATCATGATAATGAGAATATGTATACTTGCATGTAAATCTAAATTAACTTAAATATAATCAAATATTTTAAAGTATGAGTTCAGCACTTGAATACTTATGTGCATGCATGCATCGTTATATCTATGTTTGCATACCATCTTATTATATATTATATACTCGCTCATCCTTATGAATAGCTAGTCAATAAGTTAGATTGATTATTATATTTTATATTAAATCATGTTATTACTTATTGTAACATGAAGTAAGTGCATGTTTATTCATTTAGGAGTTCCTTAGCGCATTGAAAAATCTGTATCTACTTACATGCATTAAGTTGGTTTCATGTACATTTCAATTTGGGTTATTGCATCGCTACTAATCTATTCATGCTAGTTGAGATGGTTTAATAACGGATTCCTTCCATCTTATGACGTATGTAAGCATCTTGTCTAATTTCTTATGTTAACTTCATTTAATCGCTCATAGAAATGATACTTTTGATTTCATTAGGATCTTAGTTGTTGTCCTTATCAAACCTCATGCATGCAGCCCTCATTTTATCTTATTATTTATATAATAATTAGTTATATTAATAGTGTGTATATACATCTTTTGCAAGGGTTAGGTCATGCAATATGGGGAGTTATGTGTTCTCTCAATTAAGTGTTATGAATGGATATTCATGAGAGTTTAGTTAAACGATTTATTAATCAGTCACATAATTTTCTACTCATTGTTTCTCATCTTAGTTGTCATTAAGATTCGCATGAAGAAGGTAGCTTAGTGATGAGTCTAAATTCATTTCCAGTAATTTTTATTAAAGCATGATCAATGTATGTCCATGAATCTCTCATAAGAAATATATGCTTTTACTCATGCTAAGTTGAAGATCCCTCCTTAGCATGCTATATTTCAAATCTTCTAATTGTAGTTCTTTAGTAATTTGGTTTGAGATCTCATGGTTTGGCATGTTATTAGCTTGTCAAAGTAATTATCGTTAGTCGCTTTCTACCCATTTGGTACAGGTATTGTGAATGTTGCCTCATCCCAACCAAGTGATAAATTGCAAGCTCATATCGTAATCACAAGGTATGTAAGTACTTAGAACTTGTATTGAGTTCTAATAAATTAAATTATTTATTTAGTCCTATGTTAAGTGTGTACATCACTTTCATAGTTCTTATTGCTATTTTCATGCTTTTACTTTCTCAAATTCTATGTTAAGTTTCAATCATTTTGCAAGTTATTTTAAAGGATTAAGGTGTTTTGATTATATCATGAATGCTTAATTTCATTAAACCATCATTTATCCATAATTAAACCTAAGAGATCTTAAGATCTTGATCAAGTGATTTACACTTGATTTATGATCTTAGATTGCCGACAATAACACATCAATAATTCATTTGATTTGTCATTGATCTATAATGTAACTAATGGTCTTAAGTAAATAAGGTTAGGGGTTAACACCTAATCTATCTGATTAAGACCCAAACTCTTAATCTCTTAATCAATCAACCTGATTGTAAGATAATTTGACTAACTTAATTCTAATAATCTATGTGATCTGACATTGATCTTAATTCATTGAATTATAAATGCTAAAGAAATTAAAAAACCTGTATAATTAAGTATTTGAACTTGAGCTTAAGATCTTTTGATTTTCTCTTATATAAGATTCTTAGCATAAGAATAATATTAAACCATACTAATTTATTACAAAATCAAATCTTAATAATACTCTTGATTATACCCCATTATTATACTATAGAATTTGATCAGATGGGGCCACCTATCTGATTGAATCAAAATAAGTTACTGGATAATACCTTAAGATTATATTAAGTATTTAGATATGTGAGATCTTGATGATCTTACATTAGATTTTATGTGATAATAATACTAGCCTTAATCATCTTTAAACCAATGAGGTAGGAAAGACTTATTGTATTATCATGAGGTAGAAGCTTAGATAATCCTACTTGACACTAGAAGTTAATCTTAAATATTTGTGGTAGAATCACCTAATTACTTAGAATGAGATTTATTTCATGTGGTAGTATCTTATATTGGGTGACCTTTTTGTCACATCCTTGAAACCTTGTGTAGGATGTGTCCCATTTGAATCCTAGATTCATAGTTTTGGGAATTCATGTTGATTAAATAATATTGATGTAATTCATATTGTTAGCTGAGTATAGTGATGTAGATCCATCGAGCTGGGTCACTCTAATAATATTTAGTATTTGTGAGTCACTATAAATAAGACTTAACTTGTTCTATACTGCTGGCTTAGGCAGATATAGTCCACTTAGAGTAAATTAATCAATCATAAGAGTGTTATTGTAGCGCCCCGCCTCGTCGCCGTGCGCAAAGAGTAATTTGGCAGCGGAACGGTGCACGACTCGAGGAGGAAAGAATACTCCGTCTCCCCGAATAGCTGTAAACTAAGCCCACCTTAAGGGC
The DNA here is from genome assembly GCA_016760335.1 of Gastrodia elata. Classification (NCBI taxonomy): domain Eukaryota; kingdom Viridiplantae; phylum Streptophyta; class Magnoliopsida; order Asparagales; family Orchidaceae; genus Gastrodia; species Gastrodia elata. The sequence continues at coordinate 19,720,052 of CM028671.1, read as the reverse complement.
TGCTTACTCAACCTCAAGTAGGGTTGAGAGCTAATACTTAAGATAAGAGTAGTATTATTATCCTAAGTATTAGACAAATACATACATTGGGTTTAGAATACAATAAGAACCCAATATATGTATAAGATATCAGCATTTTCAGTATACTGATCACATCACAATACTAAGTATAAGTAGTGTAGCACAGAGTGCAGAAGCTTAAAGCATACATCCAGATACATTCATCACAGAAACAGTATGAAAACATTCATCTCAGGAAAGAAAGGAAAGTACATCCAGAATTATTACAGACATTTACTGAATAACAGACATAAAACTAAATACTGAACTGAAAGTAAACTAAGCAGCTAAAAAAGAGTCCACTAATGCTCCATGGGCTCCTCCTGAAACTCCTGGGTATCCTCCTGACCTGTCTCAATATACTGCTCAGCATCTAGCAAATTGCCAGATCCCAAAAGTACCTCGTGTTAGACATTAAGTCTAACACATCGAAACTAATCTAATAGTTCTAATTATTCATTTAACATTTACATAATACGAGTAAATCTGCAAAAAAACTGTAAAGGTAATTGAAAGTACAAATCTGTCTAAAACTGTACAAAACTGAAGTAGTGTAAAATAAAGCTGAACTATAACTGAATACTGAAAATAAATTAAAATAGTACTGAATCTAAAACTGAGTAACCATATGTACAACTATGCTGTATGTCACTGAAACTGTGCATCTGAATATGCCATAATATGGTATGCTACTAACATGCTACCAAAATATCACTGAACTATTATGAGCAGTACGGTCCAATGTCTACATACATCCTGTTGGGAATACTGTTTACTAATGACACTGATGCATCTAGAAATTTCCCTGTTAATGTATGCAACATTCCGTAACTCATAGATCATCACTGATACTTATACATTATTCTGATTCTCATACATCATTCTGATATTCACACATCATGTTTATGCTCATGCTCATGCTTCCAAACTACATGAGATAAATCCAGAAAATGCTTTAAAATATGATAATGAATCCAAAGTTTCCATTGTGCAAAATCCTGCTAAAAGGATTCTAACTTCTAAATTCTAATCTCGATAATTAGTTAAAGTTGAGAGTTTACTTAAAAATCAATAGCTGAGATGATTGTATACACATATTTAGCATATTTGCAAGAAAGGTAAATTTAACCCTTAGCTTGTCTAAACTGCACTTATCAAAGCGCACTACGATAGAAGGCAGAACCCGGTCACAGTTTACATCTCAAGCTAAGCTGTTAAATGCCCTAACTACAAGCATACTTAGTGGTCTACGCAAAGTAACTTAAGATACTTAGTTTGCTTAAACTGCACTTATCGAATGCACTACGATAGGAGGCAGAACCTGGTCGCAGTTTACATCCAAACTAAGGATCTTGTTCACTAATTGTAACACTCTTAGTCTTGAAAGATTTATTCTAACGGGATTGTATTCGGCTAATCCCACAGGATAGCACCTGGTCATAAGTCCACATTGGAGTGAATCAACCAATCCTGAATATTACTGAATTCATCCAGTAATATGGGTATACCCTACTATACCCAACAAACAATCTAAGTTCAGAAGGTTTTATTTAATCAACAAGGATTTATCAAATCTATTAATCCTTACTCTAAATAGGTGTATCCTACACAAGGCTCCAAGGATGTGATCAAAAGATGACTCACCATAGATTGCTACCACGAGGAATGAGCCATAATCTAAGTACTTTAGGTAATTTCTACCACAAGGTATCAAGTTCAACTTCTAAAGTTTTTTTTTTGAAGGATCATCTAAGGTTCTTACCTCAATAGATTATAAAAGTTATTCTTACCTCAATGTATCAACAATTAAGGTCCTTAAATATTTTCAAAATGATCCTAAAGTAAGACCCTTAAGATCTCACTCTTCTACTTCTTAAGTTAACATTTAAGGCTTACTTATTAGCTTTGGACTAAAATGATCAGATTAGATGGCTAACCATTCATATAATCTATTTCTATTCTATAATCATGGGATGTAATCAAGGATATTATTAATATTAGGTCATTTCTTCAATCATTAACATTTTATTATTCATCTTATGCTAGTAGTCTTATATAAGAGAAAATCAATGATCTAAAGTTTAGGTTCAGATGGTTCAATCACACAGATTTAATGTTAATCTTAGCACTTCTAATTCAATGGTTTAAGATCAATATTAAATCATATGCATTATTGGAATAATGTCAATTGAATTATCTTATAATCAAGTGAATTAATTAAGTGATTAAGATTTAGATCTTAATCAAGACAAATTAGGGTTTAACCCCTGACCCTTCTATCATTAAGATTAATGTTACTTTAAAGGTCAATGATAAATCAATATATTATTAGTGTATTATTGATGTCACACTTTATATTTAGATTAAGTATTATCTATTTAATTAAGTTATCATGATTCTTTATTCAATTATAGTTTAATGTCAACTCAAACATATCGAGATGTCCAATTGAATGTTAAGGTTTCTAACATACATTCTAAAAATCATAAATGCATATAAATGGAAAGATAACGTAAAATGAGAGGGTGATTAATGCTAATCAAATCCTAAAACAAACAAAGGGATTATTACTTAATCACAATTCTAAAAGACCTAAGTTTTATACCATTTAGGTTATTAAGGTTTACCTATTTGATACATACTTTTAAGGATTCTATTACTTAGCATTTGACATGACATACATTTAAAGATACATAGTAGATTTTGAGCATCTATGGAAAATGACAAGTTCAAACTTAGTATAACTTAGCCCCACTAGGGTCCTAGGGGTCTTAAAATACCAAAACAGAGTAGTTCTGGCCATTCCATCCAAGACTGAGCACTTATTACAAAATCTGAGCAGTTTTCTGAAGAATTATGGGAATCTTGCAAGATTGGGCGCTGTAGCGCTTTCTGCGGTAGCGAGATGTAGCGCTTTCCACGCGGTAGCGTGCTGTCACGCTTTCTGCGCGGTAGCGCGCGGTGGTGCCTTTGTGATGCGGCTTGCTGCGGTCCGCTGCAATCCGCTGCAGCCCGCTATGGCGCGCTGTAGTGGTCCAATTTACAAGATCTACTGTTCAATTAACTTATTTTGTCATTTCCTATAGTTTCAAAAATTGTTTTCTGCTGCAGCCCACTACAGCGCACTACAGCGTGCTGTAGCGGTCTACCTTGCGATTTTACTGTTCAATTAGTTTTATTAATGTTATATATTCCGCGAACTTACCGCTGCAGACCGCTGTAGCGCGCTACCGCACGCTGTAGCTGTCCATTTCGTGAAACTTACTGTTCAATTAATTAATGTGCATTTTTCCTAAGTTTTCCTATCTGCTGGAGGCCACGGCAATCCGCTGCAGCGCGTGACCGCGCGCGGCAGCGGCAGACGGTGATTTCGCCAGATGTGAAACCCGTGAGGGCCATTTTTTTAGCTTAATTACTCTCAATCCATAGAGTTTCATGAGTTGTGCCATATATCAATGGAAAGGTATTTCCGATACCTTTCCATCGACACCAAAATTAGTATGAATGGAGCATCCTAGCTATACTAAAAATGATGATGAATGACAGGGTATATAAAATAAAGAAAAACAGAGCATATTTTCATGGAGTTTTAAGAGCCTTAATGGCTTTCATACATGCATATAGACATTCCAAGGCTGCATTCTAACATTATAACATTATAAGGAAGATAAGGAGAGGAGCAAAAGGGTACCTTTATATTCTTGGAAGGAGAGGAAGAGGAAGGAACCTTTGTTGCCTTCTTCTTCTTCTTTCTTCTTCTTCTTCTTCTTCTTCTTAGGGTGAAGCAATGAGGGGGATGAGTGGAGAAAAGTTCAACAAGCATGAGAAGTGGGCTGAGCTATCCATTTAAAGGAGGAGAGGGAGTGTAGGGAGCCATCATGTCTAGGGAGGCTATGAAGTAGAGCCATCATGGCTAGGGAGGCTGTGGAGTAGAGCCATCATGCTTGAGCATTAATGGGGCATGGCTTGAGGAGGAAGGGAGAGATGGCCAGCCGAAATGTGCAAGGGGCTGTCAGCCAAAATACTAAAATTTGGGGGAAATTGCAAATAAGGGTCTCAATGATTGCCTAATTGCATATTTATTTTCCTGAATTATTTAAAAATTCTGATTTTTGAAACGTGCTCCGAAAAATCCCAAAAATTCACCCCTAACTAATTTGGGGGTGAGGAATTCAACGGCGAAGTCGGAATTTAATTCCGACAATTATTTAATTTTTCTATTTTTCGACGCATTTAATTACATTAAAATATTCACGAAAATTCGACGACTTCCAAACGTGTCCAAAACATCACCCCTAGCTAATTTGGGGGTGACAATCGCACCGACGAAGTCAGATTTCGATTTTGAGGTCAAAATAAATACCTCAATTTTCTAATTAATTAAATATTAAAAATAATCCAAAATATTAGATTTAGCTCTGAATTGCTCCAAACCTTCAGGGTTTGGTTCTAATGACTAGATGAACTTGATGGAATGGTGATTATGCTATAATTATGCTAAAATTAAGTTGAGTAATAACCTTAGGTTGTTACAGTTATAATTAGTGAACTAGATCCTTAGTTTGGGAAGATAATTGCAATAGGGTTCTGTCTCATATCATTGTGCGTGGCGATAAGTGCAGTTATGAGTAAACTAAGTATCTAAAGTTACTTTTATTAAAATATTATTAGTATGTTATAGTTAGGGAAATGGAATCTTTAGTTTGAAGGAATAACTGTGATAGGGTTCTGCCACCTATCATTGTCTATGACGATAAGTGCAGTTATAAACAAACTAAGTATTTCAAATCACCATCTTTAGAATACTAAGTATGCTTCTAATTTAAGCATTTAATAGCTCAGTTTGAAGAAATAACTGAGACTGAGTTCTGCCTACTATTGTTGTGCGTGGCGATAAGTGCAGTTATGAGCAAACTAAGTGTTAAATTCATCTTTCTTGGAAACATTCAACTATATGTGTACAACATTTCTAGCTGATGATTTTAGGTAAAAGGATCCACATGTGCGATACATGTGGCACCTGTGGGGCCGCCTCCACGCGTAGCATCATTCCACGGGGCCACGTGAGCGATACGTGGCACGTGGGGCCCACTTCTTCGCCGCAGTCTCTTCGAATTCGCAGTGGGACCCACGCGCAGTGCAGCGCCCAATGAGGTGCTGCCACGTGTCAAGGTGGGGGCCTGCCGCGGCTCCCGTGGCCAATAACAGTGTGCCACATGGCAGCCGTGGGGCCCACGGGTCAATTCTGACAGAAAATTTAATAATTTTAATGTTTTTATAATTAGTGCTAATTATTGTTAATATGTAACTAATTATGTTTAACATATAGAATAGTATGTTTAATTAATAATAATTAGTAGTTAATTAATATTAAAGAGTAACATTATTTAATTACTTAACTAATTGTTAATATTAAATATTAGTTTATTAATTATTAAATTAACTGTGATTAATTAACATTATATTAATAATAATAATAAATTAATCAGATCCTAATTATGATTATTTTAATACTAATTAAAATAATAAAAGTAATTAGCATTAATTAATTTAATTAATAAACAATAAATATAATTAATTAATTAATTAGGAATATTTAATCTAATAAATTCAGTAAACAATATTAAATAGCAATTAATCAGGATTAATTAATACTAATCCTAAAATAAATTAAATAAATGTTAAAGTATTATTAAATAGATAATCAGTTCATTAATTAGTTTTAAATAGAACATAATTAGTTAATTAGCATTAATCCTAATGAAACAATAATTTTAATATTTAAAAATATAATTAAAATATTTAATTAACATATTAATTATTAATTAATTAATAATTAATACTGATTAAATATAGATTAGGGATAATTAACTAATTAATTTATAATATGAAAATTTATTTTTAACTTTAGGAATGAACAGTAAATTAATACAATTTAAATAAATAAATAGTAATTTTATTTATTTAAATAATTTATTTCAAATTCTTAAAAGTTTAATAACTTTTTATAGGATGATCCAAACATAGATAATATAGGTCTCATTTTACTCAAAAAAAATAAAAAGAAATAAATGATGTAATTCAAAAATTAGTTTCGTGGTACGTATAACGTAGTGGCATTTTATGGCCTAAACAAACTCTCACTAGTTCTGGCGATCAAATGCCAAGGGAGGATGTGCCTTAATAAGCAAAGAGTAGCAACATGAACAATCACTTAAATGAGTATACTATAATTTATCAGAGTGCGGAAGAAAGATAAATATAACATTCATACAATCCAGATATAAATTGTACAACTCATTATACATAAGCATGAAAAGTAAAATAGTTAAATCCTGTATTATTACAAAATGATGTTAAAGTTTATGTAGTAATGAAAGTAAAGTCTCTCATATCCTCACAATATCTAGTAGTGATTAATTATCTTCTCCTATATGCTCCTCCTCCTGAACTGGATCTCCAGAAAGTCCTACAACCTCAAATAGCTCAGAATCTACTATTGTCGATTTCACAATGGTAGGGCTCCAGCCAACAAAAGAAAACTCTAGTTAGACAAAATATCTAAGTACATTTTAGACTATAAATTGTTAAGTTATAATGATATCACAATACTTAAGCAACATAGGAGCAGTAAGTATTAAAGAAAGGTAACAAAGTTATAATTAACATAATTATAACTTAATAAGATGTGAGGTAAGCACATACCTCAACTCAAGCTGTAGAAAAGGTTAAGTAATGCATAAAGAAATCTACTAAACACAAATGAAACTTCTAAGTGTATGATCAATATAAAACCTGCTGCTTTACAGCTAATCTAAAAGTACAGAACTGAAAGTAATACTCTAATATCCTAATATGCCAAAAGTAAAAGTGAACTACTGAAAGGTAAAACTGAATATTCAAAGCTGTGAGTACAAAGGAACTACAGAAAATGAAAATATAGCAGAAGGCGTACTAAACTATAAGACAAGTAAAAATTGCAGAAAATGAAAATATAGTAGAAGTGAACTGAATTGTAAGGTAAAAGCAAGCCAAAACTGTAAAGTAAACAAAAAGGCAACTGTAAAGTAACTGTAATATAAATGAAGTAACTGAAAAGTAACTGCCAGAAATGAGATATTCCTACTTAGTCCTGCCACCAGTAAAGTCCATCTACTCATATGGAAAAGTTGTCCTAGATTCCATCTGAAAAGTACTGCTAAACATTTGGAAAAGTAGCCCTAGATTAAAGTTAATTCCATCAAAAAGTACTACAAACCATCTCGAAAAGTAGTCCCAGATTCACTAGGAAAGTAGTCCTAGTCAGAAATAACCAGTATTTAGAAAAGTAGTCCCAGATACACTAGGAAAGTAGCTTAGTCAAAATATAATAGGCACTAGGAAAGTAGTCCTAGTCCAAAACACAGGCATTAGGAAAGTATTCCTAGCCCCAAAAGCTATCCTACAAGCACTAGGAAAGTAGCCCTAGCCCAAAACTATTATAAGGTAAAGTCATACTACATGGCAGACTAAAAAGACATATCTCCTCAAGTTTGGTAAAACTATTTTCCATCAAATATCCTTCTAAAAATATGAAATGCCAAATGAATATAATTCAAAGTTAATATAGAAATAACCATCTAATATTCTATGTTTAATGCAATATATCCAAACTTAAAGAAGTTCAAAACAAAGGGAAGCATAGCATACAATGTTCAATGTATTTAAAATAGCATTAAAAAACATTTGTGATATCACTTTGTTTTTTAATTAAGTAGTTCTAACTAATCTGAACTTATACAAGCTTAGGATCTCCAATATCCAGCTATCGAGTATAAATCCAGAATATTGAGCCTACAAGTCGAAAGAATATTAGAACTAATAGAGTTCTAACACTTATAAATCGCATGACGCTTAATTAAGTTAAAATAATAAATCAAACATTTTAATTAATAATTTTACGAATCCAAACCAATCTTGATTAATATGAATCAAAATTGGGAGATCAAGATGTTAAAATCTAAGTATTGGATTTTAACTTCCTAATTCAATAGGTTATAATCCTAATGATATAAAGTTTAAACCCAAATCTCATGAACTATAATTAAGGCTATCTTATTATGTAAAATTAAGCCTAAGAGATCTTAAATCTAGAGTTTAAATATAAAATAATCATAAATAAAGAATAAAATCTAAAAAATTATAAAACCAAAGTTTCATCTATTAAGTACCCAATTACTTAATAGATGAACTCTAACCTAATTTCTAAGCTAGATCCTAAGGAATTAAGATCCTAAAACTTGAAGGAAAACCTTAAGAGAGTAATTAAATCTTAAATTTGATATTATTTAACTATTAAAATGATGGATTAATTTTAAAGGAAATATAAGGTAAATCAAATTTACCTTATGAGACTTAGTTTTATGACGTATGAAGTTTAGGCCATTTTTAGAGTTTTTCCTATATTATGAGTTTAAATGTTCTAAAATGAGTTAAATTCAGTTATTTTATTGATTGTAGATGTTTAAGAATTTATTTTAAGTTATAAGATGATTAAACCTAAATTTGAGCAAAATGACCATTTTGCCCATACTTAAGGGTCTAAATTTCATTTTTATGAATTAGGGCTCAAATCTGAAATTTCTTAAAGTGGAATAATTACTTATTGTCTAATATGAGTTTATACAGTAAGTTCATTAATTTTGTTAAGGATTAAGCCTTATAAGGTCAAGTTAAGAAATTTGACTTATAAGGGTAAATTGGTAATTTTTTCTAATAAAACCTAAATTTTCTATTAGCTTACTGTAGTTTATGTCCTAAGGTTTTCATAGAATCTAAAATCATCAAATTCTAATAAATATTGGCTAAGTTATAGCCAATACAAGCTTTAAGATTAATAATTAATCCTACTAAAATTTGGATGGCACCAAAATATTCCTTGATTTTTGTTGATTAAAATAGTATATTTGTTTGCATTATTTGGATGTATGGATTGTAAGTTATTAGGGTTTTAAGTTCTGAAATTAATATAATTTCCATTTGATTAAATTCAATCCTACTGTTTATAATTAAATAAACTAAATTATATTACTTAAATCTTAATCATTACAGTGAGGCCCACATTACTCTTCGGTGCTAACAGCAGACCATGTGGCGTAGCATGATAGGTTGACAGCGATGGTGGGACCCACACTAAGTCAGCGAAATGGACTACGGGGTCCACATTTGCAGCCGGCGAATAAAGCGCCACGTGGAGCACCGTGATGATGACACGTTGTAGCACCCCACCCCTTAACCCGCAAGGGTTAAACTAAGGGGTGGCGTGTCACTCTAGCTAACCCTTCACTTATAGTTAGATTAGGATGTAATCCACAATCCACTTAATAAGGGAAGGAGTGAGCATAGAATCAAGCATTCAATCACTATCTAAGTAAACAAACAGAGTGCGGAAGCAATTTAAGGAAACGTAAATCATTCAAGCATCACAGTATAAATAGCAAAAATAGAACTCAGAATATAAGCATACAATCCAAATACACAATCAATGGTACATGTATTATTACATCATTTAAAAAGTTCAAATAGAATAGAATGTAAACCACTCATCCTCACTCGGGAGTATAAGGGAACTAAATGGCAGCTTCTTCCACGGGCTCCTCCTCTGGGAAGGCTCCACACCTAACTCCTGCTCATCTAACTGAAAGGAGTCTGCCATTATCGATTTCACAAGGTAGGGCCCCAACCAAAGAAAAGAAAAATCTGGTTAGATAATTGTCTAAGTATATTTTAAGCTGATTATTATAAAGGTTATGTAATATCACCATTTTACTACTTCTAAGCAATAATGTGTATAAAGGAGCAGTAAGCAATATAAAGAAAGGGAAAGCTATAAATCATCATTTATAACTTAAGCAAAGAAAAGGAAAGAGGCCGAGACATGCCTCGCATACAAACTAAATAAGGAAGGGCATATAACTATACATAACTAAACAAGTGCTGTAAGAAAAGTTCTACATCCTAAACATGCTGGTGATCAACAAAAAATATGCCAATTGAAATAAGTTAACTCAGCAGTGGTACATATAAATAGCAGCAAGATTCTAACATCCTAGATATATAAAAATAGTACAAGGAAATAGCTGACTGAATAAGAATACTGAAAAGTAAGCAATAATAACTGCATATAAAATTGTACGTGTACAATCTGCCATACAGAAGAGAGCTACATTAGCTCACCAAAAAGGGCTGAAGATCTTAGCACCAATACGGCTAGGGCGGTTCCTAGCACGATACGGCTAAGCCAACAACAGTCAACATAGAAGGCCCTAACATAGTACGTCTAAGACGGTTCCTAGCACGATACAATTAGGTCACCAACAGTCATACCCGAAAGATCCTAGCACCAATACGGCTAGGGCGATTCCTAGCACGATACGGCTAGGGCAACAATCGGTATGATCAAAAGAACACTGAGAGGCAGCTCAAACACATCAAATCACTATCTTCTTATTTATTACTTTAATATTTTCACAAGAAATCTAGGGAGTCTCTATATTTTCCTAACATTTTATTCATGCATCAAATATCTTATATGATATGCTCAAGGAAATATGGCATAAAAATACAAGGAATGTGTAGCAACAAAATATCAAAAAGAAGTAAGGGACTCTACTAAACATGGTGATATCATTTATTTTCTACTTAACCTTCTAACTATTCCAAGTTACACAAGTTCAGGATCACCATTTTCCTACTATCGAGTGTAACTCAGAAATTTGTCCTTATAAGTTAAAAAGGATTAGAACTGATCAGGTTCTAATCTAGTTCAATCAGATAGACGACTACGAGTTAAATCAATAAATCATATGTCCTAATTTTGTGAATTTAGACATTCTATCTAAGATCTGATCAAGATCTTCTAAACCTATAGATTATGGATTAAACACTACAAGATTTAGGTTTAATCACATAATCCAAAGTGGTTTAGAACTAAGTTCTAGGTTTTATTCTATAAGTGATCTACTAGTTAGAGCAAATCCTATTAAGTAATCAAACTTAATATGATGAATCTCCTACCTTAAATTTAAGGTTAAAAGACAAAATAATCGAAATGAGTTGTAAAATAGAATAAAGGTCTAAGAACTACTAAAACCAAGGTTTCACCCATTGGATAACCCAATTTACCTAATGAATGAACTCTAACCTATGATCTAGTCCTAGTCTTAGGAACGGTCCTTAAGGTGTAGTGCTTAATACTTAGCAGAAATTATTGGAATCTAACTTAAGGGTTGATTTCACTCACTTGATTGGTACTAAGAAGATTATAACATTAGTCTTGTGTTTTAGAATATTATCTAAATGGTAGGGGCACTTAACCCAATCTTAGGGCAAAATGATCATTTTTGCCCCTACTTTAAGAGTCAAAAAATCAACTTTTGACTTATAGGTCAGAATTGATTTCTCTTAGTTCCAACTGATTCCTTACTGTCTAACTTGAAGATAGACAGTAAGTACGCCTAAATTTGGCGAGAAACGATCAAGTTATAACTAAAATAAGGCTAGGGGTAATTTGGTGTAACAACCCTAGGTTGTTACCCTAGCTAAAACTAGATTAATTAAGCTAAACCAATATTTGATTTTGATTCCATTGGATTCAATGGGTCATTTAAACCTAAATCTAGAAGTTTGAAATCAATTGGAGCTAAATTGGAGAATTTGGTATTTTTGGCTATTTTTAAGCCCTGAAAAATACCTAAATTATTTTGATCTCCAAATTGAAATCTGATTTAATTTTTGAATTCCTCATACCCAAATTAGCTAAGGGTGAATTTTTGGGAATTTTTGGAGCTCATTTGATTCTAAATTGAATTTGGGAAATTTTAGAATAATTAAGAATTAATTAAATAGTTTTAATTAATTAAAATTAAATATTATTTAATTTTTATTTCTGTGGGATTTGCTGTCGGGACCGCGGCAGATCCGCTGCGGGGTCCCGACAGCGGCACACGCGTTCCGGCCACTGGATTCATCAGCACGCATCTCAGCGCGCTAGATCCGACGGCCCTCATACCGCGCGCTGTAATTAAATCCTAACCGCTCGATCGACAGATTAAATCGGACACTCGAGATCCTCTCCGCAGTTTAGTTAATCAGGAAGCGCATCCGACCGTCCATTACCAACGGCTTTGCGAATCAGACGGCGGAGACGGGTCCAAGCACTGTGGATCTTCGTCTCCACTCGCCCGTCTGCACCTGGTCCCCCCCCCCCGACATCGGGATCTCTCCCTGGCGCGTGGCAGTATGGGAAATTCACCGAATTTCCTCTCCTGCCCTCGGCGCGTCCGTTTGGTCGGCTGCCTTCTTCCCCAATTGCCCCTAGCCGTTGGCCCGAGCCATTTCCTTCGGCCCGAGCCCTCTCCCCATTGTCGAGCCTCGGACACCACCCCTAGAGCTCCCCTTGGCCTATAAAAACTTCCAAGAGATCACAGTGAGTCCCTTTGCTCATTGCGAACCCTCAATTCCTCCAATTGCAGCCTCTGAAGCCCCCGTCTTCCTCGGCAAATTCCAATTTCTCCCGCAGTGCGAACCGCTGATAGAGGGCTAGTCTGGTGTTCAGACTCCCTGGAAAGCTTCGTCTACTGTCTAGGAAGCTTCAGCGCCCATCAATTTCCCTCGGCAAGGCCTGTATCCCCGACTCGAGGTACAGCTTTCCGCCATTAATTTTCCTTTAAGCTCCTTTCCATTCCTGTCTGTTGAATGAGCCTTGATTGTCGTCTAAGCAACCTTAGCCACCTAGGAATCCAATGTGATTGTCGCCTGGGGCTAAGCTAGCTCGATTCAATCGTATCGATCGACTGAGCTAGCCAACGAGCCAATGGCTGAGTCCGAGTAAGGACCCAGCGATTGGTTGCGCCTCGGGTTATGATAGGTTGGGGTTTCGACGCGTCTAGTTTCCCTGAACGTGTAAGGATCAAAATCCCAGCGAATCGAGGTCCCTGTGAGGAGAATTTCCCCCTCACAGGCGACCTGAGACGCCTCGCAGGAGGATGTCTCGGGTGAGTAAGACCCCATCGATCCAGAGGGATCCAGATGGGGGTTTTTGGTCAAATCGACGCGCCTTGACTCAAGAAACGTGTAGGATTGATTTGAGCTCCTGCGTCGCCGGAGCGCCGAGAATTTCAGCTTTGAAATTCGACGGGCTCGGGACCCATCGAGAGGAAGAAGACGAAGTCGCGGGTCCGGGTCGGGTCAGTCTCTGGCCCTGCGCTGTTCTGATTTTGGGCCGCGCTTAATTAATAATTATTGGATAGTATTTTTAATGATTGCGAATTTAATTATTTAAACCCTATAGTTTTAATTTAAATAAACATTCAGAATAAATTAATTAAATAACTTTAGTTATACAGATCCAAATGGTATGATCCAATATACCATTTGAATTAGAAAAATTCAAGGAATCTGAATATAAAATAAAATTTCAGATCCAATGGTTGGATTTAAAAATATTGGCTAAAACTTCTCTGTTCTTAAATAAATTATATAAATCATCTAAACATCCAATCTATGAGTTTAAGGGCTCTGATTGCTCCTTGTACCCTAAGGAATAATTCCAGACCCTTAAAATTAATTTTGGATAATTAATTTTCTTAATCACTCCTTAATCACCCTAATCAAGGGTTAGTAAATTAAACCCTAATTAAGCCTCTGATTTGGGTGGGAATGGTTCTTAATATCATATTAGACCTAATATAACCTAAGTGTAAGGTTGGATTGCCCTAAAGAGCCCTAATTTTACTAATCATCATAAGTGGCTTAATTAAGTGATTTGTGCTAATTAAGACCATTTAGGTCATCAAAACCTAAGATAAGGGTGTTTCCCACTTCATTTAGTCATATGAAACACTTTAAAACAGATTAGAATATATTTGGACAATAAAACCCTAAAATCCCAATTTTAGCCTTAAGAGGGGCATTTTGGTCATTTTGGCCAAAATGTGATTTAATGTTCTTTAAGGACTGAAAATTTCAGTAAACCACTATAAAATAGATTGGAATTGTTCTCTGAAGTCTTAGGACAAGGATAGTGATAATGTGATCATTAATCCATAAAATCTTCATTTAGTCCTTAATAAAGATACCTAAACCTTAAGCATTCCTCATAAAGATCCTATAGTATTAAACTTTAAGTTTAATAATTGAAATGGTCAATTATCTCATTAATAAGTTCAGTTAAGATAACACAAGAATTAAGTGTTAAAAGAAAAAGTAATTGGTAATGGCTAAGTAAAATTCTTAGCTTAAGATCTAAAGTGATCAAAACTCAGACCCTTAGATCTTAAGTGACCTAAAAAGGTCAAAATGGGTTTAATGTTAGTTTAATACTTGGAATTTTCAATTCTTAACCTTAATAAGCTCCTTATAGTTAATTATGAAATTAAATCTAAAGAAAATCTTAGATCTTAGACTTAGATCTTCAATTTGAATCAAACCACCTCCAATTGAAATTCTTTAATGATTGATTGTTTAATCTTTTGAAACCATCCATGTGGGTATAGGATGATTCAATCCATAGGATAATGTTATTATCCTAAAAGATTGAATATAGATCTTAGATTCTCAAGTTCTTAATTGATTATTTTATCTTATAATTAGTAGAATAGCCTTTCACTAAGATCTTAGTTCCCGAATCTTTTAACTTATAGGATTCTTTATCTTTAAAATGGGGATTAAGTGAGAAACCTAGATCCTCTTTAGAATATCACCTTGGATTGGAATTTGAACTCAACATAGGGTTTAAGTTCTAAATTCTTAAATCTTGATTTATTTGATCAAGATTTGGGTAAGAAAGTAAATATTCATAAAATTAGGTCGTTGATTTGCTTACTTAAACTATATAGTCGTCACATGATTTTGGATTAGAACTTGTTAAGTTCTAATATTTAACTTTAGGGACGTAAATCTGAGATTCTACTCGATAGCTGGATATTGGAGATCCTAAGCTTGTACCTTCTCAGAGTAGTTAGATTTGGTAATTAGACAACAACAGATATCACATAAGTCTAGATTGAGTCTCTTGCTTACTTTGACTAGATTGCTTTGTATACCTTGGATTTTGAGCTTTATCCCTTGAGCATAATAGAAAAACTTAGGATGATGTATCCTAAGCTAGTATCAAATTTACATATTATTCAGTTTTGTTTTGTCACAGTTAGTAGAATATGACCTAATTTAGTCTACCTCTTCAGTAGTAGTATTGTATAGACTGGACTCAGACCTAGCATATTTGGATGCCTAGGCTGGGGATTGATTGATTGATATTGGAGGCCCTGTATGGCCTATTGGCTGGTATGGCAGTACTAGGACTTAGGCTTATTACTACTTTAGCTGTATTGTATTGTTTTTCTGATTTGTTTTGCCACATGCTTCAGTGGCCTTATTTTTAATATTTACTCGCTTTGCCACATGTCTCAGTGGCTTTATATGTTATATACTGCTTTGCTTTTACCACATATCTCAGTGGCCTTTCTTTTCATATTGATCTGCATCTTGTATGTATATTTTATGGCTTATATATATGTATAAATGGCATGTTTAGGATGCTAAAATTTTATCATATTCAGTACTTGTGTTCTTTTATACTCAGCATATTTTACTTCGATCATGATCATGTTAGGATCATATTTTGCAGTTACTTTTGCTTTTAGCCTTAACTTGCTTATTCTGTGTTTTGTATGTTATTCACATACATGTTGCATGCTATAAATAGATAGTTTATAGTATTCCATTCCTTTCATAGCTTGTTGCACCCTTACTGCTTGCATGTGTAGTTAAATTAAATGTGATATCTTTTAATATTCAGTTCATTTAAATAGCCTAAAATGTACTTAGACAATTGTCTAACTGTAACCTTTTTGTTTTGTTGGCTGGGGCCCTAGCATTTGTGATACCGACAAATGTCAGATTCAGACGTGTTCGTGGGCAGTGTCGCTGAGGAGGAGCCAGTCCAGGAGGAGGACCTTCCAGCTACTGTTTAGATAGTTTTACATTATTTATTTTTAGTGAGGACGAGAGTCTTTCATTTTTCAGTTATTCATTTCAGTTTGTAATAATTAACTTTCTGGATGTACTCTACTTTCTGCATTGTGAGGAGTTACTTTATTGCATTTTCTTTCCTTAATATATATGCTTGTGGATGTTACCTTATACTGCTTCTGCCACTTTGATATTTATATTGATGGATGTTATAGCACTTGGTGATAAGTCCTTGACTTAAGCCAGGTTGGGTTCACCTAACTTTACTTAAGTGAGGGATTTGCCACAGTTGGAGCACTGTACTTCCTTATTACCAGTACGGGGGCCCCACATTTGGTCATTTACTTAAATTTTTAGGGTTTAGACCCTAAATATTATTTTATTATATTGATGACATTGAAATTCTAGGCTGGTTAGCATCTTGAATTTTCTAATTTGGAGTTGATTTGACTAAGTTATGACTGTTTGAAGTCTATGGGTATTTTGGTCATTTTTCACCGAGAGTTCTATGGTTGACTTTTTATCCTAATGTCCGAATGGGAAAACTAATACTACTACAGTGATGGGGCCGCTCTCCTGAGTATTTTAGGACCCATATTGACTATATTTTGATAACCGGGTAAAAAGTTATGAGGTCCTAAAGAGGTCCTAAAATGCTACCTCATTATACGTACCCTGAAATAAATTTTTATATTACAGTATTTGATTCCTTACAATTTTCTGAGTATTTTAAGACCTATATTGGTTATGTTTTGATCATGTTATAAAAGTTATTAAACTTTTAAGATTTACTATTCAAAAATACAATTTGAATTATTTTACTGTTCATTTATTCAAATTAAATGATTTTACTGTTCATTTCTAAAGTTTTTATATAATTTTTCTAAATTATTAATCCTTAATTAATTTGTGATTAATTAGGCTTAATTATTAATTAACATTAATTAATCTATTAATTAATTGATTAAATTATATTTATTAATATTTTACTATAGCAAAGTAATTAGCACTAATTATTATTTAATTAGTCTTAATTATCTATTTATATTTATTTTAAGAATAATTAAGTATATTTTACTGTTTAATAATAATTAATTATCTTAATTACTATTAAGGTTTAATTAATATTTAATTAACCCTAATTAATCCCTAATTATACTTAATTAATTAAGGTTACTATTCAAAAGTAATTAATACTAATCCTAATTTAATTAACCACTAACTGTAATTAATTAATCATTAGCAGTAATTAATTAATATTAACTGTAATTTAACTATATTTTAATTAACGGACAGTGGGACCCACTAGACATGTGGCACTGTGGGCCCCACAGGGGCTAAGTCAGCTCTGTGACTGGGCAGTGGGCCCCACCTGACACGTGGCACTGCCAGAGGCTGCCACGTGGCACTGTGGGCCCCACATGGGCTAAGTCAGCTCTGTGACTGGGCAGTGGGCCCCACCTGACACGTGGCACTGCCAGAGGCTACCACGTGGCACTGTAGGCCCCACGGGGAAGCCGAACCGCCGCGCGGGCTCGGGCTGTGGGCCCCACTGCCGAAGCCGAAGGGTCGCGGGCTTCGGCTGGTGGGTCCCACTGGACACGTGGCAGGCCCAGAAGGCGCCATGGGGATTGGTGGGCCCCACCCGGCTGACGCGGACCCGGCCCGACCCGGACCCGCCACGGGGCTCGGGATCGTCGGCAAAACTAAACCCTAGATTCCTAGGGTTTGGGTAACGGTTTCTACTGTAGACTAAACCCTAATTCTCGACGATCCGGTCGGGCTAGCCTAAATCTGGTCCGTTGGATCGTCAATCGGTATCGTGTAATAGTATTTCGAATGTAAAATTGCAATAATCGAAGGAGGAACGGGGGAGATCCAGTACCTGAAGTTCGACGACTGCGGTGGCTCGGGGCTTCGGGGCTCGACCTGGGCTCGGGTTCGCAAAAACCCGGTGCCCAGAGGTCGGCCGGGGTCTTATAGACCCGACGGCGACCTCGCCGAGGCCGGGGGAGGCCCTGGTTGGCCGGCATACGCGACGGACGCCGCGTGGCGCGCGAAGGCGACGGGGCCGAGGGAGACGGCCCTGTAGCCGTTGGATCTGGATCAGATCCAATGACTGCGATGGCGCCGTCCGATCTGATGACGCCGTCAGCTATAGTTGAGTTGACGGTAACAGTAATTACTTAACCGCGACCGTTAAGTAATTAATTAAATATTATATATTTTTTTTTAATTTCCAGAAATTTTTTGAACATATTTTTCCTAACTAATTTAGGGTCAAGGAATTCAATGGCGAAGTCGGATTTTCGATTCGATGAGTATTTTGATACCTCGATTTCCGAGGTATTTTTATTATTAAAATATTCATCGAAATTTCGACGACTTCCGATTGACACGAAAACTTCACCCCAAGCTAATTTGGGGTCAATGAACGTAATGGCGGTGTCCGTTTTTTGATTGGAATTCAATTTAAATAAGTCAATTTCTAGGGTTTCTAGATTTCCAGAAATTAGGATTCGATTCATTTGACTCCTGATTTGGACTAGGTCTCAGAGGTTAACTCCAATTGACCTAATTAGCACTTATAATTATGTTTATGACTTAGGGTTAGTCCTAATCAACTATGGTAACAACTCGGGTTGTTACACACATGGATGGACGGTTCCCTCAGCACAGTAGAGGCGTGGGTCGGGCCCAGCCCGGTTCGACCCGACCCGAAAGACGACTCTTCATCTTCCTCTTCGAATCGGCATACCCGACGCTTAGGGTTTAATCCCACGGAGCTCAAACGAGTTTAGGGTTTGATCGAACGCTATAGATGATAGGTGGTAGCAATGGATCATAAGAAGATAAATGAATCACACATGCAAGTAATCAATCATAAGGAAAATAGGATTTACGGGGTACCTTAGGGTTTGAAGATTTTCACTGATTCGCAATGGATGAGGGACTACAGCTTCTTTAGGTCCTCAAATCTTCGTTTCAACCTTCTAATCACCAGCCTTTGAAGCGAATGGGGGTTACGAGGTTTCAAAGGGAGGCTAGAGTGGCGAACGGTCCACCTGGTGCGCGATTAGGGCGTCGCGTGTCGCAGAGGCCACACGCGTTTGCTCGGGCGAGGGGGATGATCGTGTGCCGTCCGATCGAGACGGCCCGATCGTGTGGCTCGGATCGCGCCATTCCAACCAAATTGGGCGCGACCCGATAAGAACAAGATATCGACCCGGATCCATATTGTGGGGCCCACTTATTAAATTTCAAAATATATAATAAAATAATAATAATTTAGGCAAAATTATTTATTTAAAATTGGACTATAAATTAGGTTCAGAAAAATTCCAATAAATCACCCCTAGCTAATTGAGAGGTGGGGAACACAACGGTGCGGTCGGATTTTTGATCTGATGAGTATTTAATTACTTGATTTTTTAGGGTATTTAAATAATATTAAAATATTCGACGAAAATCCAACGACTTCCAAATGCATCCAAAACTACACCCCTAGCTAATTTGGGGGTGGTGAACGCAATGGCGAAGTCAAATTTTCATTTTGAGGTCAAAATAAAAAGTCAATTTCTAAGGTTTCATGATTTTTCCAGAAATCAGTTTTGATTCATTTGATCCCGGATTTGACATAAATCTTAAAGGTATGTTCTAAATTATTTAATTAACGTACTAGAACTACAATTAAGACTTAATTTAGTCTTAAGTAACTTAAGTAACAAGCTAAATTGTTACACTAATTATTCAAATATATGTAATATGAGTCTTAAAATACTTAGGAGAACAGCTCCAATACTATAGAATATTAGTTTCCTCATTTGGAGCTTAGTTTGGAAAGTAGCATTTAGGACCCTACCCTAAAAATGATCAAAATGCCCCTAGACTTCAATTGACTATAACTTGGTCAATTCAACTCCAAATTCAGAAATCAAGGTGCTAATTAGCTTAGAATTTTGGTGTTATCAATAAACTGAAATAATATTTAGGATCTGAAACTTAGAAAAATAAAAATGACTAAAATACTGCTAACCCTAGTTAGGTCATAACTTGGCCATTTGAAGCCCAAATTAGGTTTACTCCCTGTCAACACACTCAGCACATTATAGAAAAAATATAGAAACTAAGTTTGCTAAAATTGGACCTCAAACGGAAAAGTTCAGTTTTTGTCTCCCGTTGACTGACAAAACTATCGGATTGCCCTTAGAAATTAAAATAGCCATAACTTAGCCATTTAAACTCATAATTTAGTGTTCTTAGACTCTATGGAATCCTTGAATAATCACCTAAAAAAATTGCATAAGAATTTAGGTTTTATTAGGGTGAAATTACTAAAAAGCCACTTATGATAGAAAACTTAGTTTGGCGTTGTATGACCCGTTTCCTGTCCAAATTGAGCGTACTTACTGTCTATCTTCATGTTAGATAGTAAGGAATTATTTGGCATCAAGAAACTTTAATTTGAACCCTTAAATTAAAAGTTGACTTTTAGACCCTCAAGTAGGGGCAAAATTATCATTTTGCCCAAATTTTTGGTTAAGTTTCATAAAACCTCTGATTATCAATTAGATCCTTAAAATCAATGTTAAACCTAGTTTAGAATCATTTAAGTGAATGGAATTAGAAATTCAACCAAAGTTAGGTTAGATATCAGAATTTCTCTAAGCCTCATCTTTAACACTACTCCTTAAGGACTTTTCCTAAGACTAGGACTAGATCATATGCTTGAGTTCATTCATTAGGTTAATGGGTTATCTAATAAGTGAAATCTTAGTTTTATTATTTTATAGACTTTTACAACTTATTCTGATTATTTTATCTTTCAACTCTATATCTAAGTTAGAAGAACAATCCCATTAAGTTTGACTTAACTTAATAAGATTTACCACAATCATTAATTCACTTTAGAATTGGAAACCCTTATTAACTCTTATTCGTAGTGTTTAATTCATTATCCTAGGATGGGAGATCTTGATCAGATCTTGCCCTAGAACGTCTAAATCCATCAATTAGGACGTCGTAATTGATTATTTAACTTGTAGCCATCAATGATTTAATCAAATCAGAGCCTGATCAGTTCTAATTATTTTCCAACTTATAAGGATGTGTTTCTAAGTTGTATGACTTAGAATAGTTAGAATAGATAAATTAGATAACAAATGATATCACCATATGCTGTAGAGTCTCTTGCTCACTTTAATATTTATTGCTACGCTTGCCTTGATGTTTGTGCCATATTTCCTTAGATATATCATATAAGACTTTGATGCGTAAATAAAATTTTAGGAAATTATGGAGACTCCTTAAATTCCTTATGAAAACATTAAGGTAAATAATTAAAGATAAAATTGCATGTGTTAGAGCTGCCTCTCAGTTATGCCTTCTGCATATGCATCCTTGTTGACGATAGGAGAAGAATCTACTTATATTTTTTGCCTATGCCTCCTTGATGAGGCTAGGAGAAAAACCCTATATTTTTTCCTATGCCTTCTTATTGACGCTAGGATAATATAATTTTGCGCCTTAGCCTCCTTACTAATGCTAAGATCCTTTTGATATTCAGTAGGCTAGATTAATCTTTTTCTGTATGGCAGTTAGTACACAGATATTCTTATATAGTATTGATGTTTTGCATATGCTTCAGTATTTTTCATTCAGTCAGTCATTTCTTTGTTTTGCTTATATATATTTTAGGATGTTAGATTTATTGCTGCTATTTATATGTATCATTATTGAGTTTATTGTATTTTAAATTTTTATAAGTTTATGATCATCTGTATATTTTGGATATAGTATTTTCTTTCAGTACTTGTTCAGTTACTTATACTTATATGCCCTGTCTTGTTAAGCTTACATTTGAGGCATATCTTAGCCTCCTTTTTGCTTAAGGTTATAAATATGGTTTATGGCTTTTTCCTCTATTCTATTGTGCTAGTTGCTCCCTTACTTGATTTAGTTATTGCCTAGAATAAGTTAAATGGTAATATTATAAACACATGAAATTTATCAGCTTAAAATGTACTTAGACAATTTGTCTAATAAATTTTTTTTTTTTTGCTGGAGCCCTACATTGTGAAACCGATAATGGCAGATATATATCAAGAAGATCAGGTGCCAGAAATGGAGCCTTACCCAGAGGAGGAGCTTTTAGAGGAAGCTACTGCTTAGTTTTATTTTATGTGAGAATGAGGGAATATTCCTTTTAATTATTTAAACTTTAAATGTGATGTCATAATACAAGTATTCATGACTGTATGTTTTGAATTATTATGCTATTTATTAAGAGTTATATTCCATGTTATTCATATTGTGATGCTTAGATATTTCCTATTTAAATCGCTTTTGCACTCTGTATGAATCCTTATATAGTGACTGATCAAATTATTATGTGCTCACTCCTTCCCTTATTAGGTGGATTGTGGATTTTATCATAATCCAATAATAAGTTAAGGGTTAGCCAGACACATCACCCCTTAGCTTAATCTTGTGGATTAAGGGGCGGGGTGCCACAGTTGATATCAGAGAATCTCATAAGGTGTCAGATTAAAATTTGCATTCTTATCTACCTAATGGAAAATTCCCTTGACATTTCAATCACTAGATCAGGAATATTGGAGTCACATCCAAGACACCACAATATTGAAACATAAAATAAGGAGTCTAGTACTAAAAATACACAAGTAATTATATAAAGTAAAACCCTAAAACTTAACTACTCAACCTAACAACTTTTATAGAAATACTTAGATATTCGAGGATGATGCTTAGGTGGCATCACCAACAATTTAAAGATATGTGGGAACACATTTTCCAACTTCATTAGTAACACAAGAAGTACGTGGAAGGAGTGTCAAACCCTGAAGCCCGAATGATGGATCGACTACTCTAGCACAGTACATTCAGAGGATATAATCTCCTAGTTGCAGCCAGGAGTGGCTAAAATGGGTAAGTTTGGTGTTTGAGACTATTAACTGCCCAGATGATATTAGAGTTCCCATTATATCTCGTATCCTATGTGATAGAGCCAAGGACTAGTGGAACATCACCCTACGAGCACTCATCCATCGGCGAGAAGAAATACATAGGGAGGTCACATATGCTGACTTCCATTGTGTCTTTATCACTAGATACACCATATATATATATATATATATATATATATATATATATATATATATATATATATATATATATATATATATCTAAGCTTTTATTCACATCTTGTATCTTGATTTTGGGATGAATGATGAAATTAGAATTAAATATTATTCTTATGATGCTTGATTTGGATACCTAGGGTTTCTACTACACGATCATATCGGTGTGCAATTTCTATACTCGCTTTGAGAATAAGTAGAAATTTGATGTGCTTATGGCAAAAAAATATGAGAGAAGTCCCGGGAGTCTCCCTAGTGGGAGCCAGCATACTAGAAAGGATGTTGGAAGATGGTGTATACAGGGGACTGGATTTCCCTATCCTGTACACGGAATGGTTACGAAGAGTAACCAAAGCATTCAACGAGCTAAGTTACCCATATTGTATCTGGCTCATCATCATCGAGCTCCTACTCCATGACTATGCCAAGGAGTGGTGGGCCCAAAAGCAATGGACGCTCAGACACTGAATGAATCGCCTGCACCGTAGGATGTCCTACACTGACTTTTCCCAGGCTTTCACTGAAGAATACGTAGGATAGACTCTATATTTTATCAGTTGCTGTCTTTTATTTATGTTATATCTACCATTTCTAATGATGTATTTTCATCTTTCATCTTTGATTAATAAAAGAGATAGAATGTTATGCCCTCCCATTTTCTAGATTACTGAATATACATTATTTTTAATTCAGATTCTAGTAAAAGATAATGAATCCTGAACAGAGTCCATCCCCTGCTCCCTCCAGCTCTTCAGTCCAGTAAGGTAAGTGCCTTGCTGGAGGTAGTCAAAATAATAGTGGAATCCCACCAGAAACAAATGAGATCCAGCCAAAGCAGGCAAAGAAGGTCACGGAAGCACAGGCCAAGCAGGCTGAGCGAATGGAATGGTTGCTGGTAGCTCAGATAAGCCAGAACCGCACCACGGAGGAGGTTGCCCCAATATTTCAATACTCCCATCAGCACTACATACAGTCCACAGAAGGACTGTTGCAGAGTTTCCTCTGCTTGAGGCCCCCCACCTTCAATGGGAGTCTATCAGTAATGGACACAGAAGACTGGTTAAGGATTATGGAGAAGAACCTAATGAGCATAAAATGCCCTGACACTGAGGTGATCTGACTAGTCACTCACTTGCTCCAAGGCAAAGCAGAGCAATGGTGGGGCCACATCCGTAGCACACAATTTGTCGACATTCATTTAGAAGAAATATCCTACGAAGAGTTTGAAGAGGTATTCTGAGCTGAGTACATCCCACTATCGGAGCATCGCAACATGGCAGATGAATTCCTCGAGCTGCAACAAGGGAATCACATTGTAGCTGCCTACAATGCTGAATTTAAGAGACTTGCCAGGTTCTCCGCAAACCTGGTGCCCACCGAGTCAGATAGGTGCCACTGCTTTCAGAGCGGTCTGCAGCCCTCCATCCAGACCCAAGTCGTCTCGTTCCGCATGACCAACTACCGGGAGCTATTGGAAATTGCCAAGTTAATAGAGGTGCATCAATAGCGAGAGGCTAAGAGAATCACCGACCCCGCAGTGCACTGACGGGATAACCCAAAAAGGGCTAGGGTCTATCTAATTGAGGCGGAAGCACCTTCCACTGATTCTTTTAACAGTTGTATGAAGCCGCACCCCTACGGCAGGTGCTTCCATGGTCAGCGAGTCTGCTTCACCTGTGGAAGACCCGGGCACTGTTACACTCAGTGCCACATGATTGATACAGTTGATGGGGAGCCAATTAAGCATGTACAAGGCCAACCAGTATTTGATCTCTACCACAGAACTCCTGCCACTGCAGCAGCACGCCCAGCACTACCACCTCCTGACCACAACGTGAGGCACCTCCTACCTCCCATCTTGGTACATCAAGGTCACTCACCCAGCAGCCCTACAACAGCAGGCCTGCTAGCCAAGCTCGAGTGTACGCCCTCACGCCCACTGAGGCCACAGAAGACAACCATGTGGTGTTAAGTACATATTTATGAACCCACTTATTTTCCCAGTGCTTCTTGTTCAGAAGTAGCAAGTAAATTACCGCAATTATAATTGGGTTCAATCCTTACAAACAATAGATCCTGCAATATTTTGTTTGATACTGGAGCTAGTCACTATTTCATCTCTGAGAGTTGGACTAGAGCTCTCAATATACCATTGCATCGTCTAGCTAACCATTTGAGTTTAGGCTTACCATCAGGAACTCAACTACCTGCCCACCAATTCTGCAAATTCAGATTCCTATCGGAGATGAGGCATTCGAGGCTAAGTTAGTAGTGCTACACATAGCCAATTTTGACATTATATTAGGAATGTACTGGCTAAGTCAACATCATGCCACCATTAACTGCCATAAGAAGAAGATTACTTTGGGTGATGGCAAGCAAGCTAAGTCTTTCATTGGGAATTTTAGTACAAGAGCCTCCCTAACCCGTGGGGAGCTCTAGTTCTGTTTGTGAAGAAGAAGGATGGGTCGATGAGAATGTGCATTGACTATAGAGAGCTAAATAAGGTGACCATAAAGAATGTATATCCATTACCCCGCATCAATAACTTATTTGATTAGTTGGTCGGAGCGAAAGTATTTTCAAAGATCGATCTGCGATCTGGGTATCACCAATTGCAGGCGAAGAAGTCCGACATTGCTAAGACCACTTTCAGAACTCGGTACAATCACTACGAGTTCTTGGTGATGTCGTTTGGGTTAACCAACACACCTTCTATCTTCATGGATCTAATGTAGTGAATCTTGAAACCCTATCTTGATAAAATTATCATTATCTTCATATATGATATTCTAATACATTCCAGAACAATGAAGGAGCATGAAGGCCACCTCAGAACTGTCTTGAATGAGCTGTGAGATCATCAGTTATATGCCAAGTACTCGAAATTCGAGTTTTGGCTGAATTCAATCGCTTTCCTGGGCCATATAATTGATGCCCAAGGAATCTGTGTTGATCACAACAAGATTAGCACAATCCAAGAGTGGGCTCAACCCAAATCAATAACTAAAGTCATAAGTTTTCTAGGGTTGGCAGATTATTACAGAAAGTTTATTAAGGGTTGTTCCCAAATTGCCTCTCCTATTATTAGGATCACTTAGAGGGTGGTACCGTTTGAATGGTCACCTGCATATGAAGGGGAATTTCAAGCACTTAAGGATGCACTTACTTCTGCCCCCGTATTAGTTCTCCCAAGAGAAGGGGTGAACTATCAGGTATACACTGATGCCTCTGGCATAGGCCTAGGAGCTGCATTAATGCAGGAAAGTAAGGTCATTGCCTATGCTTCATAATAATTAAAAACCTATGAGAGGAACTATGCAATTCACGACCTCGAGCTAGCTGTAGTGGTGTTTGCTCTAAAGATTTGGCGACACTATCTATACGGAATTCAATGCTTGATATTCACTGATCATCAAAGTCTCAAGTACATATTCACCCAG
The DNA here is from genome assembly GCA_016760335.1 of Gastrodia elata. Classification (NCBI taxonomy): domain Eukaryota; kingdom Viridiplantae; phylum Streptophyta; class Magnoliopsida; order Asparagales; family Orchidaceae; genus Gastrodia; species Gastrodia elata. Next base: position 19,693,378 of record CM028671.1, on the reverse strand, counting down.
AGGAAGCTAAACTGTAGGCAAAGAAGGTGGCTAGAGTTGATCAGTGATTACAACCTCGACATATAGTATCATCCTGGAAAAGCCAATATCGTAGCTAACGCCCTGAGTCGTCAGGCCACCCTAAATGCCATTATACTAGAAAGCCCGCTAGTAGAAGAATTTTGCAAAATGAGTATCAAGCCTGTCTGTGGAAACAAACGCAGCTCAGCATTGGCAAACATCAATGTGAAACCCACCTTTCATAGAGATGTGTCCGTTTCACAAACCAAGGATGAAGTGTACTTGAGCTTCAAGCAAGCCATCAAAAGTTGTTGCCGTACTGATCTCCACTTCCATAAAGGGGTTATCTATCAGGGGGATCACCTATGGATTCCTAAATCCATGCACCGCAAAGTATTAGTTGAAGGTCATAATTCGAGAAATCAGATGCACCCGAGTACAAAAATGTATCATGACCTGAAACTATCATTCTGGTGGCTAGGGATGAAAAAGAATGTAGCAGATTTTGTGGCTAAGTGCCACATATGTTGCCTAGTAAAAACAGAGCATCAAAAACCAGGCAATCTACTGCACCTACTAGAAATTCCAGAGTGGAAGCGGTCAGATATATCCATGGATTTTGTCATGGGACTACCTCGTGCGAGGTCTGGAGCTGACACGATCTGGGTCATCGTAGATTGTCTCACTAAAACTGCGCACTTTATTCCAATCAGACAAACTGATTCAGTTGAGAAGCTTGTGAAGACCTATATCAAAGAAATAGTCCGATGTCATGGCATTCCCAATACTATTGTGTCAGATAGAGATAGCTGTTTCACATCAAAATTCTGACAGGCAGTCCATAAGGATCTGGGTACCACACTAGCTATGAGCACAGCCTTTCATCCGCAGACGGACGGTCAAATGAAAAGAGTGAATCAGGTTCTAGAAGACTTGCTCCATCTCCGTATACTTGACTTTGCAGGAACCTGGGAAGACCACATTCCTCTAGTAGAATTCGCATATAATAACAACTTTTAGGCAAGCATTAAGATGGCATCGTATGAAGCCCTATCTGGTAGCAAGTGTGCCACACCAATAGCATGGTATAAAATAGGAGATGTTCAACTGTATGGCTCTGAATTAGTAGAAGAGACAAACAAGAAGGTGAAGCTCATATAGCAGAGAATCAGGACATCTCAAGATAGGCAAAGCAAATATCACGACATCCGCCATTGTCCCTTGGTATTCCAGGAAGAAGATCCTGTATACCTAAAGGTCAATCCTATGAAAGGTGTCTATCGTTTGGAGTTGCAGGAAAACTCAACTCGGGGTATGTTGGACCATTCAAAGTCTTGAAGAGAATTGGGTCAGCATCATACCAGTTGGAACTGCCAAAAGATTTTGCTGTAGTACATAACGTGTTCCACGTATTATCACTCAGAAAGTGTCCAAGAGAGCCTCACTATTTAATCTCGATTCCACCAATTGAGATCCAACCAGACTTATTATTCGTTGAAGAACCTGTGAAGATTCTGGGGAGAGGCCATAAGAAGCTGAAAAACTGATCCATGTCCATGTTCAAAGTGCAGTGGAAGGATCGTTCCTATAATGAAGCCACTTGGGAAAAAGAGTTAGATATGCAAGCCAAGTATCCCAAGCTATTTGAGAATCCAGGTACCCACTCTTAGTTCTGTTCAATTGCTATACTCCTGCTTCATTCTTTCCACTTGAGTGATGTCGAGGACGACATCATTTTTAAGTGGGGGAGTCTGTAACAATCCAAGTTGTTACTTTAGTCATTTATAGTTAATCCAAGTCTTAATTATGGTTTAGATAGCTTAGTTAAGTTATTAGGAGCTCGCCTCTAGATCCAGTCCAGTCAAAAGTCAATCGGATCAAAAATCAGAATTCAGGAAAATCCAAAAACCCTAAAATTTGACCTAATAAAATAGACCTCAAATCAAAAAATGGACCTCTCCATTGCATTCATTGCCCCCAAATTAGCTAAGGGTTTCAAGTCAATCGGAAGTCGTCAAAATTTTGACAAATATTTTAATAATATTTAAATACCCCGAAAATTGGGAAATTAAAATACTCGTCGGATCAAAAATCCGGCGAGTGCATTCCTCACCTCCTAATTAGCTAAAAAAGGATATTTGAAAATTTTGGAATTTAAAAATATAATACTAATATTATTATTATTTTATTTAGACTTAACGACGTCGTTAGTTAAACAGTTGTTGCCGTTATAGCTCTTAACGGCGCCGTCTGATCAGACGGCTCCCATTTGACCATTGGATGTGCCTGGTTCGACCCAACCCGAGACCTGCGTCGTTCCGGCGATGTCTGATCCAGCTGGCAGGCATGTGCCCGGTAGGGCCCGCAACGCCACATGGCGTTCCGCGGGCGCGATACGTGGAACGTGGGCCCACTTCTTCGCAGCGGTCTCTTTGACTGTGGTAGTGGGACCCACACACAGTACAACACCCAATGAGGCGCTGCCACATGTCAAGGTGGGGCCCGCCGCGGCTTCTGTGGCCAATCACGGCGTGCCATGTGGCAGCCGTGGGGTCCATGGGTCAATTCCGATAGAAAATTAAATAATTTTAATATTTATATAATTAGTGCTAATTATGGTTAATTTGTAACTAATTATGTTTAACATATATATTAGTATGTTTAATTAATAATAATTAGTAGTTAATTAATATTAAACAGTAATATTATTTGATTAATTAACTAATTATTAATATTAAATATTAGTTTATTAATTATTAAATTAATTATTATTAATTAAAATATATTAATAATAATAATTAACTAATTAGATCCTAATTAGGATTATTTTAATACTAATTACAATAGTAAAAGTAATTAGCATTAATTAATTTAATTAATAAATAGTAAATATAATTAATTAATTAATTAGGAATAATTTAATTTAATAAATGTAGTAAACTAATATTAAATAACAATTAATCAGGATTAATTAAATAAATGTTAAAGTATTATTAAATAGATAATTAATACATTACTTAGTTTTAAATAGTAACATAATTAATTAATTAGCATTAATCCTAATGAAACAGTAATTTTAATATTTAAAAATATAATTAAAATATTTAAATAACAGATTAATTATTAATTAATTAATAATTAATACTAATTAAATATAGATTATGGATAATTGACTAATTAATTTATAATATGAAAAATTCATTTTTAACTTTAGGATTGAATAGTAAATTAATATAATTTGAATAAATGAATAGTAACTTTATTTATTTAAATTCTTTAATTCAAAATTCTTAAAAGTTTAATAATTTTTTGTAGGATGATCCAAATATAGTTTATATATGTCTTATTTTACTAAGAAAAATAAAATGAATTAAATAACGTAATTCAAAAATTAGTTTTGGGGTACGTATAACGTAGTGACATTTTATGACTTAAACAAACTCTCACAACTCTTAACCTAGTTATTCGAATATAGGTAATATGGGTCTTAAAATACTCAGGAGAACAGCCCCAACACTATAGAAGTATTAGTTTCCCCATTTGGAGCTTAATTTTGAAAGTAGCATTTAGGACCCAATCCTAAAAATGACCAAAATACCCATATACTTCAATTGACCATAACTTGGTCAATTCAACTCCAAATTCAAAAATTCAAGATGCTAACTAGCTTAGAATTTTGGTGTCACCAATAAATTGAAATAATATTTAGGATCTGAAATATAGAAAATTAAAAATGACCAAAATACCCATAATCTTAGTTAGGTCATAACTTGACTATTTGAAGTCCAAATTGAGTTTACTCCCTGTCAACACACTCAGCATATTATAGGAAAGTTATAGAAACTAAGTTTGCTAAAATTGGATATCAAATGGAAAAGTTCAGTTTTTGTCTCTTGTTGATTGACAAAACTACTGGATTGCCCTTAGAAATTAAAATAGTCATAACTTAGCCATTTAAACTCAAATTTTAGTGTTCTAAGACTCTATGGAACCCTTGAACAATCACCTACAATAAACTGCATAAAAATTAAGGTTTCATTAGGGTAAAATTACTAAAATTCCTCTTAGGATAAAAAACTTAGTTTGGCCTTGTATGACCCGTTTCCTGTCCAACTTGAGCGTACTTTCTGTCTATCTTCATGTTAGACAGTAAGGAATCATTTGGTATCAAGAAACTTTAATTTTGACCCTTAAATTAAAAGTTGACTTTAGACCCTTAAGTAGGGGCAAAATTATCATTTTGCCCAAATTTTTGGTTAAGTTCCATAAAACTTCATATTATCAATTAGATCCTTAAAATCAATGTTAAACCTAGTTTAGAATCATTTAAGTGAATGGAATTAGAAATTCAACCAAATTTAGGTCAGATCTCAAAATTTCTCTAAGTCTCATCTTTAACACTACTCCTTAAGGACTCTTCCTAAACTAGGACTAGATCAAAGGTTAAAGTTCATTCATTAGGTAAATAGGTTATTCAATAAGTGAAATATTGGTTTTATTAGTTTTTAGACTTTACAACTTATTCTAATTATTTTATCTTTCAACTCTATATCTGAGTTAGGAGAATCATCCCATTAAGTTTGACTTAACTTAATAAGATTTAGGAACCCTAGATCCTTATTACTTACCTGTTGGATTATGTGATTAACTCTTATTCATAGTGTTTAATCCATAATCCTAGGATAGGAGATCTTGATCAGATCTTGCCCTAGAACATCTAAATCCATCAATTAGGACGTCGTAATTGATTATTTAACTTGTAGCAGTCAATGATTTAATCAAATCAGAGCCTGATCAGTTCTGATTGTTTTCCAACTTATAAGGATGTGTTTCTAAGTTGTATGACTTAGAATAGTTAGAATGGATAAATTAGATAATAAATAATATCACCATGTGTAGTAGAGTCCTTTGATCACTTTAATATTTATTGATATGCTTACCTTGATGTTTGTGCTATATTTCCTTAGACATATCATATAAGACTTTGATGCATAAATAAAATATTATGAAATTATGGAGACTCTTTAAATTCCTTATGAAAACATTAAGGTAAATGATTAAAGATAAAATTGCATGTGTTAGAGCTACCTCTCAGTTATGTCTTTTGCCTATGCCTCCTTGTTGACGATAGGAGAAGACACTGCTTATATTTTCTACCTATGCCTCCTTGTTGATACTAGGTGAAATTTTGTTTTGTGTTTTCTGTGGCGACCCGCCGATGGGTCAGCATAACTAATCCAACATCAGGTGCTCACTTCCCATGATCATTTCAGGATTTAGTATAACAGTATATTTAGAGGTGTATAAAATACGCACTTCCACATTCATTGGAACATTCAGAAATACCAGAATAATAAAGAAAATATATTTATTATAAAGATAATAATTATTTAACAAAATTTATTACACACTAAGCAAAAAAAGTTAAAACTTCAAGAAAATTAGCATCTAAGCTGCTCCATCATATATCAGCTCCTCCTCAAAGGCTTAATTCAGAGATTGATCCTGAACTGCCATATATATATATATAAATAAATATATATATATATATATATATATGTATGTATGTATATGATAAGGCGAACCAAAAAAAAGAGAAAGAAATAAAAGAAAAGAAAAGAAAAGATTTAATTAGATACAAAAGTCTAAGTAAGATTTGTATGATATTAAACTTTATATTTAAGCATCATGATTCTGCATGAGAAAATAAAATGTGATATTTATGTATGATATGCTTATGATTATTAATGCAATATACATATTTATGATATGTGCTCATTCTGAAAGAAAATACAGTAAGATATAATATTTATTCTGTTGCACAAAGTTACAGAATAACCGAGGAGTTAGATACATCTATCTAATTATCTGAGATGTGGGTTCCTGACTAACTACACATTCCCCCTCAAAGGCTATGTGCAGTCTCCTTATTTCTCTAGAAATCAACCTATCCTGGCCTTACATATTGTCTATACAGACCTAAGATCAACCTAAATGAACTCATGATACTGATTTTTAATTATTTATTTCAAGTTCTAAGCACAAAATCTCATATAAATATATCAAAGTGGGTCAAAGCTTAATAGTGATGCAAATGCTGTAAATGAAATAATTAAATAAAAAAAAGAATAATATTCTTTATTTTATTTTAAAAATATCAATATTAATATTATCTTGATTATTTATCTTACAAAAACAATAAGTTTAATTATTATAAGTAATATATATATATATAGAGAGAGAGAGAAAAAAAAAATTACAGAAATGAAAGTTACAAAAATTAGGAGATTTATATATATATATATAATAACAAAAATAAAAGTTACAAAAAATAGAAAATATATACATATATAGAAAAAAAAATGACAGAAATGAAAGTTACAGAAATTAGGAAATATATAGATATATAGAAAAAAAAGAAAATGACAGAAATGAAAGTTACAAAAATTAGAATATATATATATATAAAGAAAATGCCATAAATGAAAGTTGCAGAAATTATGAAATATATATATATATATATATATATATATATCGAAAAAAAGAGAAAATGATATAAATGAAAGTTGCAGAAATTAGGAAATATATACATATATAGAAAAAAAAGAGAATGGCAGAAATGAAAGTTGCAGAAATTAGGATATATATATATATATATAAAAATGACAGAAATGAAAGTATAGTAGTAGTAATATTAATATTAATAATAATATTATTATTGATAGCATTATTTTTATTATTAAAGAAGAAGAAGAAATGAAAAGAGTAGAAAATATTTCATTTCTTACTCATTTCTTACACATTTCTTACCCTACATTGGCGTTAATGAGGCTTTACTGGAGGTTGATGGGGGGAACCGATGGTGGATGAGGAAGGAGAGGGGGAGATGAGAAGAGAAGAGAGGTGGAGGAAGAGAGGGAGTGGGGAAGGGAGTGTGGGAGGAGAGGAGGAATTGGGGATGGAGGGGGTGGGGGTTATTTATAAACTTTATTTTTTTTTTTTAATAATTATTTATTTATTTATTTTCTCTCTCATCCATTATTTGGATGAGATGGATGAGAGAAAATTTGTCATGATTATTGGAGTGTTCAATTTGATCTTTACTTCCTTCTTCTTATCTCCTCTTTCTCTCTCCTCTTTCTCTCTCTTTCATCTCTTTTCCAGAAAATAACGAAACTTAACATGGAGGTGTACCTTGATGAGAAAAATGCACTCACGTAAAAATTTATCAATTTAGAGCAATATTTTATTTTTTATTAATTTTTAAAGATAAAAACTTTAAAAATTAATTCTAGTCAATCCGGAGCTCTAAATTTGACGAAACTTTTTCTGTAGCCTTTTTATAATAATCTTAATCCAACGACACTAAAATTGCTAAATTTGGACCTGTATTTAATTTTCCCAATTTACTGAATTTAAATAATTCAAAAATTAATTCATGAGCATTTGTTATCCAGATTACTCCCAAACTTAAGCATTATGATTACAAAAATATACTCTACTTAATAATATTTTTAGTTTTCTCTAATTTTGAAGTCACTTGGGATCCTGATTTTTGAGTTGGGTTTAGTCCTAATTATTTTAGTAACGACTTGGGTCGTTACAAACTCCTCTACTTAAAAATGATGTTGTCCTCGACATCACACAAACAAAATTATTTATGGGTGAGAATATTACCTGACATATTAAACAGTATTGGATAATTCTTCCCCATGGAATCTTCTCTTTCCCAAGTGGCTTCTTCTTCTAATGAATTCTTCCATTGTACTCTTATCATTGGGATGTGGCGACTCCGTAATTTCCGATTATCTAAACCCAATATTTTGAGTGGTTCTTCTTTATAAGTTAGATCAGGTTGGAGGTTGATTGAAGGGATAGACACTTGCTGGAACTGTTTCTGTAGACACCTTCGTAATGAAGAAATGTGGAATACATTGTGAACGGCAGAAAAATTGTCCGGTAATTTGAGCTTATAAGTGATGTCTCCAATTTTGGTGATTATTTTGAAGGGTCCAACGTATCTTGAACTTAACTTTCCTGTTATGCCAAACCTATGAACTCCTCTTATTGGGCTTATCCTTAGATAGGCATGATCTCTTACTTGAAATTCTAACATTCTATGTTTAGCATCATGATATTTCTTTTGTCGATCTTGAGCTGTAGCAATCCTGCTCTTTATTAGATCAATTTTCTTATTAGTCTCCTTAACTAGATCAGAACTGTATAATTGAACATCTCCTACTTCAGTCCAGGCCAATAGTGTGCTACATTTTCTTCCATACAGAGTTTCATATGAGGCCATTCCAATACATGCCTGATAGCTGTTGTTGTATGCAAACTCCATTAATGGAAGGTGATCTTCCCAGCTACCGTCAAAGTCTAATATGCTTAATCGAAGAAGATCTTCAAGTACTTAGTTTACTCTCTCAGTCTGACCATCAGTTTGAGGGTGAAATGCTGTACTCATAGCCAATATTGTCCCCAAATCTTGATGTATTGTTTTCCAAAAATGGGAGGTAAATCTATCGTCACGATCCGAGACAATAGTTTTAGGGATTTCGTGAAGTTTGATTATTTCTTTAATATATAACTTGGCCTAGCTTTTCCACTGAATCTGTTTGCTTAATCAGAAGAAAGTATGCTGATTTTGTTAAACGATCTACGATTACTCAAATCGCATCTACTCCAGTACGACTTCTAGGCAATCATATCACAAAGTCCATAGAAATATCCGACCATTTCCACTCTGGGATATCTAATGGATGCAATAGTCCACCTGGTCTTTGATGTTCTGCTTTTACCAAACTGTAGACATGATATTTAGCGACATATTTAGCTAAATCTTTCTTTAGTCTAGGCCACCAAAATGTCTCTTTTAGATCCCTATACATTTTATTATTTCCAGGATGAATTGTATATCCTGAGTTGTGAGCTTCAGTTAGAATTCGATTCCGAATATATGTATTGTTTGGAATCCAAATCCTTTTTCCATGATAAATATAAACTCCTTTTTATAAATGTAAGTTTGTTATGCGACCATTTTCAATCTCTGCTTTTAGCTTGGAATATCCCTTATCATTCTCTTGGGCATTTGTTATATGCTGCATAGATGTAGGCTCTGTAGAATTATTTTCAAGTAAATTATTTAACTGTTTTCTATTAATAAGTTTTATACCTAACTTTTTGAATTCTTCCATTAATGAACTTTCGATTATAGCATTTAGGTCTGCTTTTCTGCTGAGGGCATCAGCTACAATATTAGCTTTACCAGGATGATATTGTATGTCTAAGTCGTAGTCACTGATTAATTCCAACCATCGTCTCTGTCGACAATTTAACTCTTTCTGAGTGAAAATATATTTTAAACTTTGATGATCGGTAAAAGCTTCACATCTCACTCCATATAGGTAGTGCCTCCACAGAAGTCTTTAAAGGTGACTTCACGACATTTTCTTCGAGATCTTCTAGCCGGTTGACGATATGTGGTATCCCACCATTCTCTACATCAAAAAGAAGATAACTCATTAGAGTAACCTTGACATCGACTAACCAGCCTGTTGCATCAAAAATAGAATCCACCCTTCTAGCCACTCCTTGGCTAAGATGGCAAAATGAAGGCCTCTGTATATGCCATCTTGTAATATCTAGTCTAGCACTTAAATTCCTTGATCTGAGTCATTCTCTATAATTCTTCTATATCTTTGGCTTATCTAAAAGTCAAATTCCGACATGGATCTATATTCTCGAAGGTAATCCTCAATCGACATCTTTTAAGTGTATTTTAAGCCTATAAATTTTTATCAAACTTAATAAGTTCATTGAGAGGGGACATATGAATCCCTATACTTAAACTTTCCACGAAAATATTTTCATTCCTTAATTTATTCTGAGTTTATAATTATAATGATATTAATGTCATTTCAAGTATTCATTTAGTGACTATATGGCAGAAAAATAATTCATTATATATAGAGGAATACAAATTCCAATCTGATACTTTATGATGTTCTCTGATACTAACTATGGCACCCTAGTCTCATCGTGGCCCTATTAACTCTTAATTTAACATGATTACGGTGAAGTGATCACCAAATGACAAGTTTCCCACTTATAGCTAGATTAGACATTTATTATAATCCAATATAATTAAGGAAATTATCATTTACCAGAGTATTTCACTAAATGATAAATACAAAAAATATGAACATAGTATTGAAGCAAAATAAAACATCCATCCATCGCAATATAGTAGAAGAAATATACAACTCATAATAAGTGCAATAAAAGAAAATACAAAATAAACCTATGTTATTATAACACATTTAAAGAAAAAACTGAAATAAAATAAATACTGCAAAAGAAGTAAGAATTAAGGATCTTCAGCAACGCGCTCCTCCTCCTGATGCAGATCCTCAGACGGCTCCACAACCTCAAACAGCTCAGAATCTATCATTATTAGTTTCATAATGATAGGACCCAGCCAAAAAGAGAAAAATTTTGTTAGATAAAATGTCTAAGTACATTTTAGGCTGATAAATTTTTAAGTTCTTTTAGATATCACCATTAATTAATAACTAAGCAATAATATAGGTGCAAGAAAGCATATGAAATGAAAAGGAAGCTATAAATATTAAGTTTATAACTAAAACAAAAGAGGAAGTAAGCACATACTTCCAACCACAGCTGCAACAACGTTATGTAATAAAAGGATGTATAAATATTAATAACTAAAATGAAATTCATCCTAAAACATGCTTATGATCAAAATGAACTTATGCTGATTAACATAAAATAAAAGAACATATAATATATTTAAATAATTTAAAAGTAAATCTAGCATCATATATATAAAATTAAGTAAGCAAGACTAGCATCCTAAATAATAACAAATAAACAAGGCTAGCATCTAAAATATAAGCAAGCTAATAATCAACTAAACAAAAGTAAGTGATGAAGTACAGTAAAAATAAGCTGAAAATAGTAAAGATAAAACTAAAAACTATTATGGCTAAATAAGCCACTCAACTGAAAATATGCAAAATACCTCACTTAGCCTACTGAGCTAAGGTAGAGGAACCAAAAGTAAAAGTGCACCTAAAATTAGTATTGTCATATCAGAGAGCTAGCTAAACAAGTGATAGAAAAAAAGAGAAAGAAAAGGCCAATGTATACCATCCTAGGCCACCTTAAAACTAAGCTTAGTTAGACATTGCAGTAGACAGACAAATACCATCATAGCCAAATTTGGATCTAGGCTTGGCCTGCACTAAACCAAAAACAATGAAATGAAGAGGCATACTAAATAGATCACACTCTACTAAACTGATAATTAAGAAAACTGAAATCATCTATAAAAATGCAAATGATGTTCATGCAATTCAAAGTTGACATAAGATACTCATCAAATATACTATGTTCACCACATATTCCCAAGGTATAAAGCTCAATTATAAGGTAAGCAATGCATCAATATTCTAAGTGAGTAAGAGACTCTACTAAAATACAGGTGATATCCATTTGTTATCTAATTTATTTGTTCTATCTACGCTAATTTACACAAGTTCAGGATCTCCAATTCCTACTATCAAGTGTAACTCATACTCATGACCTTATAAGTTGCAAACAATTATGACTAGTTAGGTCCTAATTTGAGTTAACCAATGCTGACTATATAAGTTAAAAAGTAAATTTAATTGCCCTATTTTGATAATTTTAAGCAACTCAAGCCCATCTTGATTAAGACAAATCAAGATAGAAATATTAAGAATTAAACTCCAAATATTGGAATTTAGTCACTTAATATAAAGATGATCCTAAATGACTAAAGTTTAAAACCCAATCTCATGGATTAAGATTAAGGAAAATTCTATTAGGTAAAGTCAAACTTAATAGGATGGATCTCTAATCTAAAATCTAAGATTGAAAGATCAAATAATAATAAACAAATTATGAAAATCTAGAAACTAGTAAAATCAAGGTTTTGCCCATTGAGTAACCCAATTTACTCAATTAATAAAATCTAACCCAAGTCCTATTCTTAATTCCTAAGAAAAAAGATCTTAAGGAACTAAGATGAACACTCAAGTACTAACATTAACTAATTTTGAAATTGAAGCTTAAAGAAAGTTTAGAAGACAAAAAGAAAGGCATGATGTGAGATTGATCTCATATCATAAAGCTTAAAGTTAACTTAGCATTTTACTTCAGAAGAATCATTAAAGCTTAGAGGAGACATAATGTGAGATGAATCTCACATTAGTCACTTAATTTAACTATTTAAGAATAACTTAGAATTATTCTAGAAATCTAATTAATAGTTTAAATTAATAGAATTTGATACTAAATTAGTGATTAGAATATGGTTCTAAGGCTTAAGAATACTTAAATTTAAGTTTATGAAAAATGATAATTTTGCCCCTACTTAAGAGTCTAAGAAGTTACTTTTTGATTTAGGGCTCTAAATTAGAAACTTTTAATGAAAAAGGATCACTTACTATCTAATATAAAGATAGAAAGTAAGTACACCAAATTTGAATAATTAATAAGCTTTATGAGCATAATCTAAGAAAATTGACTCATGAGAGCAAATTGGTAATTTATCTTAATGGAAACTAAAATCTTAGTTAGTTATTTAAGGCTTGTTATTCAAGAATTCCATAAAGTCCAATAATACTAAATATTGATGCCTAATGGTTATGTTATGATCAAATCAATTTTTAGGGTTCCATTTTGTAAATTAGGGTTTTTTAAGATGGATCAAAAATCTAACTTTTCTATTTCAAGCTCAAATTCAATAAAATCAATGGCTATAATTTTTCTATCACCCACTGAGTACTTTAATTGAGAGTAGGCTCAATTTGAATCTTATTTGGTCAAGTTACAATAGAATTAGGGTTAAGGGTGATTAGAGAGTGATTAGTGAATTTAATCACAAAATCACTAAACCAACCACACCACTAAATTCTATTATACTCTATGAGTTATCAAAAACTTGAATCACTTTATTTCAATCACTATTTGTGCTAATATTCACTAATCTAGTTTTTGGAGTAATTAGGGTTGATTAAGAAATCTAACCATCAAAACTTATATATTTTTATATATTAATATTTATTAGGTCTTTCTGATCAAATGATATATTGGAAGACCTAATTTGGAGCTCAATTGACCAAGTTATGGTAATTGAAGTTCCAAAGTTTAAGGATATAATTCGATTAGGGTCCTAAAAGTGATTAAGCAAAATACACTCCAAACAAAAAAATTAACACTACTATTACATTCCTGAGAGTTTCATAATTAATTTAAGACACATATTAAGTATGTTTGGGTGAGGGTGCACAAAGTTATGAGCCATGGAAGATTATAGTTAATTAGGACCTAATTAAGGATCTTAAATATCACTATGTTAAATACTTATCCAAATAGAAATTTGACAGTTCCATATTATTCCTCTAATTTTACTAATCAAAATGACATATAATATTACAATGTTTGGAGTTATCAATTAAGAGTTATTAAGTGCTAAATATTAGTGATTTAATTGATTCAAATTAAATTATCTTTAATCATTTTAAATTTAATCAATTTATTATTAAATTCATTTATTGGAGGCGGGCCCGTGCTATGACTGCTGGCGAGACTCACTATGCGATGAAACGACGCAAGCCTGCGGGACCCATGCCCTCAATTTCACTCAGGCGAGCCCCACCTTGATACTGCATTTTGACATGCATGCCTCGCGGGTCGGGCCTGGGTTAGCCTAGCCTGAAACTAAACTCCAAGTCCTCCCCGCATTACAACTAAATGCACGAAACTAGGGCATGCTTACCAATGGTCTGAATGCCAGAGACAGTTAGAGATTCGCATGTCAACGAGACGAGCTTGACGGGAGCTCTCATCGGCATCGACCCTAAGGCCTGAGACAGCTGGAGGCGGTGATGAGAGTCAACCCTAGCAACTATGGTTAAGATGAGGGTAAACACAGTTTATTATTGAGGACTAAGCACTTAAATTAACCTGATCAAATTCATTTGAAATCGAATTCGCATGATTGGCAATCGAATAAAAGGAATAATGATTGAGGTTAATTCAATAGCAAAACATTAAGAGAAAGAAGAACGACGAGGTACCTTGATCAACGGCTCTGATTGAATTCGTAGAAGATGATCTCCTTCCCCAGCTTTGCAGAGTCCGACAGATCCAAAAACAAAATTCACGAGGAATGAAGTTTTCTTTAAGGCTTAATTGGCTTCTATCAGCGTGCATCATCGGTGGAATCCGCCATTTGGCGAGTTAGGGCAACCACGTGTGCCGCTCGAGACATGCGCTCGAAGGGCGAAGGGGACGATGTGAGGACCGTTCGATCAAACTGATCGAATGGTCCGATCCAACCGCTCGATTTAACAGCGAGGCGAACGGTGTGAGGGGATTTTAGACGGCGCGGGATATATGCTAACGGCGCCGAATTAACATTTTAAATTATTATATAAATATTTTAAAACTAAATTTATTTATTAAAATTAGTTAATTAAATACATTCCATAAATTCCCAATAAGTCACCCCTAACAAATAGAGTGGTGAGGAACGCAATGGCGAAGTCGGATTTTTGTTTCGATGAGTGTTCAATTATTCGAATTTTCGGGGTATTAAAATATATTAAAATATTCGCCGAAAATCAATGACTTCCAAATGCTTTCAAAACATCACCCCTAGCTAATTTTGGAGTGGTGAGCGCAATGGTGAAGTTAGATTTCAATTTGAGGTTAATTTAAATAGGTCAAATTTCTATGAATCCTAGAAATTCCCAAAATCAGGATTTGATCTATTTGACTCCTGATTTGAACTGGATCTTGGTGGTGAACTCCTAATAACTTAATTAATGTATTAGATCACAATTACAACTTATTGTCCTAATAGACCTAAGTAACAACCTATGTTGTTACAGTTTTATTCTGAGCTGTATATCATATCTATGTTATGGTGGATCTGGATGTAATATTTTATTTTTCTTGCTTCCACACCCTGTGATATTATTTACTTAGTGATTGATCTGTTTGCATATATTCAAAGCACATTTTTACCTTATTAGTGGATTGAGGATTATACATAATCCAATAATAAGTGAGGGATTTGTCAACGCGGCACACCGCCCCTTGATCTAATCTTGTGGGTTAAGGACGGAGAGCCATCAAGAGTTTTGGGAGGCTTGTAAGGATAAGGGAGGAGAGGGTAGGTCTTTTATATGCAAAGGAAGGAGGAGGGGTGGACTGCCTACCGGCCACATGGCCGGGCATCCCTGGCGGGTAAGACTGTGGCGCCCTACCTCTTAATCCACAAGATTAAGCTAAGTGGTGGTGTGCACTTTGCCAAATCCCTCACTTAACATTATATTAGGAGTAAACTATACTCCACTAGTAAGGAAGAGATAAGCCAATGCATACATGCTACATAATCAGACACTAAGCAAATATAAAATCAGAGTGCGGAAGCAAAGTAAGGTAAGAATACATCCAATTTTACCACAATGCATATAAGTAAGAAAAGTACATCAAACAGCTCAAAATAAATAGTATAATAAGGGAAAACATAATTAAAGGTACCTGTATTATTACAATATTAATTAAGTTTAAAATAAACTGAAAGGAAAACACTCATCCTCACAAAAATAATAAAAATTAGACAGCTTCAGCTCCTTCTTGATGCTCCTCCTCAAGATATGGCTCCACTTCTGGATATGGCTCCTCCTCAGGAGCAGGCTCCTCAAATCAATCCAAATTTGACATTATCAATTTCACAATGTCAGGGTCCCAGCCAACAAAAAAATTCTTATTAGATAATTATCTAATTATATTTTAGGCTGAATATTTTTCATATGTTATTAATATCACCATTTTACTTAAACAAAACCAAAATCCTAGCTAGCATAGGAGCAGTAAGCATACAAGGAGAAGGATAAGTTATAAATACAATATTTATAACTAAGCAAGATTTGAGGTAAAAAGGCACACATCAAAGTAAACTAAGCAATGATAGGCATACATATATAATATAGTAAGTAAAAGTATTGAAAGAAAAGTTAAATCCTGAATATGTAAATGATCATATGACATATGTTGATTAAAGTAAAGAATCTGATCATGATATATACATAATAATAGCAGCAAAGTCTAGCATCCTCTAATGTATAAGTAAGCAGGTAAAGGAATGCTAACTAAAATAATATGCATCATTAAAATAGTAAGCAGTAAACTGAAACAAAAAATAGATATGTACAACTACCATATCAAAAAATTGGTCAATCGGGTCCAGTATATTCCTAAAGCTTTTCTAGGCTAGGGCAGAACAGGATAGTAAAACAAAATTGATGTGGGGCCCCATACCCTCCACGGCCACACCAATACTGATATCAGCATAAATACGAGGACTGTAGTGCTCCAACTGTGGCAAATTCCCAACTCAAGTAGAGTCAGGTAAGAATCAACCCGCCTTAAGCCAAGGACTTGTCACCTAGAACTATAAACATACATCAATATATCAAAGTAGCGAAAGCAGGAAATAGTATAGTATAACATCCACATCACAGCATAGTATAAAAGAGTAAGAGAAACAGTAACTCAATTCAAAGTGCAGAAAGTAAATACATCTAGAATTTAATTATTATACACTGAATTAAAAGAAAGAAAATATCTCTTAAACTCACTGCAGAAAAAGGAAAATAAAATTTAACTAAATGGCAGTATGAAGATCTTCCTCCTGCACTGGCTCCTCTTCTGCAGAACCATCAATGAAAAACTCCAAATTTGGCATTTGTCGGTATCACAAATGTCTGGGCCCCAGCCAATAAAAGAAAAAGGTTACAGTTAGACAAATTGTCTAAGTATATTCTATGTTATTTAAGTGAACTGAGCATTTAAGGATATCACATTTAATTACTTTAAATATGCAAGCAATATAGGATGTATCAAGCTACAAAGAATTGGATAGTTATAAGCTATTCATATATAACTGATCATCAAATATGTACAAGACATGAATTTAGAACAAGGTGAGGCTAAAGAAGCAAAAATAACCGCAAGTACTAAAATAAACTGATCATAATATGCTTATGATCACATGATGACATACTGGTTTTATAAAAGTAAACTATACTGAAAAGTGCTAAAATGAACATATAAAACTAGCATCCTAAACATGATAATATCTAATACTACTCAATAGAAATATATATATATAAGCATGCAAATTTAATATATAAAAGGCCACTGAAGTATGTGGCAAAAGCAAGCTAAGAGCATAAATAAGCTAAAAAGTAAAGCCACTGAGATATGTGGCATAGCAAAATAAGGTACTGAAATTGAACTGAAGTAAAAGTAAGCCTAAAACATAGTACTGCCATATCAGAAATAGGCCAAACAGGGCCTCTAAATAAAAAGTCCAACATGTGTCCATCCTAGGCATCATCAGAGCTAGGTTCGAGTTGAACTTATAGAATAAGACATGTATCCCTCCCACCTAAATATTGGTCTAGGTTTGAGTCCATTCTATAATAAAACTAAAATTGATGAGGCATACTAAGCTAGGACATACCTTACTGGACTAAGGGTACTGAAAGAACTGAGTGAATGTTATGCTTTGCAAATACTAATTTAGGATGCATCTTCCATATCCTAAGTGTAGCGCCCCGCCCCGTCGCCGCGCAAGAGAGAGATAATAATAATCCAATTTGGCGGCAGAGAGGTGCGCCACTCGGGGAGGAGTATCTCGTTTCCCTGAACAGCTGAAACCAAACCCATTTGAAGGGCTGCTGACTCAACCTCAAGGATGGTTAAGAGCTAATACTTAAGATAATAGTAGTATCATTATCCTAAGTATTAGACCAATGCATACATTAGATGTAAAACACATGAGGAATCTAATATATGTATAAAATATCAGCATTTCCAGTATACTGATCACATCACAATACTACGTATAAGTAGTATATAATAGAGTATGGAAGCTAAGTAATCATCCAAAAATATTCATTACAAATGTTGTATAAAATATTTGTCTCAGAAAAGAAAAGAAAACACAACCAAAATTATTACAAATAGCTTACTAAAAAATAGACATAAAAGCTAAGTAATGAACTGAAATAAACTAAGCATAAAAGTAAAACTAGAGGAGAGTCCACTAATGCTCCACAGGCTCCTTCTGAATCTTTTAGGTGTCCTCCTGACCTGGCTCAATATACTGCTCAAGATCTAGCAAATTGTCGGATCCCAAAAGTATCTCGTGTTTAATAATAAGTCTAACAAATCGAAACTAATCTAAACATTTCTAATTAATCATTTAACATTTACATAATGTATGTAAATCTACAGTAATACTATAAAGGTAACTAAAAGTATAAAATTGTATAAAACTGTACAAACTTGAAGTAAAGTAAAGTAAAACTAAACTATAAATTGAATACTGAAAGTAAACCAAAATAGTAATGGATCTAAAACTGAGTAATAATATGTAAAACCATGATGTATGTCACTGAAGTCATGCATCTGTATATGCCACTGATGCAATATGATACTGAAACCGTGCATCTGAATATGCTAAAATACTGTATGTATTGATTTGCAACCAAAATATCACTGAATGGGTATGAATCGTACGGTTCAATGTCTACATATATCCGAATGGGAATCCAGTACCAGTCATTCTACAAATTCCTCGATTGATATATGCAACATTTCATAATTCATAAAACATTACTGATACTCATATGCAATGCTCATGTTCATACTCATGCTCATGCTCATGCTTCTAAGCTACATGAGATAAATCCATAAAATGCTTTAAAATTCAATAATAAATTCAAGGTCTCCATTGTGCAGAATCCTACTAAAAGGATTCTGATTCCTAGATTATAGTCTCAATAATTGGTTAAACTTGAGAATTTACTTAAAATTATTAGATGAGATGATGGCATACATATATTTAGCATATTTCCAAAAAAGGTGAATTTAACCCTTAGCTTGTTTTAAACTGCACTTATCGAAGCGTACTTTGATAGAAGGCAGAACCCGATCACAGTTTATATCTCAAGCTAAGCTGTTAAATGACCTCATTATAAGCATACTTAGTGTTCTACGCAAAATGACTTGAGATACTTAGTTTACTTAAAACTACACTTATCAAAGCGCACTACGATAGGAGGCAGAACCTGGTCGCAGTTTACATCTTAAACTAACGATCTTATTCACTAATTATAACACTCTTAGTCTTAGAAGATTTACTCTAACGGAACTGTATTCGTGTAATCCCTCGGGATATCACCTGGTCATAAGTCCACATTGAAGTGAATCAACCAATCCTGAATACTACTGAATAATCCAGCACTATAGGTATACCCTATTATACCCCACCAATAATCTGGGTTCAGAAGATTCTATTTAATCAACAAGAATTTATCAAAGCTATGAATCATTACTCTAAATGGGTGAGTTCTACATAAGGCTCCAAGAATCTGATCCAAAAAGATCACTCAATATTGATTTCTACTATAATGTAAAAGTTCCATTCCAACCGTTTTAGGTGATTCCTACCATGAGGTGTCAAGCTCAACTTATAAGGTTATGAAGGATCATCTAAGATTCCTACCACAATAAGTTACAAAAGTTCTTCCTACCTGAATGTATCAATAATTAAGGTCTTTAAATATTTCAAGAAAGATCCTAAAGCAAGACTCTTAAGATCTCACTTTTCTACTTCTTAAGTTAATATTCAAGGTTTACTTATTAGACTTGGATTAAAGTGATTAGATCAGATGATTAAAATTCACCTAATCCTTTGTTATTCTATAATTATGGGATGAAATCAAAGATATTATTATAGTTATATCATTTTATAAATCATTATAATTTTGTTATTCATCTTATGCTAATAGTCTTATAAAAGAGAAAATTAAATATCTCAAGTTTAGATTCAGATGATTCAATCACACAGATTTAATATTAACCTTATCACTCCTAATTCAATGATTTAAG
This sequence comes from Gastrodia elata, assembly GCA_016760335.1. NCBI lineage: Eukaryota > Viridiplantae > Streptophyta > Magnoliopsida > Asparagales > Orchidaceae > Gastrodia > Gastrodia elata. The sequence goes on along the minus strand of CM028671.1, from coordinate 19,673,356 downwards.
ATCAATATCAAATCATATGTCTTATTGAAATAATGTCAATTGAATTATCTTACAATCAAGTTAATTGATTAAGGTGATTAAAATTTAGATCTTAATCAGACAAGTTAGGATCTAACCCCTAGCCTTACTAAAATTAAGACCAATAGTTGATTTATAGATCAATAACATATTAATATATTTTTGGTGTATTATTGATGTCAAATTTTAGATTTAAATTAAGTATTATTTACTTAATAAAATTTTCAAGATTCCATTATAGATTAATATCAACTAAGCACATTTAAGTGTTCAATTAAATGTTAAAGTTTTCTAGCATACATCTTAAAATCATGAAAGCATAGGAATGTAAAATGACATAAAATAGAAGGTAATCAATGCTAACCAAATTCTAAATCCAACCAAATGGGTTAGCACTTGATTACAATTCTAAAAGACTTAGGTTTCATGTAATTTGGTTATTAAGATCTACTTAGCCATTACAAACATTCAAGGATCCTACTTTTTAATATTTTGTATAAAATTTGATAAGAGATTTTAAGCGCATATTATAAAGAATATATCTTTCAATTTTAATTTTCACATAAAATTTTATGTAATACTCAATTTAGACCCACTAGGGTCCTAAGGACCTTAAAATACAAAAACGGTGAACTTTTGGCCATTTCAGCCAATTTTGCGCCAACCCGGATCTTTTTAGGCGCTACGGCACGTTGTGACGCGGTGCGGCACGTTGTGACGCGGTGCGGCACGCTACAGCGCTTTTAGGTGCTGCGCCGCGCTACGGCGAAAAATCATGCTGTGGTCCGCTACAGCGCTTTTGATGCTGTGGCGCGCTATAGCGGGACCAATCCGAGAGCTGGATGCTACGACGCGCTGCAGCGCTTTCAAGTGCTGCGGCGCACTATGGCGGATCAACTTGCGGAAATACTGTTCAATTAATTTTTCTTCTGGTTTCATATAGTTTTCTAGAAATGATGTTGCGGCCCGCTGTGGCGCGCCAGAGCGGTCCAACTTGTGGGTTACTGTTCAATTAATTTTTCTCTTGATTTCCGATAATTTTCCACGAAATTATGCAGCAGCCCGCTACGGTGCCTTATGGCGCACTGCAGCGGTTTGCTTTCAGGACATTATTTTAGCTCCAGAAGTGCTGCGATGCGCGGTAGCTTGCTATGCTGGATTCAGATCAAACTCGGGCGCTACGGCGCAATGTAGCGTCCAACGGTGATTTCGGCTGTGCGAAAACTATGAATGGCCACATTTCAAGCTCAAATACTCTCAATACAGAGTATTCCAAGAGCGATGTCATATTTCAATAGAAATGTCTTTCTGATACTTTTCTATCTATATTAAAATCGGCACAAATGGATTATTCTAACTATATAAAACATGCAATTGAAGGCTCAGGTATACGAAATAAACGAAAAACAGATCATGCAAATTTCAAAGTAATATGATGCTTAAATGAACCCAATGACTTCCAAACATAATCATGGATCTTCTAAATATACAAAACAGCATGATAACAACATGAAGTAAACAAGAAAGGAGAGAAAATGGGTACCTTAGTCTTTAGAAGAGGAAGAAAGAACTTTAGAAAGTTTGGAGGAGAAACTTCTTCTTCTTCTTCTTCTTTAGCACCAAACTCAACAATGGGGGAAGGGTGGAAGCTTAGGAGCCTTAACTTGACAGCCAAAAAATGAAGATGAAGAGCTGAGCTTCCATGTATAGGAGATGAAGGAATGGGGAGGCCATCATGAGCTAAGGAGGAGAGGGATGGCCTTAGCCATCAATGCACAATGGGGAGGTAATGGGTCAACCGAAAAAAGGAGAAAGGGGAGAGGGATCAGCCGAATGGGGAGCCGACTAGGAGGGAGAGGAAAGAAAAATTAGAGAAAAAATTAAGAAATAAAATACTTAATTCCTTTTATAATTTTTCAATTTATTAAAAATTTAGATTTTACGAGCGCGCTCCAAAAATTTCCAAAAATTCACCCCTAGCTAATTTGGGGGTGAGGAATTCAACGGCGAAGTCAGATTTCGATCCCGACGAGTATTTAATTATTCTATTTTTTGGTGCATTTAATTATATTAAAGTATTTGCAAAATTCAACGACTTTCAAACGCGTACAAAATATCACCCCTAGCTAATTTGGGGATGACGATCACAACGACAAAGTCAGATTTTAATTTCGAGGTCAAAATAAATACCTCAATTTTCTAATTAATTAGATATTAAAATATTCCAAAATATTTAATTTAGCTCCGAATTGCTCAAAATCTTTAGGGATTAGTTCAAGCGACTAGATGAACTTAGTTAAGATATGATTAAGCTAAAATTAAGCTGGGTAACAAACTTGGGTTATTACACTAAGTTCTACTATTATGCTCAAGGAACAATGCTCAATATTCAAGGTGTGTAGAGCAATCAAAGTCAAAATAAGCAAGAGACACTACTAAACTTATGTGGTATCTGTTGTTGTCCTAATTATTTAAATCTAACTATTCTAATAAGATACAAATTTAGGATCTCCAATATCCAGTTATTGAGTATAACCTCCGATTTTTGACCTTAATGTTAACATTAGAACTTAACACATTCTAATTCATAATCATATGATGACTATAAAGGTTTAAAGTAAATAAATCAATGATTTAATTATTGTTATTATACTCTCTTAACCCAGACCTTAATTAGATAAATCAAGATCTAAGGATTCTGGATCCAAACTCCACATATGGGGTTCAAATCTTAAATCTAAGGTAATATCCTAATAAGGATCTAGAGCTCACACTCAGGCATAATCTAAAGGTGAAGAATCTTATAAGCTGAAGGATTTCAAAAGTTATGACCTTAATGAAAGGTTATTATAAGATAAAATAATCAATCAAGAAATAAGAATCTAAGATCTATATTCAATCTTTAGAACAATTATATTATTCTATAAATTGAGTAAATCCTACACCCACAAGTAGATTTCAAAAGGATTAAATAATTAATCACTTAAGGAACTCCAAAGGAGATAATTCAATTCAATTAGATGATCTAAATTCTAAGATCTAAGATCTAAGATCTAGGATCAAAGGTTTGATCACTTAGATCTAAACTAATAAGTCTAAGCTTAGGGTTATTTAAGGCTTTTGCTTTTGTTTTCTTTAAGACTATAATTTATGAACAACTTTGATAAGAAAACTAGGATTAAAAACTGTAACTTTAATATTGATTAAGCTAAGCCTTTTATGAAGGGTCTTAAGAAACCTTAAGATCTTAAGGGCTTACTTAAGGATTTTAAGATTTAAACACTATGATTCATTCATGAGATGATACAACTTAGCAATTTATGTTAATATATTTCATTATTGATTATAATCACTTTACTTGAGATTTCTAAGATTTAAGGGTACTTAAACATATTTTGGGTCAAAATAACCAAAATATCCCTCTTAAGGCTAAAATTAAGATTTTAAGATTTAATCACCTAAATTGATTCAAGTCTGTCCTAATAAGTTTCATATTGATAATGAAGTGGAATAGACACTTATCTTAAGATTTTGATATCTTAATTAGCTTACTTAGCACTAATTACAATTTAAGGCCCATTTAGGTGATTAAGGAAATTAGGGCATACTAGAAGGATCTAAACACATTTACAGGCTCTACTATACTCAATAAGGCATTAAGAATTAGATTCACCATAATCAGAGGTTAATCTAAGACTTAACTCACTAATCTTATTTTAAGGTAATTAAGAGGTGATTAGTAATTCTAATGGTCTCTAATTATCTTTAATGGCTTAAATAGGTTCTCCATAGTCTTATGAGCAATCAGAGACCTAAATCAATATTTTTAGACATTAAATGAATTTATTATATTTAAGTAAAAACAAAAAAGCTTAGGTAATTATTTTAAATCTAACCATTAGATCATTAATATTATTTTATATTATTATTCTTTGCATTTTTCTGATTAAAATAGTATATGAGATCATACTATTTGGATAAGTATAATTAAAGTTATTTCATTAACTTAATCTGTATTTTTATTTAAATCAAACCATAGGTCAATTATTTATCCATTAATTAACATAAGAAAATTAAATCCATATATTTATTTATTTATCCGCGGCCCGAAATCAAACCGCGCGGGTCGAGGTCGAACCCGGCCCGCTATTGTGGATCTTCTTTACGGATACCTCCCCGACGCTAGGATCCCTAGGGCTAACTCCCAATGCTAAATTCTCCGCGCTCCGGCTATGCCGCACCTGGATCTTGACAGCTAAGCCAGAATGAACTACGAACCCCCATTTGAGACACACCAGAACACTGGGATGTTACTCAACCAAGATGATTCCTAAGACGCACCTGTGAGGATTGAATTCTCCTTACAGAGCTAACAACGTGGGCTGGGCTCTAAACTTACACGTTTAGGGATTGAAGGGGCATCGATTGGGCAACTCGATTGGTCCCCAGCATGGAGGGCTCAATGGGGTGCTACTCGCGGCATTTTACGGATGCAGATTCGCTCTGTGTCGATCCATCCTAGTCGAATCGATCGATCAGATCGAGCCCAGTGATTGCAATTAGTCTACAATCACTCCAAAAGGGATTTAGATTTCAAGATAGGGCTCAATGCCTCGAGAAAATGCCGATCTCCCGTGACTTAAGGATCGACTGCCAGTGCACACTCAGACGGGATTATGCCATCTGGTCCATTGCTGGACCCCTTCCAGAAGTCCTAGGCACCTATTAGGGAACTAAGGTAAGGCCTTATCACAGCATTTAAGGTCCAATTGAATGCAAGTCGAGTTGAAACCAGCTCAATAGAGGAATGGGTCAACAGCTATACCTGAACTGAGACAGAGAGATGACGAGCCGCACACAGCAGGCACCACTAGTATGCTCGAGCTCCTCCTGGATGCTTGGGAGTTTGAACACCAAACCACACCCTCTATCAGCAGTTCAAGCTGCGGGTTTAGCCGAGATCGCCGAGAGCTTCAGGAGAGATGCAGCTGAGAATTAGGGGATCACGGTGAGCAAAGGGACTCACTGTGATTCCTAGGAGATATTTATATGTTGAGGGAAGGCCCAGGGGTGGCTGCCGAGGTTAAGAGCCAAGGCACGGGCTCGGCCCGAGCTGTCTCCACCACTCGACTCTAATGGGATACCGCCAGCCTTCAGGTTGTCTAGGCGGGCTTGGCCAAAAACGGGAAGATCCTAACGGTCTAGGTGACCTGGCAAAGGAGTGGTAGACATGATCAACGTGGCTCGTACGAGTGAATTTTCTATGTCAGGTCGGGGATCTCACCGGGACGAAGGTGAACAGGGCGAGGTTCTTGGCAGCCGTCTGATGGTGAAGCCGTTAGAGATGGACAGCCTGATGGAGCTTTCAAATAACAGATATGTGGGCAAGATCTTGATCGTTGGATATGTGTTGATGATCTGACACTCCAAATTAAATCACAACACATTTTATCCTGCCGTTGGATGGGGGAGCTGAGATGCGTGCAGATGCATCCAGTTGCTAGTAACTATGCGCCGCTGTCGGGACCCCGCAACAGATCTGCCGTGATCCTGGCAGCGAATCCCACTTTAAAATTATAATTATTTAATTTAATAAATATTAACTCATTTAATAATTATCTTTAATTCTAATTGATTTTATAAATCCAATTTAGGATCAAATGAGCTCCAAAAATTCCCAAAAATTCACTCTTTGCTAATTAGGGCATAAGGAACTCAAAAATAAAATCAAATTTTAATTTGGAGATCAATTTAATTTATATATTTTTTAAGGCTCAAAAATAGGCAAAAATACTAAGATTTTTAATTTAGCTCCAATTGATCCCAAGCATCTAGGGTTATGTTTAAATGACCCATTGTGTCTAATGGAGTCAGAATTAGAGCTTAGTTTAGCTTAATTAATCTGGATTTAGCTAAGGTAACAACTATGGTTATTATAACTGAAGAGGTAGTAAATACAAATATAGTAAATTTTAGTTATTTTACTTTTGCTTCTGAGGACACATCCAAAAGCAACTAAGGAGTCAAACACATCTGCAAGACTATACGGGTTCCAAATTTAACACACACTCCTCATTGAGTAATATTGAGTATCCTTATTACTCCGTACCCCTGTCTATTAAGGTAAATATGCACCATAACTTACTAGAATATAACTAAACCCAAGGCAACTATTGTCCTAATTATTCTAAGTTTTTATTTTATGCACAAAGTTCTCTTACATGACATGTTCAATGAAATAAGCACAAATACAAGAAATGCGTACCATAAATAATCAAGTAGTGAGCAAGGGACTCTTCTACATATGGTGACACTATTGTTATCTAATTAATCATTTTAACTATTCCAAGTTATACAGCTTAGAAGCACAACCTTGTAAGTTACAAAATATTAGCACTAAATAAGTCCTAATATGTGGCACCCCGCCCCCTAATTCGCAAGATTAGACTTAAGGGGAGGTGTGCCACTCTGGCAAATCCCTCACTTATCATTGGATAAGATAAAACCACAATTCACATAATAAGAAAACGATGTGCACATAATGCATACATAAGATCAGTCATTAAATCAATACAAGTACAGAGTGCGGAAGCAAACAAGTAGATAGTATATTCATTTCACCATAAATCAATCGAGAGACAAAAATGAAAAGTGCTCAAAAATAATAGTGCAGAAAAGAAAATACAGTCATAATGGTACCTGTATTATTACAAAATTTACGTAAAGTTTAAAATAAAATAAAGAGCATCTCTGTGGCGCCCCACCCCTTAATCCACAAAATTAAGCTAAGGGTTGATGTGTCACTTTAGAAAATCCCTCACTTATTATTAGATTAAGGTGTAATCCCCAATCTACTAATAAGGGAAGGATATGCCATGGATAAAGCAGCAGAATCATTCACTAAGTATATACATTCATCAGAGTGCGGAAGCAAAGATAATCAAATATGCTACATCCAATCCACCATAATACAAGTAAGAAGTAAACATGTAGCTCATGATAAAATAGTACAGTAAAAGAACATACATAAGCACCTGAATTATTATAAACATTAAATAAGTCTTAATGAAAAAGGATAAAGCTCTCAACCTCACAAAATAAAAGGGAGCTAAGCTAAGGATCTTCAGCGGCAGCACGCTCCTCCTCTTGAATTTGATCTTCAGAAGGCTCGACTACCTCGAATAATTTGGAATCTATCATTATTGTCTTCACAATGATAGGGCCCCAGCCAAAGAAAAAATCTCGTTAAACATATTGTCTAAGTACATTTTACGCTATTAATATTTCATGAGTTTTATGATATCACCATTTCACATAGACTATAAAAACAAGTAATGCATAAGGGTGCAATAAGCATACAAAGGAAGGAATAAGCTATAAATAAAGGCATTTATAATTAAGAAATATGTGAGCTAATGAACATACCAAAATACCAAGGTTGTAATAATGTTAGGCATATAAGTATAAATAAAGTAAAGAAAATACTAAAGAAAAAAGACTCATCCTAAACATGCTTAAGATAACTTAATATATGTGGGTTAAAAATAAATAATCTGACTGTGATATGAATAGCAATAATGAAAAGTAGCATCCTATAAGTAAGTAAGTAAAATAAAGCTAGCTGAAGTAAAGTGTAATAGTAAATAGTGAAGTAAACAGTAAATAAATATGTAAGTACTGCCATATTAGAAGAGAGTTAATCTAGCATGCTGATATCAGAAGGATTCTTAGCTTCAACGCGGAAGCTAAGTCGATAAAATATTCATAGCATCATCTGAGGCTAGGCCAGAATCACAAAATAAAAATTGAACTGAAGATGCAGTAATGTACATATGTAGAAATATTTTAATTATTTACTTTACTTCTGTGGATATGTTTAGAAGTAGCCGAGGAGTCAAGTACATCTGCAAGACTATGTGGGTTCCAAACTTAGCATAACACTCATCAATGAGTAATGCCAAATACTCTTTATTTCTGCTTACCCCTGTTCAGTAGGGTAAAATATGTCAAATCAATAAGTAACTGAATCCAATGCAAATGTTATCCTAATATTCTATGTTTTCATTTCATTCAACAACGTTATCTTGTATGACATGTTCAAGGAATAAGGCATAAAATACAATGAATGCGAAAGCACAAGTAAAATAACAGTGAGCAAAGGACTCTACTACACATTGTGACATCAATTATTATCTATTAAGCTATTCTAACCATTTCAAATTACACAAGTGCAGGATCTCCAATTCCTACTATCAAATGTAACTTAGAAGCGCGACCTTATAAGTTAAAAGCAATTAGGACTAGCAATGTCCTAATTTAGTTCAATCAGAATCGACTATAAGTTAAGAAGTAAATCATCGTGTCCTAATTGATGAATTTAGATGTTCTAAACTAAGAACTAATCAAATTCTACTAAAACTATGGATTATGAATTAAACATCACAAATTGGGTTCAATCACAGAATCTAAAGGGGTAAGTCTTAAGGGCTATGGTTTAAGTCTAAATATGAACTAATAATCAAGGAAAATAATATTAAGTAAAATCAAGGCTCAATAGGATAAATCTTCTAGTCTTAATAAAAAATTGGAAGATAAAATAATCAAAATTAAAGTATAAAAATTTAGAAATTAATAAAACTAAGATTTTATTCATTGAATAAACTATTTACTCAATAAATGAACTTTAACATATGATCTACTTCTAATCTTAAGGAAAAAAGTCCTAAGATGTAAATGAAGTTCTTAAGAAAGCTCCTAATAAAGGACTTACAGAATTTCTAAGAAGTTATTGAATGTATCTCAATCTAACTTAATTCTTTGTTTTTATTTAATTAGGGAAGTTAAGAGCGAATTTTAGCTAAGTAAGGCATATTATCCTTACTTAGAGTTTTTCAAGCCTAAATTAGGATATTTGACACCGCGCGCCGCAGCGGGTTGCAGTGGCAATATCTAAACTTTATGAAAATTAATTGAACAGTATTTTTCGCGGAATTCACCGCTACAACGTGCGGTCGCGCGCTGCAGCGGTTTATAGCGGAAATACTTGACTATATAAATTAAGCCGCCCAACTAATTGAACAGTGTTTTTCACGGAATACGCCGCTACAGCGCGCGGTCGCGCGCTGCAGCGGCCTGCTGTGGAAATACTTGACTTTATAAAATGGGCAGCCAAATTAATTGAACAGTGTTTTTCGCAGAATTCACCGCTACAGCGCGCGGTCGCACGCTGCAGCGGTCTGCCGCGGAAATATTTCTAACTCTATAAAAGCAGAAAAAATAACTAATTGAATAGTGTTTGCAGAATCGACCGCTACAGTGCGCGGTCGCGCGCTGCAGCGGTCTACAGCGGGGGACTTAGCTAATATGCTATGGACTAGGATATGCTAAAGCACGCCGCAGCGCGCTGGAGACATGACCTCTATTCTGAATTTTGTCTCCAGCCACCATTTCCTGCAGTAGCCATTTTTTGTTAAAAATGGAAGCTTTGAGGTGATATTTTGGGTAAATAAATGAGATTATTGTCACCTCACCATTAATGAAAAAATATTGCAATGATGAATTCAGAATTCTTATGGAAATTTTGGTTACAAATGAAGAGGAGAATTCAGCCTCCCCCCTCTTATAAATATCCCTCCTCTTGACTAGAAGAGAGTTCACAATTTTAGCAAAAATCTACTAAGGAGGAGAGCCAAAGGAAGAGAGAACTCCCCAAGAATGGCAAGGCAAGCTTTTGCAAAGGGAGAAGAGGAAGAAGGCAGCATTAGCGACCTAAGGAGAGGATAATTAGAAGGAGAAAAAGAATTCTGGAGAACTTCTACGGAGTATTCCTACTATCTTCTAAACTCAATCTTGTATTTTCTCTTTAGTTGACCAAGAAAGGGTCTTTATCCATGTATGTGTCTTCCTTATTTTCTTGTGTAATGAGTAGCTAAACTCCCCTTGGGGAGGGTTGGGATGAAGTCCCATTTTGCATGATGTAATTTGATGTATGAATGTTTTCCCTCAAGCATAATATATTTGTGATTTTAATGCCTTACTAAGAAATTTTCATCTAATTAGTCTTGATGTGTTTATGAAAAAAGAACTAAGAAAATCTAAGATTTAATTGTCTTGTGCTCCTTAGCTCACCTTAGGTTAGATGCTAAATTTTCAGTGCATGAAAGCTTAGAACCATGTGAGAAGGTTCTTGAGCTCAATGCACCTCAATCTAAGCTCAACCAAAGAGTTGATGCAAGTGATGCTAAGACCCACTAAATAAGCTCCTTAGCCCAACATAATTGAGATTGAGTAATGAAGTGAACATCTAAGCATCAATATAATAGCTTGTTCACATCAGCATAATCATAATATGGTTGGAGAAGTATTTGTAAAAGATGTACATGTAATACACAAACATAATTGTGCTGTATAGCTATAGAAATGAAAACAAATAACAACGATAAATCCCTACACAACTACGATTACAGCACAACAGGAAAAACTATGAGAGAGAAGAAATCAGTTGCAACAGTGAAAGAGGTGAAAATACAAGAAAAGTTTATGCCCACATGATTAAAGGTTAAAACAAAATTACAAGCATGACATTCTAAAAAATTAACTTTTGGGAGCACTGCCCTTAAACCTTCATTATCCCTTTGACCCTCACAACTTGGATGGGCAAGTTGATCACCACCCAGGGGTTCTGCCCCTATGACCCATTTGCATAGCGTGTGTTGGGTTTAAAACAACTTTGAGGCAGACACAAAATATTTACAATAACAACACCAAGCTTTAGTTCACTAAGCGGGATCAGCTACCTAAATTATGTGTTTCTTTTATGCATGATTAAATAAAAGCCTTTTCTTAAGTTCCAAATAGAGAAAATTCTTTCTATGAATTTTTTTTCATATCTTTTTTGATTTTTTCTTAGTCTTTTAATATGAGAAAAAATTATACACTCAATTAAACATCAAACTGCGTAAGCTTAATATAATCAAACCATTTTAAATAACATTTTCTAATCTTATCCATTATTAGGGCTACTCTAGCCTTTTACGAATGAATTCATTTCACATCTTATTCTATTGAGTATATCCACTTATCCACCCTAGTGCTCTCATATCTATAACACTTTCTCTTAATGCTCAAAATTTTCTTATTTGTAGCCCAATGGTTTGGTTGCTAAGTATCAAAATTAAAATGATTTGATTGCTAAACTAACTTAAGCTGGCTTAAGCTTGTTATATTAAAACTTATTTGGTTCTGGCTTAAACATATTATTTAAGCATGTAAGTAATGAATATTAATTAATTAATTTTTTAAGTATAATTAATGACATTATAATTAAAATAATTATGAATAATAGTAACTTATTAAATTTTATTAATTAGTATCTAATAATGAGTAGCTAATAATAATATTTAACATTTATTACATACATTTAATTATAATTTATAGATAATAAGTAATAATTATTAATTAGTAATTAATAATTACTTATTAAAAATGAATGATTAATAATTAATAAATAATAATTTCTAATTTAAAATTAAAATTAGTCATCAATTATTTATTAATTATTAATCAATATTGCAAGTTAATATCTATAATAAATACTAACTATTAATTAATTATTTTTTGTTATAGGTAATGTTATTTTATAATAAATTAGTAAGCTTGTTATATTGTAATTATAACAACTTAATAATTTTTAATCACTAATTAATTGATATAATTTATTAATAATATTATTAATTATTTGATAAATTATAATTCATTAATATTAATATTTAAATTTTATTAAATAATAATAAAGTGTATCAATAATAATTATTAATGAGTTAATAATTATTTAATAATAATTAATATTTACTGATTGTTAATTATAGTTAATATATTATTAATGACTAATTATTAATTTTAAACAATCAATTTAAGACAAAGCTGTTTAAACTTGCACTTCATATAATCTAATTTAGATTTACTATAATAAAAATCCTTAGATTCTAAAATAGTATTCCTTAAGTTAAATTTGATTTAACCCCATCTTTTGCTTTATTAATTAAAAGAATTTCACCAATAAAGACATGCACCAAGAAACTTTTTGTTGAATATTTCAGTGATAACATCCATAATTAAAGCAAATAAATATACATTAAGAGTGTAATCTTGATTCAACTCAATGAAAATGGGAAAACCATTAGACAAGCCACATTTTGATTGATCAAATGTTACAATCTTTAATACGCGCCCTTTATTACATCAATATAAGTTACACAAAGATCTCTATTTAAAAATCTCCAAAGAAGTCTTGATAGTTTTTATCATAAGCCTTTTTAAGGTTGATAAAAAATGAATAATAATTATATTTTCTTTCTCTAGAATATTCTATTAAGCTTCTTAATAAGTATATGGCCTTTATGATAGATCTACCTACTTAAAATTAAATTGATTTTGTGAAATTTTGGTATCTCTTCATAATTTGGTATCAATCAATCTCTCTCAAAATTTTAACATATAGCTTCTTAACTGACTTTCTCTATGAATTGTATTATCTTGAGCATTGCTTTTATTTTTATAAATTTATACAACAATACTTTTTCACTCATCTACCATTTTTTTAATCTTCAAAATTATGTTAAATATTGTGGTAAGCTAAAAAAATTCATCATCAATTATTTCATACATTAATAGGGATGTTATGCAGTCACATTTTTTTCATTCTTCATTCCAAACCTCAATTTTACTTGATATATAAAAGTGCACTTGTTATTATTTTCAATTATTAAATTTATTCTTATTAATTGTATTAATATATATATTCTATTAAATAAATTAGTATAATAATTCATCAATTTATATTAAATATTTTCATCATTGAAATAAAATTTTTATATTGTCCATAATATTTAGTATAGTCTTCTTCTTATCGCCTTATTTCTACCACCACATATTTTTACTATTAGTGCTATTAAAATGCCAACATAGATGGATGAACTATTTTACCAAGCATTTTAATGAATGATGTAACAATTCAATTAATTTGTAAATTTAATAGTTATAAAAATAATCTCAATTGCACTTTTATTTATTGTACTAATAAAATTTAGATTTAACATGCTTTAAAGAGAATAAAAAGCGAAGAAACTTAAGGATTGATATATGACAATTTTTTAGGTGAGAAATTTCTTGGTTTACCAAGTTATTTACTGTGATTTTGAAGACTAAAAAGATGGCAGGTGAGTGGAGAAAGAGTATTGTTATACATATATACAAGAATAATGGCGATGCTCAAGACTGTGCTAATTATAAAAGAATCAAGTTAATGTGTCGTACATTGAAATTTTGGGAGAGAGTAATTGAATTTAGATTTCGAAGGCATACATGTACTTCTTATAGCCATGCATATATTAAAAGGTGTGATGGAGAAATTTAGAGAGAGAAAAGAAAATCTCATTTAATTTTTATTGATTTTGAAAAGGCTATTATAATAGAGTACCAAGATAAGTTTCTTAGAGAGATTTGGAGAAAAAATGAATTTATGCTGCTTATATTTTTGTTATTCTAAATATGTATAATGAGTTGTAACTTGTGTTCAATTGCAAGTTGGCTTGTTTAATAATATTTTTGTCAAATATTGGATTAGCTCAACTCTCATCTTATATCTTTTTTCTTTAATTATGGATGTTTTTATAAACTTTCAAGAGTTTTTGGTGCTTTTTATTTGCAAATGACATTCTTTTAATTAAGTTGTGGAGGACTACTTTAAAATCTAAAGATTTCGCCTTAGTAGATTTAAAACAAAATACGGGAGTGTAAGTTCAATTATATTAGAAGCTCAAATCTTGATGACAATTATTGAGGACCATGTGATCATGATGAACGAGTGGTTCAAATACCTTGGTTCTATTTTTCAAAATAATGGAGAAATAGAGAGCGATGTGATTAATAGGATCCAAGATGGTTCGATGAAATGGAGAAGTGCTTCTCGAATAAGTGCAATTTTATAATCCCACTCAAATTTAAAGAAATTTTTTTAGAGTAGATATAGGACAAAGTATGCTATATGGGGCTAAATGTTGGCTAATAAAAAGATACTTGCCAATAAAATAAGTATTACAGAGATGAGGATGCTTGGGTGGATGAGTTGAGTATCTTTGTAAGGATAGAATGAGAATGAGTTCATAAGTAATAAGGTTAGAGTGGCTCCAATAGTGGATAAGCATTGTTTGGGCGTATTAAGCATAGACCGTGGAATGCCCTTGTTAAAAAAATTGAGTTTATTAATTTTTCCCATATTAAAAGAGGTAGAGGGAGGCCAAAAAATGCTAGAAGAAACTATTATGAATGATCTTATCTATTTGGAACTTAGGGAGGGGATTTTATTTGATCGTGCACAATGGAAACAAATGATTTATCTAACCAACCCCTCCTAGCGGGATTAAGGCTCGATGTTGTTGTTGTAGTGTTATCAAAATTATGTTTTCTAAAATTTGTAACATCACTCTTAAAAATAACAATATTACACTTTTTAAGATTTCAGTATTTAATTTTAAGATAAATCTTAGATTTAGTATTTTTTTCTTACTTGCTACTTTCAAGCCTAAAACTATTAACTGATGTTGGTTGCCAAGCAATCACCTTACATAATTTAATAATTCTTGCAATATTAATAATCTCTCTTAAAAAAATTAATCAACCTAGGTTTTAAATGCTTCTCGAGTGTTGTGCAATCCTAAAATCCCACTCAAAAATAAAATAAAAACTTTATAGAACAACTATTCGACTATGTTATATAGAGGGCTGAATGCTGGTCAACAAAGAAGTAATTTGCTGATAAAGTAAGTGTTACAGAGATGAGATACCTAGGTGGATGAGTGAGTATAGTCATAAGGATAGAATGAGAATTAAGTTTATTCATAACCAAGGTTGGAGTGGGTCCAATAGTGGATAAGCATGGTTCGGGTGTATTAAGCGTAGATTGTGCAATGCCCTTGTTAGAAGAAATGAGTATTAATTTCACTCATATTACAAGAGGAATAGGGGCAAAAAAAAATATGGGAAGAAATTATTAGGAATGATCTTATTTATTTGGAACTTAAGGAGGGGCATCTATTTGATAATGCACAATAAAAAAATAGTATTAATTTTGTCCATATTAAAAGAGGAAGAGTGGTAAAAAAAGAAATGAGAATGAACTATTAGGAATGATTTTATATAGTTAGAACTTAGGGAGGGGCTTCTATTTAATAATGCACAGTTGAAACAAAGGATTCATCTAACTGACCCACCTAATGGGATTAATGCTCGATATTGTTGTTGTTGTAATGCTATCAAAACATCATTTTCTAAATGTTAGAATTTCACTTTTAAAAATATCAATAAGATATTACTATCCAATTTTAAGATATATCTTAGATTTAGTATTTTTTTCTTACCACTCTTTTCAAGTCTAAAACCGTTTGGTTGCCAAGCAATCATCTTAAATAATTTTATAATTCTTGCAATATTAATAATCTCTTTCCCTTAATAAAACTAATCAATCTAGGTTTTAAATGTTTTATTTTTAAAAGTGATTACATATTCATTTCTTTTCTTAAAATAAATATTAGCAATCATTACATCATAAGATATAACAACTCTAAAATCATCATTTCCTTGTTAATCTCTCCAAAATTAAATTCACTATAAATACAAGTAAATTTCTAACCATTTTTTTAATATATTCATTTAAATCTCTTCCAATTTGTAACGTTTTCTTTTGAGGTATTCATTGAACTAATTCTTCTAGATCATGCAAAAAAAAATTTTATGCTTGTATTTATTTTTTTCTTAGGGGCATAAATACATACGGTTAAAAGTTATTTCTTTAGTTATGTTCTTTAAATATTCAACTTATTTGTCATTTACTTTACCGCTTTTCATCTTTTAAAGTTTTATTTCGGAGGACACGCACGCCATTTTTGATTTGCCACTTTTGAGTTGCACAAAGCATGTACAACCAAAATACAAATTCATGATTTGCCATTGCATCCTCTTAGTAGAATGATTATGACTGAAAACCCATAAATATATTATGATTTACTGAAATCTTATCCTGCTATGCTGCTAGTCTTTCTCTGCAAATTTCTTACTTTACATGAAACTGTTCAAGACGGCTAAATATAAGTTATAAAGCTCAATAAACTAAACACTATATAAATCTCACTATTAGAGTATTCCGGTCTTCACAGAGTAGTAAGAACACTAGTTGCTAAGTTAACAAGTTTTCTCCCCTATTTGTGCCATCTTTAGCTGTCCTGGATCAAGAAATTGAAGAAAAGTGAGGGTACGAGCCATCCAATATCAAAAGGAGTAGCATGTTTAAGAACTTCAGTAATTAATCTTAGTAGATCTAAAATAGAATATATGGAGTGTAAGTTCGATTGTATTAAAAGCCCAATATCGATGACAAAATTATTGAGGATCATGCGATGATGAAGAGCAAGGGGTTCAAGTGTATCGGTTCATTTATTCAAAATAATGAGAAATAGATGTGAATAATAGGATTCAAGCTGGTTGGTTGAAATGGAGGTGTGCTTCTTGAGTGTTATGCAATTCTAAAATCTCACTCAAAAATAAAATGAAAATTATATAAGGACAGCTATACAACTAATTATGTTATACTGGGTTGAATGTTGGCCAATAAAGAAGCAACTTGCTGGTAAAGTAAGTGTTACAGAGATGAGGATACCTAGGAATGAGTGAGTATATTCGTAAGGATAGAATAAGAATTAAGTTTATCCGTAACAAGATTGGAGTGGGTCCAATAGTGGATAAGCATGGTTCGGGTGTATTAAGTGTAGACCGTGCAAAGCCCTTGTTAGAAAAAATTAGTATTAATTTCACTCATATTACAAGAGGAATAGGGGCCAAAAAAAAATTGGAAAGAAATGATTATGAATGATCTTATTTATTTGGAACTTAGGGAGGGGCATCTATTTGATAATGCACAATGATTAAGACTCAAAACCCATAAATATGTTATGTACTTTATCTTATCCTACTCTGCTGCTAGTCTTTCTCTGCTTTCCTTTACATGAAACTGCTCAAGATGGCTAAAATAAGTTATAAAGCTCAATAAACTAAAATCACTATAAATCTTACGTGGTAGGCTATAAGTTTAGTTTACATCTGAAGTTAATAGTACAAATGTACATAAACATAACATGAAAAAGGAAGCCAAATGCATATACACTGAAA
Source organism: Gastrodia elata (assembly GCA_016760335.1). Classification (NCBI taxonomy): domain Eukaryota; kingdom Viridiplantae; phylum Streptophyta; class Magnoliopsida; order Asparagales; family Orchidaceae; genus Gastrodia; species Gastrodia elata. Next base: position 19,656,118 of record CM028671.1, on the reverse strand, counting down.
TCTTTGTTTAGAAAACTGGACCAACCAATCCGGATGGTTAAACTGTGAATCAAAAAAATTACCGCTCCAGAGACCTGAAAAAATCTTAGTTGAACTGTCCTATCGCAAAATCGAGCCAGTTCAACCCCACAAACCAATTAAAAATTGTTGTACACACATTAAGCACCTAAATTTTAATTTTTGTAGATGTTACATGACAGACTGAGAATACATGTTTGCGTTCACACACAAGTGCACGTGGTCTGAAGTAATAAGGAATTGTGAAGTTTCAAGATTTTGTCCACTGAGAACGGTGTGTTTCGTTACTAAAGTATATTTGATTTTACTGATGTTTGAAGAATGATTAATTATTTGATTTATGGTTCTAATTTTGGCAATCAAAGTTTTTTAAATTAGAAACTGATTGTTAAAAAAGTAGGGAGAGTTGGGTTTAGCATGCAATTCATTAAGGATTTGTGTGAGTACTCTTCTTTATCAACTTTTAGTATCAAATGATTTAGTTGTTTGAATTATAATCAAGAAACTTAATCTTCTCCAGGATGTTCCTCAATTGTACTAAGTTTTGCCTAGTGCTTAGAGATGAATATGAAATGGTTCAATCTCGACACATAGACCCTCATGTGACCAATTTTGGTTGAATTTCATACTTACGTCTAAGTTAGTTATCACATGAGCTTGATTCTACCGATGACTCACATGCGTCAGTTCTAGGCTTATCTAAGGGAGAGAGCAATTAGGCTAAATGGGTTATGTCACATCACCCACAAGAACACATCACATCTTAATCATCGCGTAAACCTAGCACGAGCTATGGAGCTCAATCGGTGGCTCTTGGCTTACACACATCAACTTCTCAGCTTAGCCAAAGAAACTATGCTACGATGCTCATAGAGCTTGCCATTAGGCTCTAGGCAAGCATGCACATATTCTTCGCATAAACTAATAGTAAGCCGTGGAGCTCAAATAGTCATTATTATTTTATCGCTCTGTTCATACTCTTAGATCTGAGGATTTGCATTGGTCATCCTCATTCGGCAAATGCTGTCACTGACATTCGCAGCGAGGACGCTCAATATGCAAACCCTTAGTTCTAATAGAATCACTAGCTTGATGATTTCAACGTTAAAATATTTATCTTCTTAAAATGTAAACAAACAAAACTGTTCATCCAAGCATTCTCCACATCATTCAATCAACATATTGACTAAATAAAGTATTCATTGATAATTCAAAGTACAAACACTTTTTCCCTTAAATTATTACATGCATGTGCCCAACTCTCCACAATGAGGGTTTAGGCTTTCATTGAAAAGGAAAGACAAAAAAGCAATTAAGAACTGAGAGCATTTTCATGTCTCTTACAGAAAAGAAAATGATTTGAGTTTGAGATACATTATTAGGAACTGTTGTTGCGTTCACCAGTCCTTTTCTCTATCTCAGAGTTCCTTCTCTCTTTCGCTTCCTATGCTTGACCTTTTCCTTCAATGGTAACCTTCTTCTTCCTTGGGCAGGGGAACTCTTCTTTCTTTCTGCTCAACAGCCTCCAATACTCTGAACCCTTGAATGTCAAAATGTGGAACCCTTTCTTAGCCTTTCTTCTCAGCTTTTATAGTCTTTGAATAAAACTCTCAAAATTTGTGCTGCCATCCTTTTCCACTTCTTCATAATTGATTTGCATTAAAGACTTATTCATTTATTCCTTTGAAATTGAGGATGGTTTAATTGTTCTGTTATTAATTCCTACTGTGGGAAGGGGAAAAATTAAGAATTTTGATCTTCCCTATGTGCTTTTAATTCTCTTGCCTGACAGAAATTCCGATGGGCCCTACGGTGCATGATAGTGCCCGAGTCTCTGTTTAGAGAGTGCTACGGTGCGCAATAGCGCGTAGATTTCAAATTCTGTAGCACTAAATTGGACATTGAATAGTTGGGCACTAAATTGGTCAAATTAAAGTAGTTGAATGATTATTTTGAAAAATTACTTTTCAGTATTTCTTGACTTGCATATATCAAATTATATGTGTGAGTATAGATGCTTGTAAAGTAAAGCATGTTGTTTTGGTATAATAGAATAAGCGTGCTGTGTATTGTGTTAGTGATCCCTGATGGAGTTCTTTATATATATATATTGCGCCATTTATATATCTATATGCTTGTTTATTCATGCTATAAAAGTATATTCGTTCTAATAAAAACTTCAGTAAGGTCATACCGCAATCAGTGTAGAACCATACCAAATTCCTAGAGCTTGCTTTAAACTTATCAACATGATAATTAATGGGCTTACTTTTGTTCTTGTAGTATTGTACACAGATGAACCGAATGCGGCCTGGGACTTCAAAAAAGTTGTCTTAATTTGTGCAACAAAGCATAAATCATACTTAAGTTTTTGGTAGTGTGGGATTGGCATGGTAAGGGGATTTGTACTAAAGTGAATATGAGAGAGAATCAATGTAATGGTAGTAAAACTTGTGATAGAGGATACAAGGGCTTATTTTAGCTCTGTATGCCGAGGGTTAAAGGAGAAAGATAGCTCATTTCTCAAAGGGTAAGGCATTCATGATTGAAGATGGTTTGAGGGATAAATAAGGGATTTATATCCTCACAGCAACAAAAAATGAGATAGAGGATTGGGAGGCTTATTTACTTTTTTATTTAAGTTCATAAATAATACATTATTTGTTTCTTTCTTTTTATGTATTTTTGTTTGACAGACTTAACTTTAGCTAGCTATATAGTATTTACTTATCAAATAGTTTAATAATTGAATATGAGAGAGAATTAGTGGTTTAAAGGAGAAGGATAGCATGCCATATTCAACCCTTGGTTTCTCTCCTATTAGCGTATAAGGGAGCTAGGATGCCTGATGGGTTTCCTGCATGAAGAGGTGTAACAACAAATGAAAGTCACAGGTTGGTTTTGGTTTGATTTTCTTGTTTTGTTCAGACTTCTTATATTATGTCGTAATAACAATCCACTCACCATAAAAAAATGTTGTCCTCAACATCCTGCAATTTGCAAACTGACTGGCACCCTATGCTTTCTTGTAAAAAATTGTTAAAAATTATCACTTAGACATTCTATTGCTTTTGTAAATAAATCTGATCATATATTTATACTAGAGTCTTAGAGCAATAGAAGCTGCTAAATATTTTAATTGTTAGAGGCTGCAGTACCATTATCTCCACCAATTGACTCTTACTGTTAAGTTTTGGGTGACGCTTTAAGCTGCCTTACCCTGTAGCATGAATTTAAAAATAGAGCCAGACTGGCTGGTTGGACTGGGAATTGGTCCACTGACTGGTTTTAAGATGTGTGGTTTATTTTGTTTGCTTCGGACCTGTGTTGTGCCATTCGAATCACTGGTTGAACCATTGAACCTGTGCACTGGGGTGGGGTGATGTTGATTGAAACATTCGGTTCTTAAGTAGCAAGATTTGTGCTAATAGTATATTTTGAAAGGTCTAGATTTTATTTAAATATTAGTACTCTAAATTTTACATTTTGGAATATTGCCTGCCTTCCTTTGACGTTCTTTGGATACAACAAACTTTCTTTTTTATTTAAGAATTCATCCACCGATTCTTTATTACTCAGTTCTAGCTTTTGTTGAACATGATTCTATTGTGTTTAATCTAAATCAAGCTCCAGCAATCAGGCACATTATTTGACCACAAAGTTTTTAAGGTGAAATGGCAACGACAATGACGGTGTTTTAGCGGTGGCAATGACAGTGGCTGGCGGCATCAGTGGGGAAGTGCAGTGGAATGAAAGTAGTTCTTTGATGTATTAGAATTTTAGCTATCATATTTGTATATATTAAAGTTTTGTTATGTGTTTTTTTTTATTTTAGAAGATTTAGGTATTACTACAACTACAACAAATTAAAAGTTAATGCACTGACTGCATGAGCTTTTCAATATGCTCTAGCAAATAGTAGCCTCTCCCTAAGCACCAAATTTGTAATAGTTGCTTGCCTTGTTTTTCTTGTTTGATCCAAAATAGATTCCAATTTAGGAGTAAATTGCAATCAAATTCAATAGTTGACTAAATTGATTCATATATAGTTTGTGACTATTATGAAGAGACTATTTTGGAAAACTACCCAAATTTATTTGATAGAGTTCTATTAACCAATGTAGTTAGAGGTATAGTTTTGGCTAGCAAGTGTAACCCTACAGTAATTCAATAACTTTATTGAATAGGTTAAGAAAGGTTTCGTCTTTTAGGAGTGTTCATTTGTGATGATGATTTTGTGGTGATCGTGAGATAAATTAATAGTGTAAAGGTGACAAATAGGGTGAATATTCACTTAATTATCTTAAAACTGCTTTATAAAATTTTAGGGTTAAGAAATTGTATATTGATATTATTGGATGCAAATTTTTTTGAATGTTTTAATAATCACATAAAAATGTTGTATTATAAATTGAGTGAAGGATTACTTTTAGGATATTCTTAATGTAGTAAAGCTCCTGTAGTGTTCAATGGAAGAACCTTGTTTTAGAAGAATAGTGCTTTCTTTCATTTAATGAGTTTATAATGTTGGTTTGATGAATTAATTGGATGAGTTCGCCTAATTGTTTGTAGCCCCTAAAATGAATGTTGAATATAAAAGAGACATCCAATAGAGAAAATGATAAGTTATACACTTAGGGGACGATATCTACCTATCTTGGGCTGACAACTTTACTCGAAACTCGCTATAGTTTTGAATCGATTTGAACTCAGCTTGAAATTTTCATGATGATTTTTGAGTTAAATGACTTGACTCGAACCTAATTTGAATTGAGTTTGAGTTGTGTATGACTTGAATCAAACTTAAAAGTGCATCTTTAAAATAAAAAAACTTAAATCATTTGCAGAAGAATTTACTCGGTATCCATCCGACCCCGGGTTCGATTCTCTTTTAGGCCAAAATTGCGGTGTTTATAACAAATTAATATTTGTATGAAAACTTATTAACAATAAGCTCTTTTTATTAGCTGACTAATTGCTTGTACGGAAAATTTAATTATGTTTTTTATTTATTCTCATGCATGTTTAATGTTTCAATAAATAATATTATTTTTTCATATAGTTATTATTCGTATAAATAATGAATATGCAACCACGTCACAGCAGCTTCGCCACGTTGCAACCATGACGGAACCGCATCGGAGCCGCGTTGGAATCGCGCGTGAGAGATGCGTCGGAGAGCACGTCGGAACTGCATTTGCGGCGAAATGAAAGTTTGATGTGTTAGAGTTTTAGCTATCATATCCAAAGACAAACACCACAATAATATAATGCATTTCATCTTTTTGTTACATACCTTATGATAATATTTTTGCAAGTTATTATGTGGTAAGCATATTAGAAAGCATAATAAGATTCAAATGAAATTGGCTCAAAGTAGGTGTACTGAAATAAAATTTATAAGTAGATCTATTGACCTGACTATTTTGATAAAAACACAATCAAATCAATTTCTTTGATCTGCCAAATAATGATTTAATTCATTAATTTAATATTTTATGATTTAACATAATTTATTATTTATTAATATTTATAAGCACTAAATTTAGTAATTTAGGCTCTTAAAATAAGAAAATGATCTAAGTATTTTTAAATTGATTTTGAATCATTAAGTACTAATTTAAAAGATAAAGACCATATATAAATTATTAAAATTTACTTAATTTGATATTTAGCCAAAATGATCAAAATCCTCTTTTTAAAGGGGGTTCAAAAAGTGATTTTAAGAATTAAAGTTCCAAATTAAATTTTGTTATTGCCAAATATTTTCTTACAATCTAATATAATGAAGATAAACACTAAGAATATTCAATTTGGTTAAGTTTTAAGGCTAATGAGCTTAATTTACGATATGAGCTCATTAATGGGTGATTAGTGAGTGATTAGTGAAATTAATTATAGAAAAATTATTTTGACTGTGCCAATATGTCCTCTATTTTGTGAGTCATCAAAAACTTAAAATTTGAATTTGTGAGTCATCAAAAACTTAAAATTTGAATTTTGGATAATTAATAAGTTTAATATTCACTAATTTATTTTTAAAGTAATTAGCTAAATTAAGAAATTTAATGATAGAAATTAAAATTTTCTTGCAAATTAGTATTCCTTGTATTATTTTGATCAAAATGGTATATTGGATCACTATATTTGGATGTGATTTGACTAAGTTATAATATTATCAATATTTGAGGTTAAGTGGTTAATTAGGCAAAAATGTGATTAGTGAAGCTAATCACCAAATAAAAAAATTAATTGAATAATTTTAATCCTAATATAAGATGTGAATAAATTTAAACATTAATTTAAATAAAAATTGAACATATAATATTCATTCTTATGGAAGTAAGTTTAAAATTTGCAAAAATATAAATTTTCATTCTAACATAAGATGTTATTTTTCAAACCTTATTTAATTATGAGAATAAGTATAAACATTAATTTAAGTAAAAACTTGAACATATGAAACTCATATTTATGTAAGACATGATTTTACAAATGAATTTAGATCTAAATATTAATTTAAATAACAACTTTAACATATAAACTTAAATTACATCTTAATCCTTAGCATAAACATAAATCATCAAGATAAACTCATTATTTCTCTTAAGTTTAGACATAATTTACAACTTTATCATGACATATTATTAATCTATATCTACTCCGAAAAATGATTTAAATCAAATCTAATTCATAACTTAAGTCTTAAATTTAATTAAAAAAATATAAGGAAAGGGTGTACCTTTGCATTATACTTGTTCTCTATGGAAACAAGGGTAGATTGGAAGATGATGATTTTGCTAGAGTTCTTATCATCTTGATGGGAACTTGAAGTCCTTTTGATACGTCTTTAGTCTTTGAGAAGGTGTAGGATGAAGTGTCTTAGCTTGAGGAAGAAGTATGAGAGAAAAAAATGAAGAGGACTTTGAGGGCTTGATGAAGTTAATAATGGAGCCTTAAGGGAATAATAATGTGTCCAGCCTTTTTTATGATTTAGTAGATTTCAAAGGTAAGTATTACGATAGATCCAATGGAGAGTATTTGATCTTGGAGAGCTTGGATGGTCAAGATTGGATGGTGCTCATTTTGTCATCTAATGAATAAATGTCTGTTATTATATGAATACCATATTTTTATGGATAGAATTAAGATAAATTTTTGTGAAATTTTTGTTTAATTTGCCCAAAGTGCTAAAAATAAAAGTTTAATCATCCTTAAAATTAATCATATAAAAATTACCAAAATTTAAAAGTGATGTGTCCATTAGGTAGGTCTTGATGAGAGGATTCCATAGATACCAAAATCTCCCAATTTGGATAAGTGGTTGAGCCGAAATTTGCATTTGAAATTTTAGATTTTTATTTATTTTTTTAACTAACATGTATGTTAACGGTGTCGTTAACGGGGCCGTTATCGCCATTAACGGCAATCGCTTTAACCGCGGATGACGTCAAACCCATATTCCATCTGCGTCGTCCGTTTGAGCGGCAAATGATGGCAGCTGTAGGATCCACCGCTTAAATAGACGATGCTGTTCATACCGTTAATGACATTTATTTTTCTTAAGCAAGCTCTAAAAAATTCCAAAAATTCTTCTCTAACTAATTTGGGGGAGAGAAACTAAAAAATGATGTCGGATTTTGATTTCGAGATCAATTTAATTATTTAATTATTATTTATTTAAATACATTAAATATTTGGAAAAATTCGACAACTTCCAAAAGTTTTCAAAATATCACCCATAACTTAATTGGGGTTGATGAGCGCAATGGCGAAGTCGGATTTTCAATACGAGATCAAAATAATTAGCATATTTTTCTTGATTAAATAAAATAATAAAATAACCAGGAAACGACGAAAAATTGAAAATTTTCAAATAAATTGCCAAAAATTTTCTAAAAATATTTCTAGCAATCCTATAATTTTATTTTATCAATTTATTGTGAATTTAAAAATTATAAAACTAAATTTGAAAAAATCAGGTATTTCACATTCTCTCCAACTTGGTAAGGATATCGTCCTGACATCAATCTTAAATTTATATAGAAGTCTACTATATTTAGAATCACTTACTAGCAAAAAAAAAAAGGTAGGCTTTCTACATACTTAATTCATCTTCCATGTAGTAGCATCTTCCTTGCGGCAATTCTTCCATCGAACCTTTATTATGGGAATAGATTTATTTCTCAATCTCCTTTCGTCTCGATCTAGAATTTCTTCTAGCTCAATCACATAACTGAGATTTGGTTGCAAATTAATATTTTGTAATTCCTCTCTCATTGAATGTTCTGATAAGCATTTCCTTAACGGGGAGATGTGAAATACGTCGTGCATCAGACTTTAATGTGATGGAAGCTTGATTTGATATGCTACTTGGCCAACTCTTTTCAAAACTTTGAAATGATCAATAAACTTTAGACTTAATTTCCCAGAAACTTCAAATCTTGAAACTCCTCTGAATGGATTTTCTTTCAGATATACGAAGTCTCGAACATAAAATTCTATATGACGATGATGAGCATCAAAATATTGTTTTTGCCTATCTTGAGCCGCTTTCATTCGATGCTGAATTAATTTAATATTTTCTGTTGCTTGAAGAATTAGATCTGATTTCAATATTCTGTTTTCTCCAATGCTGTTCCAAGATAACAGAGTGATACACCTTCCATAAAGAGCTTCATATGGAGCCATTTCTATGCTTGCTTGAAAATTGTTGTTATAGGAAAATTCAATTAATGGAAGGTAATCATCTCAACTTCCTCCAAAATATAAAATATAACACGATGATCTTCTGAGTCTGGTTCACTTTTTCAGTTTGTTCATCAGCTTTTGGATGAAACGCTGTGCTCTTGCTAATTTAGGAACAAAAATCTTGATAAATCATTTTCAAGAACCTTAAAGTGAACCAACTATCTCTATCAGAAATATTGGTCTTTGGAATACCATGCAGTCTTACTATTTTTTTAAGATAAATTTTTGCTAATTTGTCCATTGTATTTGTCTGCTTAATGGGTAAAAAGTGCACTGATTTTGTAAGCCTGTCAACAATTACCTAAATAGAATCATTATTAAATTTCGAGCGAGGAAAACCAGTTATGAAATTCATGGAAATGTCTTCCCATTTCCATTGAAGAATAGCTAGAGGTTGAAGTAATCCTCCTGGTTTTTGATGCTCCGCTTTTACGATGTTAAATGCTTCACACTTGGATATAAATTTGTTGATACTTTTCTTCATTCCTGGTCACCAAAAGTGTGATTTTAAATTTTGGTACATCTTGTTATTTCCTGGATGAATAGAGTATCTTGAATTGTGGGCTTCTTTCAATAGTTTTGATCTTAGCTCAGCTTCATTAGGTATTCAAATCCTAGATCTACACTAAATATTTTTATTTGAATCCAAATTTAATTGAGGATGCTTTCCTGATTGAATAGATGCAGCCCAAGAGTTATAATCTTCATTATTCCATTGAACTTCTTTAATTTCATCAATTTGAGTAAGATAGCCAATGCTATAGTCATTTGAAATATACTAGCATTCGATGGTGACACCACTTATAATTGGAGATCTTTCATTTCCTTGAGTAAGATAGGATTAGAGGTTAATATATGCAAATGTGATGTTGCCTTACGGCTTAATGCATCTGCTATAATGTTTGCTTTTCCAGGGTAATACTGAATTGATAGATCATATTCCTTGATTAGCTCTAACCATCTTCGTTGCTTTAAATTTATCTATTTCTGGGTAAAAATAAACTTTAAATTTTGATGATTGGTAAAGACTTCACACTTTATCCCATATAAATAGTGTCTCCAAATATTAAGTGCAAACACTATTGCAGCCAACTCTAAATCATGAACCGGAGAGTTTTTCTCATGAACTTTTAATTGCCTAGAAGCAAAGGCTATGATTTTTTGTCTTGCATAAGAACACAACCTAAACTGATCCAAGAAGCATCACTATAAATTTGATAGTCCTTCCCTTCTATTAGCAACACAAGAACAGGAGCTGATGTTAAATATTCTCTTAACTTCTGGAATACAGACTCACATGACGAATCCCATACATAAGGTATACCTTTCTGTGTAAAGCGCGTGAGAGGAACTGCAATTTGGGAGAAATTCTTAACAAAACTTGCGATAATATCCTGCTAATCCCAAAAAAACTGCGGATCTCAGTCACTGAAGTAGGTTGCGGTCATCCTTGAATTGCACTAATCTTACTAGGATCAACAGATATTTCATCCTTACTGGCCACATCCCCTAAAAAGGCTACTGATTGAAGCTAAAGTTAACATTTTGAGAATTTGGCATATAATTAATATTGTCTTAGTAAATTCAAGGTAATCCTGAGATGCTCTTCATGCTCCTTAGCATTTTTGGAATAAATTAATATATCGTCAATAAAGACGGTTATAAATGAGTCTAAGTATGGCTTCATTATCCGATGCATTAAATCCATATGGAGCATTGGTTAATCCGAAAGGCATCACTAGAAATTCATACTGCCCATAACGCGTACTAAAAGCAAATTTAGAAACATCATCTTTTTAATGCGAAGTTGATGATAGCCAGACCTTAAATCAACTTTAGAAAATATTGAAGCACCAGCTAACTGATCAAAAAGATCATCAATCCTTGGTAAGGGGTATTGGTTCTTGATAGTAACTTTATTAAGTTCCCGATAGTCAATGCACAAGCGCATGCTCCCATCCTTTTTCTTAATAAAAAACACCATGGCTCTCCATGGGGAAATATTAGGTCTTATAAAATATTTTTCTGTTAGTTCTTGCAGTTGATTCTTAAGCTCTTCTAATTCTTTGGGTACCATTCTATATGATACTTTAGATACAGGGTTTGTCCCATGAATTAAATCAATACTAAATTCTGCATCTTTTTGTAGGTGTAAATTTGGAAGTTCTTTTGGAAAAATATCCGCATATTCTCTTACAATAAGAGTTTCTTAAAGTGGTATAGGTTTGACTTCAGAGTTTGAGAGTAGGGTTAAAAGTATAAGGTATCTTTTCCTAATCAACTTTTCAATTTTATTAGCTGGAATAAAGCTGATAATGACCCTTTTTTGATCAACAAATGTTACTTTCTTACTTCCACTATATACATATACTCTCTTTTTTGCATAATCAATTAATATTTCATTTTGACTCATCTAATCCATCCCAAGAATAATATCAAAAGTGATTATAGGGATAGCAATAAGTTTAGCCTCCCAAGAAATTCTATTTATATATAACTTACATTTACAATAGACGCTTGTCTCTAAGAAATCTTCTGATGGTAGATTAAATTTAAGTGTTGATGAAAGTTGTCCTATTGGCAATAAATATTTTTGAACCAACTTTGATGTGATAAAAGAGTGTGTAGCTCCAGAATAAAAAAGAATTGAACAAGGGTGTTAAAATAGTAGAATAGTACCTGTAACCATATCAGGCTCATCTCTTGTCTATTCTTGAGTTAAATTAAATATTCTGGCTTGGGTTGGAGGGTTCCTTGAACCACTAGAGGATGCCACATTATTCTTTTGTTTACTTGCGGCCTACCTCGAGTTTCTATCACTTTATCTTGATTTGGGGTCTGGTGCTCATTTATTGTATAAGTAGCACGATAGAATTTTATCGGATGATTAGTCCTCCCACATCGATGGCATTGACCTACACTGGTAAAACATTTATTTGTACTGTGTGATCTTCCACAAAACTTGCAAGTGGGATTTGCCCTACCAGTCGCTCCACCAGAGTTGCTCTAGATATTGTGAAGTCTTACTTGCAGTTTTGAAAATTGTTGCCGCTTTGGTGGAAAATGAGGAGGAAAGGCTGGATCTTTGTAAACTTTGAAAAATGTTGTATTTCCTGGGTTTCCATAAGTTTCGCCTTCTCTACAAGTTGTGCAAAATCTGATATCTGCAGAGGTGTCATAATGTGTTGATAATTATTTCTCAATCCATTAAGAAATAGGTGGCATCTGATGTCTTCGGCAGTCACCATTTCGGATGCAAAGCTTGCCAGTCGAATAAATTCTTCTTCATATTCAGTTATGGTATGGCTACCTTGTTTTAAGTTTAGAAGCTCCTTTCTTATTGTCTGCCTAGTAGATTGTGGTACATATTTATTTAGAAAATCTTTGACAAAATCGGTTCGTGGTATTTCTTCTTTTGTTTTGCCTTGGAAAGTGGTGATTTTGGTTGTCTTCCACCATTTCTCTGCAGCTTCTATGAGTAGGTAAGTTGCTAAAGTCACTTTTGATATTTGGAGCTTTTAACACATCTAAACTCTTTCTCAATCCTTTGGATCCACTCTTTTGCTTGATAGGGTGTTGCTTTCCCACTAAATTTGGGTGGTCAGAGGTTGAGGAACACTTGCATATCTCCATTTACCGCTTTATGCTGAGTCAATAAAGATGATGGATTTTGAAGATGCTGGTTACTCATAAATTGGCCCATCATGTTCATGAATTGCAGCATCTGGTTTGCTCCATTGTTATCGAAAGGATAAACAGCCTCGACATTTGATGAGATGGTTTCACTGTTGCTAGGTGTGTTTTGATGAACTCCATCATCTTGGGACATATTATTATTTTGGTTGTCTCTCCATGCCCTGAGGAAATAATTAAATTATTAACAATTTTACTACTACTATACTCTCCAACTTGGAACTTTACCCCATTACTATGCTCTCAAATTTTATTTATATTATTGGCTTCGTTGAATTATTCCTTAGATTTTCTCAAACTCAGTTCTGATACCAATTTGTGACGGCCAGGAAATCAAGTTCGAGAATTTTCAAGGAATAATTTCATAATTAAGAACATACATAACAATAATGGAAGTAGATAAATATAAGTCCATAATTATAACATACAGAGCCATACATATATAAAATACAAAAGAAGATTCAATAAATTGTTCTCTCAGTTCACTTCTTAAAATTCTAGCTTGCTTTTTACTCTCAAGCAGATCCTCAAATGCTTAATTATCGAAACCCGAAAATTATCAACAGTTGCCAATCAGGCAAAAGTACATAGACCATTCTTATAAGAGTTACATTCTAGCATCCTATAGTAGGCATAAATCAATATAAGAGTGATAAGAAGAAAATTTTGTATCATATATAAGAAAATAAAACACTTGCCAATGTAATTACTTATTGCCCTGCATGGTAGCATTGCATTCAAAATATAAGAAAAATATTGAATAAATTTATCATAAGCATTTGTAACATAAAGTCGAGTCCGGAGACCCCTGAGCCCCAAACGGGTAAACCCATAAGCATAACCTTATGAAGCTTCTTCGCTACCCGTCAGTAGCTTATTCATAATTAGGAATTGATTGGTGTCTTTCATCTGGATTTGTCCACTTCCTAAAAAGGGCTAAATCTCTTCTTATGACTCCTAGGGGCTGCCACCAGGCCCAATCTGTACAGATTCTCAGTATTGCTTTCATCCTCCAAAGACAAACACTACAATAATATAATACATTTCATATTTTTGTTGTCTTATGATAATATTTTTGCAAGTTAATAAGCGGTAAGCATATTAGAAAGCATAAGCAAGATTCAAATGAAAATAGATTAAAGTAAGTAACTGAAATAAAACTTATAAGTAGATTTATGTACTTAATTATTTTGATAAAAACACGATCAAATCAATCCCTTTGATCTGCCAAATAATGATTTAATTCATTAATTTAATATTTTATGATTTAACATAATTTAATATTTATTAATATAATCTTAGGGTTTATAAGCACTGAATTTAGTAATTTAGATTTTTAAATAAGAAAATGATATAAATATTTTTAAATTAATTTTGAATCAATTAAGTTACTATTAAACAGATAAAGAACAATTTAAATTTGTTAAAATTTACTTAATTTGATATTTGGTCAAAATGACTAAAATGCTCCTCTTAAAGGGAGTCCAAAAAGGGATTTTAAGAATTAAAGTTTTCAAATTAAATTTTGTTAATGCTAATCATTTTCTTATAGTCTAATATGAAAATAAACACTAAGAACACTCAATGGCTAAGTTTTTAAGGCTAATGAGTGATTAATAAGTGATTAGTAAAATTAATTACAGAAAGATTAGTTTGATTATGTCAATGTGTTGTCCTCTATTTTGTGAGTCACCAGAAACTTAAAATTTGAATTTTAGATAATTAATAAGTTTAATATTCACTAATTTATTTTTAAAGTAATTAGGTTAAAATTTAGAAATTAATGATAGAGATTAAGCAGATTAGTATTTCTTGCATTTTTTTGATCAAAATGGTATATTGGATCACTATATTTGGATGTTATTTGACTAAATTATGATATTATTAATATTTGAGGTTAAGTAGTTAATTAGGCAAAAATGTGATTAGTGAAACTAATCACCAAATAGAATGGAATAATTTTAAATCATAACATAAGATGTGAATAATTTAAACATTAATTTAAATAAAAATTGAACATATAATAGTTCATTCTTATGGAAGCAAATCTAAAATTTTCAAAAATGTAAATTTTATCCTAACATAAGATGGTATTTTCCAATCTTATTTAAATATGAGAATAAGTATAAACATTAATTTGGTAAGAAATTGAACATATGAAAGCTTATAGTTATGTAAGATATGATTTGTAAATAAATTTAAATCTAAACCATTAATTTAATAACAACTTGAATATATAAACTTAAATTACATATATACCATCATCTTAATCCTTAGCATGAACATAAATAATCAAGAAATTTATTATTTCATCTTAAAGTTTAGACATTTGCAACTTTCTCATGATATATTATTGATATTCTATTTCTACTCCATAAAATGATTAAAATCAATCTAATTCATAACTTAAGTCGTAAAATTTAATTAAAAATAATATAGGGAAATGGTGTACCTTTGCAATATGCTTGTTCATTGTGGGAACAAGGATAGATTGGAAGATGATGATGAAGAAATATCTGTTATATATGAATAGTATATCCTATGAATAGAATTAAGATGAAATTTTGTTTAATTTGTCCATACAGTGCTAAAAATGAAAATTTAATCATCCCAAAATTTATCACATAAAAATTACCAAATTTAAATTGAGGTGTCCATTAGATAGTCTTGATGAGAGGATTTCATAGACACCAGAATCTCCCAATTTGGATAAGTGGTTGAGCCGAATTTGCATTGAAATTTTAGATTTTTATTTTTTTTTAACTGAGCTGTTGTTAACTGTGTTGTTATTGCCATTAACGGCAAGTCGCTTTCACCCGCGGACGGCGTCAAGGTGGGGGGATATTCCATCTGCGCCATTCGCTAGAGCGGCAGATGATGATAGCCGTAAGGATTCGCCGCGTAGAGAACGACAACCGTTAAACGTCATTAAACAACGTTAACAACATTTATTTTCTTAAAATGAGTTCCAAAAAAATTTCAAAAATTCTCCCATAGACTAATTTGTGGTGAGGAACTCGAAAAATTATGTCGGATTTTAATTTCGAGATCAATGTAATTATCTTATTATTATTATTTAATACATAAAATATTCGGAAAAATTTGTCGACTTTTAATAATTTCCAAAACATCACCCCTAGTTAAAATTGGGGGTGATAAGGCGCAATGGCAAAGTCGGATTTCAATCCGAGGTCAAAATAGTTAGTATATTTTTCTTAATTAAATAAAATAATAAAATAACCAGAAAGCAACGTAAAATTGAAAAATTTCAAATAAATTATCAAAATTTTATAAAAATATTCTTAGCATTCCTATAATTTTATTTTGATCAATTTATTGTGAATTAAAAATTAGAAACTAAATTTTAAAAAATTTTGGTATCTTCATCAGTAGCATTGAACTCACTCCTCTAGTGGCAAAACTTGAGATAGTGGCTTCTAGGTCTCTTGGGAATGCAACACATTTCCAATAACAACAAGGGTTGTAAGGCTTAAAGTAAGGTTGTTGAGGGATGTGGAGGCTTCTTAGGTTTTCACTATGCTTAAAGTGCACTCTAGGAGCAAGGCAGAGAGGTTTAGGAGTTTGAGAAAGTTATTACAGTAGTTTTAGGGTACAATTAGCGTATTAAATTGCAATTTAGATGTTTAATTGGTTGTGTTAAGGTAGAATTCAGTTTTTGGCAATCATTGGATCATGCTCAGGCATAAACCAAAAATATGAATTTTCAGTGGTTTGAACTTAATGAAATGAATATTATTATTATGCCTTAATTAAGATCAAACTTTAATCACCATATTTCTAACAACCCGATGTTGGATTGTAAAACCAATTCAACATTATGTGTTAACATTCTATGATAGGCTCCCTGCAGCAACAATGGGCCAAGAGTCAAGTGTCAAGGCGCCCATGAAGGAGGCACAAGCCTGAGAGTTGGGCGCCCATGCACTCCCAGATGCCTGCGGCAGATCAACTCATTTGTAACATGTCCTATGGGCTATTTAGGCTTGTTGTGTGTGTGCTATTTTTTCAGTGAGAGTTTTGGCTGGAGACTAAGAATTCCAAAACACCCTAAGTAAGAACGATGGCAGAATCTGAGAAGAAAAAGAGAACGCTCAAAGGTGGCTATTCCTTCCTTCTTTTAAGTGATATAAAAGTTTTCTCTAAGGTGATTAAAAATTTTTCGGTAACTCTATATTCTCATCTCTTTGATAATTGAGTTTTCTTGTGGTAGTTATGGTTCTGTGGTTTTTTCATTCTTTGGGTTTTTAATTTAAAATCTTTTTGTGTTCGTATGCTTTGTAGCTTGTGCTAGGATTATTGTACTGTGATTTATCTGTTGTTTGTGTTGTTTATCATCTGTGTATTGCTTCAGTGACTCTCATCGGTCAAATCCCGGATGCATTCCCTAACACTATTATCGTTTCCAAAATAAAATAAAAGAGCTTTTAATTAATTTGTTCTTCTTGACCTAGTTCATCTTCAAATACTTGATCCTCAAAATTCTTCTGATCCGTCGTATTAGTTTTATACACCAAGGAGCAACCAAAGAAAAGAAAATTTTTCTTAGACACAGAGGTCTAAGTATATAATAGAAAATCATAATTTACAAATAAATATTAAGTGGTGTGCAGCAATAAAAAGTGCATATAATATATATATTATATATAAATATATATATAATATTCAGGGAAAAATCACGAAGAGCATAAACTAATGAAAATGGATCATTGGAGAGCAAAAACTATCGAAAACGCATCATTGAAGAGCATAAAAATACTACCCTTCAAAATAAATCATGGAGAGCATAAGCCAATGAAAATGCATTATTGGAAGAAAAATGATCCTGCAAAGCAAATTATATTTTGTGACTTGTGTCAGGATTATTGTACTGTGATTTATCTGTTGTTTGTGTTGTTTATCATTTGTGTATTGCTTCAGTGACTCTCATTGGTCAAATCCCGGATGCATTTCCTAACACTATTATCGTTTCCAAAATAAAATAAAAGAGCTTTTAATTAATTTTTCTTCTTGACTTAGGTCATCTTCAAATACTTGATCCTCAAAATTCTTCTGATCTATCGTATTGGTTTTATACACCAAGGTGCAACCAAAGAAAAGAAAATTTTTATTAGACATAGAGGTCTAAGTATATAATAGAATATCACAATTTACAAATGAATATTAAGAGGTGTACCTAGTTCATCTTCAAATACTTGATCCTCAAAATTTCTCTAATCCGTCGTATTAGTTTTATACACCAAGGAGCAACCAAAGAAAAGAAATTTTTTGTTAGACACAGAGGTCCAAGTATATAATAGAATATCACAATTTACAAATAAGCAGCACCAATATATATATATACATATATATATATATATAATATCAATGTGTGCTCAATCATTAAATGTCTTTTTATGTTGGTGTTGGTGGGAATATTCAGAACTTTAGGAGTTAGATGCGTTTATCTAACTATCACAATTTGGGTTTCCGCTTAACTACACATTCCCTCTCATAGTCTTGTGTAACTTCCTTATTACTTCAGATGTCGATCTGGCCCCAATCTAACATGTCTTTGCACAGACCATTTTTCACCCAGTATAAACCCATTTTATATCCTTTCATAATAAGAGATTTTAGCGCAAAATCACAAAATAGTATCAAACTAAATAAAAATTCAAAAGCGAAGCATGAAAGCATTAGACAAAGCATTTAAATGTAGAAAGTGATATTCTGTCATTAACCTTGTAGTTAACATGATCTTGCCAAATTTTACCTGAATGATGGAATTAATTTTCTTCTGAGACAATTCTAATTCAATCTTACTCATGTGAGATGTGTCAAGTGGATTCTGTTTCATTCTTATATATTACAGCTATAATTTTAATCTAATTCACATTGTATAGTTACGAATTTACTTTCACCCAATTTCAAGTCTCCTTTCATTACTCAATATTACAACTGCTCTATTTGATCTACTCAAATTTCATAAAAGATCTGAATCTTTATGATGCAAATCTGATATCCCATTCAGCCATTACAATTTCTACTCAACCATAGCAGTTTTGACACCTCATTTTTTTATCTGCAGTTGAACTACTGTCATCTCAGAATTAACGCATTGCAAGTGTCTAATGGAAATTTTTAGGAATTCAGGTGAATTAAGCTGTTGGTGTACCTTTCCATTCGCATTTTGGCTGTAACTGAATACTTGCAGATATAGAAATTTATAGATTAATCAGTTATTTAGTATTGGGTGCTAGAATCTCTAATAATTGCGTTGGCAACCTCCAGATTCTCCATATCTTAATTGGGTCTAGATAATTGCATTGGCATTTCTTAATTTGTTCTCCATAAACATACATTAAATGTCTTACTACAGTTTTCAGAACAGATATTCTAAGAACACAGACATAGGTAAATTGAAAAAGTCAATTAATAGCAAGAGATTCTATTTTCATTAAACAAGATTTTGAAGCAATTATTCAGCGATAGAGTTAATTCAGTTAATACACCTTTCTAAAAACATAAGTTACAGGTTTTTCTGATGCAGATTTAAGAATCAGAGAAGAATCTCCATTTTGACTAAATTTGGGGAAGTTCATAGTGATTAATAAAAATCCCAACAATGCAGTATTGGTTCTCTGGAACTCTTTCCAAATCATTATTACCTTCAGATTAGAACACAAGATCTGCATTACAAATTGCAATTGGAATTCGTTCACATCAGTTTAAGAGTACAAGGTAATTGGTATTAAATCCACTGGCACTAGATCTCTTCCGAAATATGACTTTAGGTACAAAAGGATTTCAGATAGAATCTAATACTGTAGTTTTGAAATCATTGGTATTGAAAATTTATAATACTGCAGTTGTTAAAACAGCTTATTCCTGCAACGGTTTACTGTTAGTTATATTGTTTTATGTAAATAAGCTAATTGTTCATCTGCTTACAGTTCTTCAGCTGCCTGATCTATACTCCGATTGGCAAAGTACTTAGTAAAAACCAAAATTAAGGAATACATCTATGAAATCACTTACTTGGTTTTTAACTATTAGGAACTGCAGTTTCATAATACTTCAGGGAATCCATTTATGAAATCACTTACTTGGTTTTAATTATCAGGAACTGCAGCTTCATAATACTTCAGGGAATCCATCTATAAATAACTTGCTTGGTTTTTAACTATCAGGAACTGCAGCGTCATATTACTTCAGGCCCATTGCATACAGTCTAATTATTAAACTGAGTGGATTTATCTCACAAAATAATTGAATCACCATTTAGTAATATAGATAAGACTCTATCATACATATTTAAACCATCCAAACAATACTTTTCATTCTTTTCTTCACCATATCAGATTTACTCGTCTCTAAATGATTTATTTGCTACATGAGTACTAACCATTGATATCATTGCATATGTATTAATGTTGCTTTAATCTAATTAACTGCACCATATTATCTAAATATTTAAATCCCAATCATTCAAGTATCCTTTTACGAGTCTACTAAACAGAACTTAGATTAATTTCAATAAGCCTTTTATCTATAAAACAGATCATTTAATGAATTTTAATTCATGTGAATTTCTTATAAGAGTAATTTCAAATATCAGATATCTTAAAATAGCTTAGATTTCAATCCTTGAACTTTTGGAACTGCTTCAACCTAAAATCAGCTTTCAAAGTGCAAGTGAACAAGTATATTTTGAAATTCAAATAATTACATAGAATGGCATTAAAATGTAATTGAATTTATTCAAACTAAAATCTCAACAAGCAGCAGCCTCTTAAGATCAGCCACTCATTGCATCAATTAAAGGAATCATGTATTAGAAATAATGGCTGCAAGACATAATATAAACAGATTTATAACTTAGTGCAGAGATTCTGCAAATTTGTTGTAGTTTAAAGTGCCGATCATAAGGAATTCATTACAGTAGTCCTTTCGCTTTAAGGTAAATTTCAGCAATTCAATCAGTTCAGGATTCATTACAGTACTCCATTCATTTTAGGATTCCTTCCGCAGTTTTAAAGGTTTCTTTAATACTTAATTTAGAAGGTCAAGTAAGAAATTTGGAAGTTTAAACTGTGAATTTAAAATCTCTTACCCTTGCTCAAATTCACCAAAACCCTCAGATCATAAAGCAAGGAACTGAATCTTAGTAAGATTAATTTTTAACCTTTTAAATCGCTGACTAGACAAATCAATCTTTTCTGACCATAAAAACTCAAATCATTTTCTTCTATGAGAACTTCAGAAACAATTGATGATATAATCACCTCCTTTAAAGAATGCCCAATACTAAAGTCAACACAGAATTCAGAGTAAGGATTAGGACTTAATTCCAGACTTCTATTATGCTTAAAATAATGATATAGAATTTTTAATATATAATGTTTACATATGTAAGAATTCAATCAAATTCATTGCTCCATTCATATTTTAACCCAAAGAAAAATATTCAAACTTCATATTAAGGTATAGCAGCTGATATGAGGAGCTTCTCCACATCCCTTAGTTTAAATGTAAGAATGCCATAATGTCGAGCATTCATTTAAGTTCAAACCAAGGATTCTTCAAATAATTTTGGAATTAACATACTAATCTGTAACCTGTCAGTATCATTTCTTAATTGAGTCCTGCAAAATGTTTGAATAATTTTGAAATTGGGTAATTCATCAAGATCATTAAAATGCAATGTACATTCTCAGTTGATTTGTTTAAGGCTAAATTGAAAGAATCTGATATAGTAATCTGAAATGAAAATTTCATGTACAGTACTTTTTACCAAATGATTGGAAATTAAAATACTTTCCATTCCAGCAGTAATTTAATACAGAATTTATGAGTACAATCAAGTATTAATAGGTTGAAGATTGCTTCACTATGGATTAGATCAATACTCCAGTACAAATCAAGACACTAGCACCCCCATTCAGATTTTAACATCTCTAATGCAAATCTCATTTCTGTAAAACTGTTTAGTAAACTATAGATTTAGATCTCCCCTGACATCTGATGAGATTAATATCAATTGAAGAGGTTTAAATACAGATTTGCTTCAGTACAGAACACAAGTATCAAGGATCAGACATTAATCAATCAGCAAAGGATCACTTTAAACCACTGTTTTAGGGTCTTTATAAACTACAATCAGCTATTGCAAAATTAAATCCTTAATCAATAATAAAGAACAATTTCAGAAGTAGATCCAAGCTTCAAATCTCTGTATTAGATTCATAATTTTTTTACAGCAGCAGTTTAAATTCAGATTCCATATCAGATTTCTAAATGTGATTCAAATATCAGATCAAATTACTGGTTTCTGAATTGTGCTTTTTATCTCATATCCCATTTCAGAATCACAGGTTAAGATCTGAAACAATTAAATTAGAAATCCTAACTTGCATCCTATATCAACTGAAAACTGAAATTGGATATTCTGAAAACTGAATTAAGAATGTAAATCTGATTGATCCAACAGAACTTATATATTCTGAAACTGGGTAATCTAAATCAAAGTTATATTGTTAAACATCAAAGCATTGAATATCTAATGCAGATTATTAGATATAACTAGATTTATGTATTCATATCAATTTCATTGGCAGAGAGAACAGGGAATGTAAAACTCCTGAAACCATGGACTAAGTTCAATTGATTGATAATCTGAAATTCAACACATTACAGAAATTGCATCTTATATCAATTGTTGGAATGTGGGTACCTTAATATTTGGTTGAATTCAGAAATGACAAGCCCTCTTTGAGTGCGGCTCTATTCTGGATCTCACTGGCTTTGAGGAATCTTCTCCATACCACTTGCTATGTATGAAGCCTAATTGGATCAGCACATGACTTGTTAAAGAAGCATAGCCACAAGTCTTGGCCATGTCAGGAAGACGGATGGGTGCCCGACATTCCGGCGCATGTCAGACAAAAGGCGGGGGTGCCCAGGCGCCACAATGGCTGGAGCGCTCAGGCAGTCCCAAGCGCTTGTGGCAGTTAAGATGCGATCAGACGCGACTCTTAACAAACTGTGCGACGCTTGGAGAACCCCTAGACTTGAGTGCTTAGGCGTCTATGGCGGGGTTGTGACACAAAGGAAGGCTCCCTTCATGATTTAATGGGTGGTCTAGAAATTGTTTTAAGTAGGGTTTTCAAGCCATTTGTTGCTGCTTTTGTTGTGGTGTTTATAGATGCTGAAGAGAAAAATGAGAACAATTTCCTTTGAGAAGTTGGGTTTGGATGTGTAAAAAAGTATTAGGCGGCTTCCTCTAAGGTTTTTTGTTGTACTTTGTAAACTTTGTTTACTCATGTGAATTTTTTTGTTGTGGTGGTGTTGCTCTGCAATTTTTTCTCATACTTAAGTTTTTTCACACAATCTTGTATTTGCATGTTTTTTTTTTGTGATTTGTGTTGTTTGTGTTTTGCATTTTGCTCCAGTTTCTTTCACTAGAACTGGATGATTTCTCTACAAACTGATATCAGAGCGAGGTTTTGTTAGTATGACAGACAAAACTAAATACCAAGATCAATAAGTTTAATGATGCAAATTGAAGATTTGATATATTAGAAAAAATTGTATTTACCACTTGAAGGAGCCGACAAGAAGCCAGAAACTATGAGTGATAAAGAATGGTTGGAATTCGCCTTTTTTGTATCCTCATCGGTTGCTTTCAATATAGTCAATGAGAAGACAATTGTTGATCTCATGACTACCTTAACAAGAATGTATGAGAAGTCTTTGACTTCCAACAAAGTTTTCTCGATGAAGCAGTTATTCAATATGAAGATAGTAGATGGTGGTTCAATGGATGAACATCTAAATGATTTTAACATTGTGATAAACCAATTAAGCTCTGTGGACATTAAGTTTGATAATGAGGTGAGAGCTTTGTTGTTTCTATCTTCATTGTCAGATAGCTAGGATGAACTGGTACCACAGTGAGTAACTCATCAAGAAATGTGATGATATTTGCGGGGCTTGTGCTGAATGAAGAAGTTCAGAAGAGGGCTTGTAGTGAAGCTTCATGTTTAGACCTAAATGCAGAAAGAAAAGGAAGGAGCTTAAACAAAAGTTCAATTAGTATAGGTCTAAGTGAAGGCGGGGAAAGCAAAACCTTGAAAAGGGAAAGTTGAGTGATGGATTTGTTGAAGGAAAGGACATTTTAAGAATGATTGTTGCGCCATAAAGAAGGTAGGTGACAGAAATTAGGGCAAGAGTTTCTCTGTAAATGTTTATGCAGAAGATGATCAAGATGCACTGATTCTATCATTAGTCATTACTGAATCATGGGCTGTGGATTCAGGTGTATCATATCATGCAACTCCAAGCAATTAATCATTCAAAAGTTACACTCAAGAGGATCTCTAAAAGATCTATTTGGGAGATGATAAAGCATGCGTCATTGTAGGTAAAGGTTATGTAGATATCAGGTTACCGAATGGATCGGTACGACAACTAAAAGATGCTAGATATGTTTCGTGTCTGAAGAGAAATCTAATTTCTGTAAGTCAAATAGTCCGTGGAGGCTTTATTACATCCTTCATAAGAGATTCTTGGAAAATGATAGAAGGTGCATTGGTTATTTCTCGTGGCAATATGGAAGGGAAATTTCACCTGCTCAAAAAAGCGTCTGGTTCTTTTGCAAAAGCATAAAATGAAACAGATGCATGTTTCTGACCCCATAAACTTAGTCATATGAGCGAGAAAAAGATAAAGTCACCATTAGCCAGAGGGAAGATTTGAGGCTTAAAATCTGTGAACTTGGAGTTCTGTGAAGACTATGCTTATGACAAATAGAAGAAAATAAGCTTCTCAAAGAGTGGGAGAGACTTAAAGTAACATAAACTTGAACTAGTACATATATATGTATATGATCCAACTCCCATCTCTTCTCTTAGATGACCTGCATTTTTGTTATATTTATTGATAATCATGCTAGAAAGGTGTTTGGTGTGTTCAAGAAGTGATTACTTTAGTTGAGAATAAGACATACTTTTGAAGCTCAATTGTTTAAGATCTGATAATATCAGCAAGTACTATGAGAAAGAGTTTAAGAAATTCCGTGCTTTGAATGGAATTAGACGTGAGTTTAATGTTCTCGGAACCCCACAATATAATGATGTTATGTAGCACATGAACATAACTATCACAGAATGGGCCAAGAGTATGTGGTTATATACAATTCTACTTAAACAGTTATAGGCCAATGATACAAATGTGTATTTGATTGATTGGGGATCTTCTGTTCCTTTGAAAGAAGGAATACTCGAAGATGCTTAGTTTAGAAAAGAGGTGAAATTATCTCACCTGAGTTGGTTGCTCATCTTAAGTTCTTGTTGATGCAGGATCTTGTAATAAGCTTGATCTAAAGGCTAACAAATGTACCTTCATAATATATGGCTCGAATGAATTTGGCTACAGATTCTGAGATTACCAACATCAAAAAATCATCAGAAGTAGTGATGTCACATTCAATGAGAATGAGATATAAAAGAATAGAAATGGGATCTATAACGATGCAAAAAGAGCTTTAGATGTGTAATTACCCAAATCCTTACTAAAACTAGTATGACTAAAACTTGACTCGATTAAGTTAAAATCAGGATCTTGGGCTAGTTCAAAATTAGGTCAAACCAAATATATTGTTAGAAATAGTTTATTTTTGTGATCGTAATGCCTAGGTTTGAGAATAATCTGAATAATAGATGTTCTTAAATTAATTTCTGAAATTTTTAATTTAAAAATTAAGAAAAATAAAATGTAAGTCTAACTCTAAAAATTTTAATGTTGTTGGATTCAGAATAATATAAGAAGGTTATATAAAAAGTTTCGTCAAAATTGGAGCACCAGATTTCTCGTAATTAATTTTTGGAG
This sequence comes from Gastrodia elata, assembly GCA_016760335.1. NCBI lineage: Eukaryota > Viridiplantae > Streptophyta > Magnoliopsida > Asparagales > Orchidaceae > Gastrodia > Gastrodia elata. Next base: position 19,630,768 of record CM028671.1, on the reverse strand, counting down.
TTTTTATCTTCAAAAATTAATATAAAATAAAATATAGCTCCAAATTAAAAAAAAATTAGATTGAGGGTGTTCGCTTTATCAATACGCACCTCCAAGTTAAATTTCACATTGTAACGACCCAATGTCGTTACTTTGCAAGTTAGGTCAAAATTCTGACACTAACATCAGGATCTTTGAGAATTTCAAATTATGGCAAATAAAAATATCTTTAGATGATAATAACTTTTAGATAGCATCAGCAACATCCATGGGTTACTGAAAAAATGACATCAATAACATTCATGGTATATTACTGGAAAAACGATATCAGTAACCTATATTTGGTGATAACACTTATTGCAGGAAACTTTTATTTCTTTTGCGCTATTTCCTTATTCTTCCTACCTTTTATTATATCCTTATATCTGCTAAGCACATCTTTTATAAAAATGTAATATATTTTGTTTATTGTGGTACTTAGAGTATTCTCTAATTAATGGGAACTCTAATTTCGATATTGTTTTCTGAACAATACCAGGTCTTGTACTTCTGGGGTAGCTTAAAGAAGAACTTTAAAACTTAAATTATCAATTGACCGATGGATCGACAACGCTACTTTTTTTTTATTTATCTTCTTATTTTCTCTTTATTTCTAAAAAGTTGAACAATGTTCATGATTTACGATAAAAATTTTTGTAATATGTAATTTTTAATAAAAGAGAAATATCTTTGGCTTTTGTATGTGTACTTCTTTTTCTCTTAAAGTGCTCAATATGATCGTGTGGCATGTGAACACCCGAATACCTGGACAGTTTCCGCTGAGCCGGCATCGGACTATTACACACTCATGTGCCCTAGGGTACACGCAATGGGGGCCAACCCCTCTAGACAGTCGCACGCTCCCCTGCCCAACTGCCTTCGGCCGCCATGTCGATTAGCGGGCCCCACGCCGGGCAGCGCGGTCTCATCTCCGTCCTTCCCTTCCATCCCTATAAATAGGACCCAAAATCCCCCCTTAACCTACACTTCTCCCTCCTCTCCAGCTTATCGTTGCTCTCCTCCCCCTCAAGTCTCGCCGACCCTAGCCAGTTGCTCCAACATCCAGCCCTCCCTCTATGGCCTGTCATCGCCGCACGGTGAACCTCCTTCAAACGAGGAAGATGAAGCAAAAAAAAAAAGAAAAGAAAAGTGAGTGAAATTTTTTTTTATAATAATAATGAAGTATAAATTTTTTAATTAACTAATTTCTAATCTTACTTATACTAACTAGTATTTTTTTTTTAATTTATTATTCGCATTTTTTTCTTTTTTTCAATTCTTTTCATTCTACTATAATTATTTTAATAATAATAATATAAGAAATACTATTTAGATTCGCTGACGTGGCACTCAAAAAATTCATCCAATGAGATTTGGATATTATTTAATTAATATTTATTTATTTACATTAAAATAATACAAATACTTTTTTTAAAGTTTGTATTGAAATAATACTCAAATCTTATTAGATGAGTTTTTCTGGGTACGTCAACAGTTTAAATAACATTTCTCGAATAATAATAATATTATTATTATTCAAGATATTTATTTTGTTGTTTTTATTTTTATTATTATTATTAATAATAATGATAATAATAATAATAATATATTTTTATTATTACAATTATTATTATAATTCCTCTGCTCAGTAGTAATAATAATAATAATAAAACATTATTATCATCATTGTTATTATGTTATTATTATTCTGAGATTTCTTTTTACTCGTAATACTAATAAGAAGAAGAAGAGGGAGGGGAGAGAGGAGGAGGAGGGGGAGGGAACGGGGGACGCAGAAGAAGAAGAAGAAGAAGAAGAAGAAGAAGAAGAAAGAGGAGGAGGAGTAGGATGCCGGAGGAGATGAATAATGATAGTAATAAAATAGTTCCTTATTATTATTATCATGATAAGAAAAATATATTTTCTTTTTATTTATTAATAATTATTATAATAATAAAAATTATTAATTATCTTATTATTATCTTTATTAATTATAATAATTAATAATTAATTAATATTCATTCTCAATAATTATTATCATCAGCTTATTATTATTGATAATGATAAAAAAATCTCATTTTTAATTTAAATAATGACTTTATTATAATCATCTTATTATTTATAATAATAATATAATAATAATAATATGAGTATTGCTATACTTACACACTTGTATATACCAAAATATATAGATGATGTGTAAATTAATGTGTAAGCAGATGATGGTTGAATACATTTTTTTGTGGGGCTTATATGCAAAAATTAAAAAAAAAATTTGATTAGTCCTGAATAATTTTGATGTATGTTCTTGTGTAAGCATAATATTTTTCTAATAATATTTCATTTTAATTATTAATAATATATTATTAATAATATCATTACAATCCCTTATTATGTCTTCTTTTATTATTTTTTTACTAACAATATAATCAAGAGAATAATGATAATAAAGAGAGAATGATAAAATAATTTTATTTTAATTTTAAAATTCAAAACATTAATTATTATTTATTTATTTAAATTATTATATATATAATTAATAATGCAAAATTCGTTATCACCTTTCTCAAGAATTATGTATGCACAGATTTGTGAGATATCATTATGAGTATAATTTAAGAATCTTAAAAACAGATATTTCAAATATTATGAAATATATTATATATGCTGATTTAAATACATGGTAATGCTTCGCCTTAAATTTTTTGAAACTCGTCTAAAAATGTGTTGATTTAAGTATAATGTCACTATTTGATATACTATCAAAAATAGATAACATGGTTGAAGAGAATAGAGAGTTCTAAGGAGGTTATTTACGGTTTATTAAAATGTAATTTATGTTTTAGAACGAGGCAACTTTATTAATCATATTTTGGAAGATATAAGAATTATGACTATAGCTACAAGGTATTAACATAGGTAATATGTTATTAAATTTGATTCGAAAGTTATGATAATCAAGCAGATGTGCTTGATTCCTCAAGGTTCGAGCATTTTCCCAATCAAACAATATTTTTATTTATTATTCATTTTCAAGATAGAAGTGTTCAATTTTTGACGAAGTATAACTTATTTTGTGACAAGTTACCTTTATTGTTACTCATGTAAAAATACATCTTATATGTTTTATTGCATGTTTCTCGCTTATATATATAATGTAATTATTGATATGTTCAATAATACTTAGAGTTTTCTCTAACATAGGATTCAATCCAGATATTTTATTATAAATGTCAGGTTAATATTTCGATGAGGGAGTTGGAACAACCTGAAATAATAAAGTCACTATACTTTTTATTTTCTTGCTTATTCTTTCTTATGTCTATGAATAAAGATACTCATGTAAAAATACAAAAAAGAATATTATATACAAATATCAAATTTTATATTTCAAAATTTGGTATGAATGAATATATGTGATATTTTATGTTATTATGCGTAAATCATGACTACAATCCTCGGTAGACATACCTTAATCCTGGGTTCTCTACTGACCTGAGAATTGGGGGACGCCATAAGATGGTCCACTGCCAAGTATGTTGAAATTGAGGACCAACCAATGAGCATGATTAAGGAATCTATGAAGATGGAATACTATGCATTTTCTAACTACAGCACCTACCAATGAACTTCAAAAATCCACTAAAATTTTTAAGACCTGCATAAAGATACTCTCTTTCGTTGTATTATATGTTGCTTACAAACAGTGGTGAACTATAATGTTATGAGAAGGCACTACAAGTTGATGATCAAAGCAAGTGAGAGTTAGTTATAGATGATGAGATGACCTCACTTATGCCAAATTAGACATAAGATTTGGTTTTAAACTTCTAGATGGAAAGAAGGCTCTTCATAACAAATGGGTTTACATGCTAAAAGAAGAACATGATGGTAGTAAGTGTTATAAGGCAAAGCTAGTTGTGAAAGGTTTTCAGCAAAAGCAAGAAGTTGATTATAATGAAATTTTGCTCTAATATAACAATCAGGGTGGTACTTAACATAGTGGCAGTGGAGGATTTACATCTATAATACATGGATGTAAGGATTGCTTTTCTCCATGGGATGTAGAGGATGAGTTATATATGCTGCAATCACAATGGTACATGATCCTAGAAAAGGAGAGCTAATATACAAGTTCAAGAAAAGTCTGTATAGCTTGAAGCATACACCAAGGTAGTCGTACAGAATGTTTGATATGTTTATAGACTATGTACAAAATGTGTCAAGCAAATCATTATTACTTTATTAAGCAATTTGACACATCATCATAATTCTACTAATGTATATAGATGACATGTTGATTCTTGGATCAAATATGGTGGAGATTACAAAATTGAAGAAACAACTATCAAAGGATTTTGACATGAAAGTTTTGGGTTCAACAAAATAGATACTCGAGATGAGAGTCAATAAGGAGAGGGGAGCACGTACAATGAAGTTGTCTAAAATAGAATATGTTGAGAAGGTGCTAAAGAGATTCAGTATGAGTGAGTAAAGCCTGTTTGCACACCCTGTGCAAGTCATTTCAGATTGTTAAAGGAATAGTTGCTTGAATCTGAAGTAGAATGAGAACATATGGAAAGAATTCCCTATGCTTAGTAGTTGGTGGCTTGACGTGTGACATGATATGCATAAGATCGGTTATAGCACATTCAGTGGAGTGGTCACTAGGTTCATGAGCAATCCCCGCAAGCACTATTGGGAGGTGATAAAATGGATTTTTCAGATATTTGAGAGGTGCATTGCACCACTTATGTGCTTACACATATGATGATTATGTCATTCATATTTATTTTGACTATTTTTGACATTGTGACAGTACTCAAAATTTTCTCAGGCTTCAAATCAAAACTTTTTCTCTATTCACTTTTATTGTTCCCTCACTAAATAAGTAAAAAAAAAATGCTAAGATTTCCAACAAATATATAGAAAAAAAAAAAATAATCATTTACTTGCAACCAATAGATGAGGTAAAATAGGATAATAGTTTTGGTATAATATTAATGAATTAAATAGTAATTTTATAAATTTGATTAAAATGTAAATAAGAAAAATTCTACATTTTGGGTGGGCCGCACGCGTGCGAACCGCACCACCTTTTCTAACATACTGATGAGAAATGGTATCGGGGGATTTCAATTGTTGCATTCAAAGAAGAAGGCTGATCTCTAGGCCGTTTTCCCATATGCTAGATCTGATTTTCGCAGCGGCGCTATCGGCGGCGCCGCTTACCCTTTACTTACCTCCGGTGAGGAGCCTCAACCTGTTCATAGAGAAGATGGAGTTTTTTCTCAGGGAAAACTTCGGCTTGTACACTAATCGCGCCGTTCCCCTCCTCCGCTTAGGTTTCCGCCGTATTCTAACCGCTCTCTTCCCATCACTCTCTGTTAGAGTGCCGGTCTATTAGGGTTTTTTACTTCCCTTCTTTTTTTTTTCCTTCTTTTGTACAAATGTTCGATAGCGTATCTTCCAATCCTGGTTGGTTGAATTCTAGGGTTTAATTTTAACTGCTAATAAGACTGTAATAATATCCTGGAATTTTGTATTTTGTTTGTTTGTATAAAGGAACACCAATTACTGTGTGTGATTTGGCTGTGAACGGATTGAAATTTTTAGGGTTACTTTCAGTTGATTGCCTTCTTTTTAAGCTGCTTCTCGATTTGAGATCGGCAGGGATCGGCCGGGAGTAAAAGTGGCGTAAACTCAATCCAATAAAGCGGGTGGTTCCATGTTTATTTATTAATTTAAACTAATTGACTCTGAAAGTTCAACATGCATCAATCGTCCTGTTGCAGAAGAGAGAAGAGATTTACTAATCGATGACAAATGAATCATGAATTGGGAAGCTGGAGAAGCCAGATTGACAATTTTATTGTTACGTTGTATTATAAATTTAAAAGAGAAATGTTATTTTAAATTCACTTGATCACGAGACTCTAAAATGAGATGTTAGATATTATTTTATTAGTATTTATTTATTTATATTAAAATAATATAAATATTTTAAAATTTGTATTGAACTCCATATTTAACTTTTTATTAGATGAATTTTTTTGACTCTCATATTCAACAAATTTAAATAGTATTTTCATTTAACAAAAAATTACATTTGAAGTTGAGCCCTCAAGTCATCACTAGAAATCTTATCCAAAGAATTTAGTGCCTAATATTGGTTTGAGAATGTCATTTAAATAATTAGGAGAACTGCTTGCTTTTTAAAGGAAAAAGCTAATACTCCAAAAGACTACCCATAATAAATATTATACATATATATGCCCTTTTTCCACTGTGTCAAATGGCTGTTATTTTCTAAAAACTCTCGTGTGAGGAAGTTGCATTTGATTTTTCACGGTTGTGGGCTTTTCTCAAGGCTTCCCTTGTTAAGTCGTTGACTCGGATTTCTTTCCTCATTGTCTATTTTCTCTTCCATACCGGTTTTGGGTTCGTTTCCTGATCATTCCCCTTTCACTATGGACTGATGCGGGTATTTCCAAGGCAGCAAGCACAGTGGGGAATTCCCGAATGGCGGATGAACTTACTTCAAAACAAACTAGATATCTCTTGCACGAGTCTGTGTCGAGATATCTCCCCTCCTCCACGCTTTCAGAGACTCTCAAGTTCAAGGTAAATGACACTCATCTCTCAAAAAGTTACTTATGACTGGCTGCCACTATCTTGTAGCAAATGTAATGCATTTGTGCACTTGAGCTGCAGGAGTGACTCCGCATTACGAACAATGTCCACAAAGGGGCAGGATTGGTGGGAGATAAACCTGAGCACCACTGAGCACACACTATCCTGCATTCGGGATGCGGATTGATGAAGAGTGCGTACTCAGATTTGAGGATCGGGAATTGCGTTGAGGGTTACCAAGCAACTTGAATTCACAAAACAAGATAAAATCACAGCACATGAATGCAAGAAATCACAACGCACAAACATCCAAACACTAAAGATTACGTGGAAAACTTAAGAATAGGAAAAACTACTGAGTCCCACCACAGAAAATACCACTATAAATACTTGAAGGTTACAGAGTTTCAAAAAACTATCTCCTAGTTGAAATACATTAATTCTTACTCTAATATGGAGAGGATAGGAAGCAGCCACCACCAAGAGTCTCTCCTCCAACATATAAGGAAGCAGCCACCTACCACCAAGCTTCCTTAGGACTTCTCCTTGGAATCTCCCCTCTCACAGCAAGACTTAGCCTCCAAACTGAAATGCCAACGTTATAATCTCCTCCAGCTTCTTTGCTTAAGTATCCAGCTGAAATTCGGACCTTGAAAGGTCCCAAATTGCCCTCCAATTTGCTTAGAGCAAAAACTTGGACTGAAGCAGATTTTTCGCCAGGCGCTACCGGCCGCTGTAGCGCTCGACTCTTGGGTTGGCACCCCGCTGCGGCGCACAGCAGCGCCCACGTCTCTGAGTTGGGACCCGCTGTCGGAGCGCGACCGCGCCGCAGCGCCTATGTTTGTTTTTTGGATTCACTTCTTGCTCCGAATCGCCTCGGAATCTCTCCCGGAAGCTTACGGAGCACCACTAGTAATCTCTATGATGAACTAAATGGTCTTCATAACACAACAAGGAGCGGTTCCAGGAGACCACGTCGTCCTCCGTCTTTCTCTGTCCCTGGAGGTCTCTTCTTTGCCAATGGCGGCTCTTCCTCAATGGCTCATGTCTCGAGTAATACCTTTGTAAGCAATGGCAATACCTTACTACCTCCTATTAGTGAATATTCTTCTCCACTCAGTGTCGATTGCAGCCACTCTGGACTTATATATCACTATTGGGCCCAATAGGGCCTCCCTCGCCCTAATCATCCCCACGAGTCTTTTGTCTTCGAACCACATTCCCCAAGAAACTCAGTTAATATTGATCTTCTTGAGGTACCAATTAATCCTACCTAACCACCTTTTCTGAGAATAATGATAAAAGTCGTTCTAAGAGGCCAAGGCCCAAATAAATATTTTCTAGTGTTGTTGTGGTGGTTCTTAAAGGGTCTTACGTTCATGCTATTTGTTATGTTTCCAATTATTGCTGTCTTGAATGTTAGAGGACTTCAATCGGCTGTGAGACGTGTTGATGTTGCTCATTTAGTTAGAAAAGAGCAGGTTGATATTATCTGCTGGAAAAAGCTAAGAGCTTATGGTCTTTAAGATCCTATTGCGGCCAACATGTATAATCTTTTTGATGCTGAGGGCAGCTTTCACAATTTTACCTACTCTACGGTGGGCAGGATTTGGATAAAATGGAATAGGGATAATGTAAACTTCTCTCCTATCCTTTCTTATGCTTTCATGATACATGGTTTGTTGGAATCTCAAACTTGGAAATATTTAGTTACATTTGTTATGCTTTTAAAGCTCATTCAAAAGGGAGATGCAATGGAGCAATCCTTTGTACATCAGTAATAACATGATTGAACCGTGGCTAGTTATGGGTGATTTTAGTACCATAAGATTTTTACATGAAAATTTAGGGGGTTCCTCGGTTACGGTTCATAAGCTTGCCACCTTTAATGATTGTATAAATGATGTTATGCTTTTTGATTTGAAAGCAGCATGTCCTTCCTTCACTTGGTTCAATCAATAAGCCATTACTTCTATCGGAGCTAGCCTAGATCGAGTTCTTGTAACGTTGCATGGCTAAACCAATTCCCCAACTCTTTCTACAAAGTCTTGCCTCCAGCATCCTCTGACCATTATTCTGCATTTGTTATCAACTCTGAAATAGCATTTTCAGCTGCTTCACAAGTTCTAATTTAAAATCATTGGTGCTTAAAAGAAGTTTTTCAGGTTAGGGTCCTCTATTTGGGAGAAATTTTATGGGAGTGACCCATTGTTATTTATTTTTCAAAAAATTTCCTACACAAAAAAGCTTCTCAAACTTCTTTCTAGAAGTTGGAATCTCAAATAAAAAAAAACAATCATATATAAAGAGAGAAGGAACTTTTTATCCTTAATGCTCTTGAATCCTACTCGACTAATCCAATACTGATTAGGGATCTGGAATCTATAAATACTATCATGTTGGAAGCCATTTTGCACGAGACATATTGGGCTCATCAAAAAGAGCAATGACACATTGGATCTCTAAAGGGGGAAGAAAACCTGAAATTTTTCTATGCTCATATGCCTGCTATGAGGAATTATAGATGGAATTACTGCCAGAAGGCTAATTCCAATATTGATTCTTTGATTAATCAAGCTATCACTTATTTCTCTAATGCTTAAAAAAATATTCAGCTTGGCAGTTTTAGGTTTCTGATTTTTGCTCAAGGAAGCTTGATGTGCCCAACATATTTCATTTAATTAGCCTTTTTCAGTTGATGATATCTAAGCTGCTCTATTTGGCATCAAAGGTATTTTCTCTCCACGAACAGATGTTTTGAATTCCAAATTGTTCAAGAGCACATGGAACTGTATGGGCAGCAATGTCTATGAAGGGATTCTTCACTTTTTTAAACAATAAAAATGTCCATTTGGCTCAGTTACTCTATAATTACATTTATTCTCAAGTCAAATGGTGGGAAGGAATTAATTGATTTTTCGGCCATTTTATCTCGGTAATACTTTATATATAACCATCTCAAAATTGGCCTCTAGATTTGTGAGACTCTTGCTGTCCAAGGGTAGCATTCAAGGTTTCAAAAACTTTCTTAATGAATTCTTCCCTAATTCTGGATTACCCTTCGACACATGTAAATCAGTTATTATCTTTTCCAAAGCTGTTACTAATGATAGTGACTGGCTAGCATTTTGGGACTAAACATGCAACATACTTCTTTCAAGGACTAAACATGCAACAAACTCGACCAAAGCTACAAATGCTCAACTATGCGGCCCACTTGTCAACAAAATTAGACTATGGACCAATGGTTGGTCCAAAAAATTCATGTCCTTGCAGGTAGATTGCAACAGCTCAAATTTTTAATTTAGCCCCTCTTAATATGGTTTCGAGCTTTGCACATTCCAGCCTCAATTATCAAGCTTTATTTCAAAAAATTACACGTTCTTTCATGGGATTCAACTGCATTACCTAAATCTAGAGGGGGCATTGGGATGCTTGCTCTCCGTCTAATTTGCTTGTTTCTTACAAGTTATGCTTGGTTTGGAGTTAGATTTGCAATACATTACTATTGATGGAGTTGTGGAAAGAAAAGGATTTTTGTTTTCTAAATCCCAATCTTGGTGGGAAAGCAGTATCGGTCTATTGAAAAAAATTAAACATAATCTTTCCTATTTTAGAACTTCATTTAAATTCTACAGGTGATGCAATCACAACACACTCTAAAGCTCTTCCCTTTACCAAAGTTTCATCGCAGGTATGTCCCAGATGTGTGGTGGGAATAATATTACTTGTTTAAGGGTTATAAGTTTAAATATGCTTGCTTGATGTGGAAAACGTTTAGAAAAAGTTTTAAACGACAGACATTCTCTATAATAGAGGCATCTTGTGCAGTCTCAGATGTAACCTTTGTGAAGATGGTCTTGAATCTCATCCCCATTTTGTTTTTTAACTGCCTGTTCATTTTTTCTTTCTTAAAACAGGTTATGCCTAAGCTAATTTCTTTCTCTTCCCACCATCGTTACATCAAGTTCTGCAATTCATTGATTTCACTAGTTGTAATGGGCTGAATAATGTTACTTTAACTGGGCCGCTCATTCCCTCTATTATTATGCATGACTTAATGATTATATTTGATTAACGAAAATGTTTGGTTGTGACCTTAGATGCTTGTATTGCTTGATATTTTTGATATTTTATGATGGTTGACAAGCTTAACAACTCACATCTGTTGGCTTTCATTAAATTTGGTGGTTTTAGGTCTTATGAAGACTGCTGAATTTTACTATTGTCGTCTTTTTGGCAAAGTTTACTGGTTTTCACGTTTTAATGCCTGCATTGGCTGCTGCTATCTTCATACTGTTGGGTTTTGTTTTCATGGCTACTTCTTCTTTCAAAATACTATAATTTGTCTGTCAGCTAGTCTCTCATCTTGATGCTGCTGGATATAATTTCTGTCATATTGATTCGGTAGTTTACCGAACTAAGGCTTTGGAGTATTTATTATTCTCTCTGCTTTGTACTTCAACTGGAAGCAAATGGAGACAATGGGTGTCTATTTCTAATGGGCGAAACTGGCTGCTCTCCCCCTCTTATTTTATTTTATTTTTTCTTCTGAAAGCTTTTACAAGGTGTTTTTTAAAGTGATGCGGATACCCAACAATTCACTATTTGTAGGCCTAGGTAACGACCATTCTTGTTATACATTTCCTCATAGCTCTTCATTTAAATTTGCAAACATGCTTCTATTCTCACACATATGATTGCTTGCCCCAGTGTCAAGACGCTAGTACTTTTTTGGTCTTCATCTTCTTACTTTCAAGCTAACAATAGTGATGCTTCTTCTCTACTTTTTTCTTTTTTATTATTTATACATGTACATGTAGAACCATAACGGCAAAATAAATGACAATCATAATTTGATATGAAATTTATCATACATTGCCTTTACCCCCAATTTCTTATTGATTGTGTATTTTTTTATTATTATCTTCTTTATTAATTAATGTTAGAGATTTCATTATTCTCGCTAGTTCTTCCTAATCCTTGATCTTGGCTTCTGTCATCATCTCTTCCTCTTTGGCTCTAAGTGTTGCCAAAGTTTTCATTTATTATGTTGAGTTGTAGTAGTTGCACAATTATCTCCTTTTGCATCTTCTTCATCATTAAATTCATAGGCTTGTAAGGAACCCTCAAATATTTTGCACTCTTAATTTAGAAATCTTTAATATTTTCAAAAGTAGTAGCAATAACTTCAAAATTTAGATTCAGAGAATTCATCTTGATGCTCCACCTATCAAAATCTTACTTGGTAATCCTCAAAACTTGAAAGGGAAATCATTCCTCTTTGTACCAATGCCATCACTTAGTACCACTCTATTAGAAAAACAATATATGAAAAAGAGTATGAAGAAGCTTAAAGAGGATGATTGAAACTCAATTCTTAAGTAATGCTAATGGTCAAGATTACAACTCTACTTATAAGACTTAATTGAGGATTCTAGATATTAGAATATTATAAAATCTTTTCTCTTACAAAAAATATATTGAAATAACAGTAAAAAAAAAAATCACTAGAGAATACAAGACATTAAATAAGAAAATTCTAGAGATTAAGAAATGAAATCAGAAAATTCTGGATCTGTCTAAGCCATGCCTATTTTCTAACATTAAGTAAAGATAAATAATACCTATATTGAAAGAAAGGCAAAAAAAGATGAAGAAGATGGAATAAAAATTCAAACTAAATATTTGTTTTGAAAGGATAATATTTTATAAATATTTGTAATCTTTATTCTATATTATCTTCTGTGAAAAAAAAGGCCTCTTTTAGCTCATTGTACAATAAAATCGCCTAAGTATTTTACTTATATTTGTATTGAGTTCTCTTAGTTAAACAATATTGGGCTTCTTTAAAAAACAAAAACAATTACTGTTTGCTGTGAACGCATTGAGTTCTTATGTAATGAAGGATTTCTTTTTTCTTAATATGCATAGCAATCGTTCATTTTTTTTTTACTGGAATTTGCAGCAGCCATTTTTTATTAGAGTATTTCTTAATTTACATATTATTATACTCCAAAATATATAGACAATTTAATGTGTAATTAGATTATTGGTTGAATAAATATTTTTAGGGGTCTATATACAAAAATAAAATAAAATAAAAATTTATTGATCTTGAATATTTTTTAATGTATATTATTGTGTAATCATAATATTTTTCTTTTTATTATTTTGGATTTTTTTGGTTCAAACTAGGGTTAACAAAATGAAACTCAAAACTCGAACTCGAAATATTTTGAATAGAGTTGAAATTTTCAAATCGTGTTTTCAAGTCGAGTTCGAGTCAACGGCGTAACTCAAATCATTTTTATTTGTATCTTTCCTATTTCACTTGTAAAATGTAATGCAGTCATAGTTTTTTTTTTTCTTTTTTGTTGTGTTATAAATCACTTATTTTATTTTACCTTTAGGTGCTGTTTGGCATTATACAAAAGTAGACTAAATTAAAAGATTTCAAGGAAATTATTTACAATTAATTTTGATTTTGGATATATGATATTTTAGAATCAAGTTTTTCAGAATTTTGGATATATGATATATGCTTTTCCTAATCTTCTTCGGATAGCCAGAAATAAGTTAAATTAGATTTTTTTTGATGTACTACTTTAACAAAATTTATTCAGTGAGATTTAAATATTATTTTATTAATATTTATTTATTTATATTAAATAATATAAATATTAATTTTAAAATTTGTATTAGATGTTCAAATTTTATTGGATAAATTTTTATTGGTATCATATCAAAAAGTTTAAATAGTATTTCTCTAAATTTAATTCAATATTTTTTATTTGAAAATATTTTATCCTTCAAATAATAAAACTAATATATAAATTTTAATACATAGAAAATATCTTTGATACCGCGTGTGTAAACAAACATCAATATTTCTTGCGGTTGTTTGCTCTCCAAGCCAACCGCTTGCCTTAAATAAACCCTAATTTTCGACACAAAATAAGCCTCGTCAATACCATCGAGGTAGGGTTAGCCCTCGCAAGGGTTTCTTCGAACTCGATTACGAGATCACGGAGACGCAATCCTCAGGTTACGATCCTTAATCCCCCGCCATGAGCTCTTCCTCTACCAATCGCCGACCATCCGCTACCGGCCCTCGCCCTCGCACCGTTTTCACGAACCGACGAGAATGGATCCCACGCAGCTCTCCCTCTTTCTACCCTTCCGATCACCCTCACCCCCGTCATATCCGGCGGTCCTACGGTCAAGATTCACCGGCGACGAATCCCGACAAATCTTCCCTTCCCCAGCTCGTTCACGAAATCCAGGAAAAGCTCGCCCGTGGAGCCGTGGAGTGCATGATCTGTTACGACATGGTTCATCGATCCGCCCCCATCTGGTCCTGCCAGGGATGTTTCTCTATTTTTCATCTCCACTGCATTCGCAAGTGGGCTCGATCTCCAACTTCTGCTGCAAATCCCACTCCGAGCTCCTCTGGCGATTGGCGATGCCCTGGCTGCCAGGCCCCTCAGTCCACTCCAGCAAAGGATATCTCTTACATTTGCTTTTGTGGGCGTCGGCGTGATCCGCCCAATGATCTTTACCTTACCCCTCACTCCTGTGGTGAGTCCTGTGGTAAACTGCTGTATCCATCCTCACTGCTGCTACCTGGTGGCAGTGTGAATGGTGTTGCTGATAGAGAAGAAGATGATCTCCGGTGTCCGCATGTTTGTGTACTTCAATGCCATCCAGGCCCGTGCCCCCCTTGCAAGGCCTTTGCTCCTCGCAGGCGATGCCCCTGTGGGAAAACGGAGATCGTCCGTCGTTGCTCAGATCGGATTGCAGCATTAAGCTGTGGACAGCCATGCGGCTTATTGCTAGCATGTGGCAGACACCATTGTGAGAGACCTTGCCATTCTGGATCTTGTGGTTCATGCCAGGAGCTTATTACTGCCAGCTGCTTTTGTGGCAAGAAGACCGAAGCTGTTTTATGTGGGGATATGGTGGTGAAGGGGGAGTTTAATGATAAAAGTGGCCTCTTTTCATGTAATATGCCATGTGACAAGAACCTCTTGTGCGGCAGCCATGCCTGTGGAGAGAATTGTCACCCTGGTCCTTGTGGTGAATGTGAATTGCTGCCAGGAAAGATAAAATCTTGTTATTGCGGAAAGACAAGTCTCACTGGGCAGAGGAACAGCTGCTTGGACCCAATCTCAACGTGCTCTCAGGTGTGTGGAAAGCCTCTTATTTGCAAGACCCATATTTGCAAGCTGGGTTGCCACGAAGGAAACTGCCCTCCTTGCTTGGCCCCTGTTGAACAGAAATGCAGGTGCGGCTCTTCACGGAAAACTGTGGAGTGCTACCAGTTGTTTGATGAAAGGTTCAGCTTTACATGTGAGAAAATTTGTGGCTGGAAGAAGAATTGTGGCCGGCATCGTTGTAGCGAGCGTTGCTGTCCTTTGTCGAAGCCTGGTGGAGATCAGATTTCTGGTGGCGATTGGGATCTCCATCTTTGCTCCATTCCTTGTGGCAAGCGGTTGCGGTGCGGAAACCACTTGTGCCAGTTACTTTGCCATAGCGGCCATTGCCAACCATGCCTTGAAACCATCTTCAGTGACTTAAGTTGTGCTTGTGGAAAGACATCAATTCCACCTCCAATCCCATGCGGCACGCCCGTTCCGTCATGCCCACAACCATGTTCAGTGCCGCAGCCTTGTGGCCATCCAGCATCCCACTCCTGCCATTTTGGGGACTGCCCTCCTTGCACATATCCAATGATGAAAGAATGCATTGGTGGTCATGTTATGTTGAGAAACATTCCCTGTGGCTCCAAAGACATTCGATGTAATCAGCTATGTGGCAAGACAAGGCAATGTGGAATCCATGCCTGTGCCAGAAACTGCCATCCTTCTCCTTGTGATTCATCTCTTGCATTGGAGTCAGGTGGAAAGCTTTCTTGTGGACAAGTCTGCGGAGCTCCGAGAAGGGATTGTAAGCACACCTGCACTGCTCCCTGCCACCCATCGTCGCCATGCCCTGAGGAAAGGTGTGACTTTGTAACCACGATTTCTTGTTCCTGTGGCAGGATAACTGCGACGGTGCCTTGTGGTGCTGGAGGTAGTTCTAGCAGCTTCAACAAGGATACTTTGCTTGAAGCTTCTATCATTCGGAAGCTGCCGGTTCCACTGCAGCCCATTGATGGTAATGGAAAGAAGGCTAACCTTGGACAGAGGCAGCTGTCATGTGATGAGGAATGCGATAAGGTTGCTAGGAAGAAACAGCTTGCTGAAGCGTTTGATGTAACTCAACCAAACCTAGACTCTCTTCATTTTGGGGAGGGTTCAGGAGCATCTGAGGCTCTTTCTGAACTTATGCGAAGGGAGCCTAAGTGGGTTATAGCTGTTGAGGACAGATTTAAATTCATGGTTTTGGGGAAAGCTAAGCCTGGCGGTAATAATATGAAGGTACATGTGTTCTTCCACATGCTCAAGGAGAAACGGGATGCTGTTCGGTTCATGGCTGAGCGGTGGAAGCTCTCAGTACATTATGCTGGCTGGGAACCTAAACGTTTTGTGGTTGTTCATGTCACTCCAAAATCAAAGCCACCTGCACGGATTCTCTTTTCGAAACCCGGTGTAGCGATTGCTTCTCAACCCTTGGCCTACGATCCCTTAATTGATATGGATCCTAGATTTGTGGTTGCTATGCTAGATCTGCCAAGGGATGCTGATATAAGTGCATTGGTCTTGAGGTTTGGGGGAGAGTGCGAGTTAGTTTGGTTGAATGACAAAAATGCCTTGGCCATTTTCAGTGATCCTGTGAGGGCGGCAACTGCATTGAGACGTCTAGACCATGGATCTCCTTATCACGGTGCAGTCATTGTCATACAAAGTGGTTCAAGCGGTTCAATGTCTGCTGCAGCTGTAAGTGGTGGCAATGCATGGGCAGGATCTGTGCATTACAACTCATGGAAGAGGGCTGTTGCTCCAGCGGCAGATTCATGGGGACCAGATTTGGCTTCCGGGGAAAATTTAGCTGTGCCAGTGTGGAGAAGGAGTGATGGGAGTCCTATCTTGGCGACAGGTAATAGGTGGCATGCGTTGGATTCTGATATAGTGCAAGAGTCTGCAAGTCAGAGAGAGGATTGTCGTCTGCTTGTTAAAGAAGGCGACTCCGCTGTTGACTCTTTAGTTGATAGGGGTATTGTGGATGTGGGTGCGGGCCCTGAAGTTGATAACTGGGAGGAAGCTTGCGAGTGATATTTGATGCGGTATTTGATTATTTTGGGAGGTTTTCATTTTCTTTTATACATTTATTGTGAATGTTTCCAAGTGGTAGGAAACAGTGAAGGAGCCGCATAATTGGTGTTTAGGATTCTTGTTTGTGTCCGGGAAGTATACTAGATATATGCAGCTACGGTTTACAACATTGAAGCTTGATAGAGTTTAGGTTGGTAAAAGATGCCGAACTCTTAATTTTTGTACGGTATCTAACTCTGACATTGCAGGATGCAATGAGACTTTTAGTTCATTCATCTCTTTGTTAAGGAGTATACTTTCCTCAAGGGATTAGAAGGATGAGGTAAAATCAGCAATCTTTTTTGTGAATATTTTGTTTGCTCATTTTTTAATATGTACCTTTTCTATTATCAAATTTTTATTGAATTTATTGGAACAACCGCATCTGTTCAAGCAACCTTGTTTTTATTCTCTCAACTCACTTTGGCTGCTTTGTATTGTTTATTGCTCTAAGAATTTGGTTTTGTGGATACTTTTCAAAAATTTCTGGTAAGTTGAAACTGTAGTGATTGGAGCATTGTTTGATTTGATCTAATTGAAGTTTGCATTTGGGTGTTTCTGTTTTAAATTTGTTAAGAGTTTTCTCTTTCAGTTACGTTACTATTAGAAGTTTATGTTCTTAATCTGTGCATTTTGTTCTTATTATTGTTTTCTAAGAGACTGGCCTTTTGGTAAGTTCTCAACATTTTAATGAGATTAACATGCACTGTTATACATAATCAGAATATGATGCATGCGAAAATATTGGGTCGACGTATAACTCTATTGGGTCCTTGCCTCTTTCCTCGTATGCTTCTTTCTCTGGATGATCCACAGGCATTTTGCAATCTGCAAAATTTATGTCTTTCTTAATGAAGTTTGTCGTGCCAGATTAAGGCACATATTTTCTAAACTTGTTTTTTTGATAATGTCATGTAGGAGAGTTGTACAATTTCAATAGTGATTTGTATGAAAGAGATTAATAATTCAATAGACTGAGGGTTATTTTTAGTGCAGGAAAATGGATTATGGATGAGCTATTTTTCAAATCAGACAAATGAACAACAACCATAAAACTAATGTACAAGAAAAGACAATCATTTATATTTGCTGTCATATGATGTACAACCATTCTTGAAGAATCCCTTTAAAATTAATAACTTGTAGAATTCTAGAGCCCCCCATACTTGCATAACATTCATCTTGTGGGACTTTAAAATATTATTGCAAGTCTACTTAAAATCTTACTTTCCAATCTTCTCCTCTGTTTTTGCCCCTTCACTTTCTTTGAGTGTTTTCTTTACTTTTATGATTTTGGAGGAGATTAATTTATTGAAATCTTTTGAAGTTAAAGTACTGAAAATAAAAAAGGCTCACTATGATAGATGTGAGAAAAAAATGACTAGATTATGCCGAAGCTGGACCTAGGCTTAACCTGCCACATTTCTGCTTTGTACTTATTACAAATAGGGACATCAATATTCCATTTGCTTAAGATATCAGTATTTCATTGTTTAAATCATATAACTACGTATTACAAGTGGTTATATATGATGTTGTGTTAAAAGATTATTTGGAGAATATGTGGGGTCAAGAGTGCCAAAATAATTTTGTTGATTGTGTTGAGTGGGATAGTTCTTGAGAGGAAAAATATCTTCTGGGAGTTTTTAAGTGATGCCAGACACTTCTTAGAAAACAGTATTAATAGGAATATAATTAAAGGATATGATAATTGTTACCATAGCTTAAAGGGCTAAAGGAATTATCTAATAAACATCATGCAATTTAGTCACATGGATGGTTGAGATGACTTTTAATAATAATCTCTATTTGAGGATTATTCTTTATCCCTAATTCATAATAAAATAGTATGGAGATTTAAAATGTGGCTAATCCTTTTGCTTTTGATTCTTTCATCTTCCATGTGTAGAATTGTTTTCTCAAAATTTCTCAAAAATACTTGGAAGCAAACGATCTATATTTGAGTTGAAAAAGTGATCAATGAAATCCTAACAAGAGGAAGAAATTAATCTTAAAAACATGGCAAAATATAATTCTAAAAAATTTTAACAACATCTTGAGATTGCTAGTATGTTTATGATATATTTACACATTAGAAGTTTGCTAGTGACTTCTTAGAGGAGATGACATTGCATATACAGAAAAGTAGTATTGGTTGCAAGTGCAACTATTGTTCTATATAAGCAAAGTTCTTTGTTGACAAAAAAAAGTAGACATGTTGCATATGTTGCATGAGTTTCAAAATATTTTTGAAAGAGGATGCTGTTGACCAATGTCTTGAAAATGCAATGTGCAATGCATTGATCAAATATTAATTTTTGTACTTTAGTATGAAAAGTGCAAAGCCCGAAATGAAGCATTCTGTAGTTAAATAAGTACTCATCTATTAACATAAATATTTACTAGTCTTAAGTATTGATATAACTCTAATAGTCTCTAAAACGTTTTTATTACATAAAGTACATGTAAAACATATTTACAAATGTAGACTCTTTATAAAGGAGATTAAAAGTTAAGGACATTAGAAGGGCAGCAAAAACTTCTCTCCAATGTGATGTAGGGAGAATCAGGGTAGTAATAACAGTACCAATTGACACCAGCCAGAGTTTGGATTCCCAGACGCCCAGGCGCAAGCCTTACTTGCACCAACCAGAGGCTAGGCTCTTGAGCTCTGCCCAAGCGTAGCCCAAAGAAGCAGATGATGGGCGCTCAGGCACAAGCCTTACTATGAATACTATTTCGTCATCCTCTTTTTTTTTCATGGTATCAAAGCAGCTAATGCCCCTCTTTGATGAAGTTTAATCTCCCCTCCTAACGCCTTCTACATTAACGTCTTCAACATATCTTTCCTAATCTCCTTCCCAACACCCTGAGCAAACCATCTGCATCAACATCTTCTGTAGGGAATCTCAGCCGTTTCTACTCTCTTCCTGTATAATCAAGAATCCACCACAATCATCTCTGTCAATTATCTTCCCTCCAAGAAAACTCTAAACCCCCCCTCAAGGATACCAAGAACTCAAAGAAACTCGCTCCTTCTAGCCATCAAGTCTTCATGGCACCCTCCAACATGGAATCCAACACCACTGATCGCAAATCTACTACTGGATATTGTATCTTTCTCAGCAACACCCCAATATCATAGAGTGCAAAAAAGCAGAACACTATCTCCCGTTCGTCTACTGAAGCAAAATACTGAGCGCTCGCCATGGCAACTTTAACTATCATATGGCTTTGATGCCTTCTCCAAGAATTCGACATCCCATAGGAAGCACCCACTCACTTATTCAGTGACGACCTATCAGCTATAGTCCTCACAAAGAATTCAATCTTTCATGCCAAAACGAAGCATGCTGAAGTTGACTGCCATTTCATCGGTGACAATGTTCAGAAATAGGAAATTAAAATTATGCACATCTCCACCGATGATCAAATAGAGGACATCCTAACCAAATCGCACTCCATTGACTGATTCAACCAATATAGGTCCAAACTCAACACCTCAGTCCAAGATGGCTTGTTTGTGGAGGGTAATAGCAGTACCAATTGACACCGGCCAAAAGTTGAACGCCCAGGCGCTCCCAGGTGCCCAAGCTCCGCACAAGCATAGCCCAGACAGACAGAGGATGGGCGTCCACGTGCGCTCAGGTGCAAGCCTTACTTGCACCAACTAGAGGCTGGACGTGCTGATTCTGCTAGTTGATTATCTGAATAACTTTTTATTGTATCTATATATACCAATTGTATCTACTGTAATATGCAATTCTAATGAATGGGATTTATTTCTTCTTCCTCTATCATTCCTTCAGGTAGGGCTAGGGTTCAGTACATATTTAAGCTGTCTAGTTAGGTTTATGTAGGTCACTTGATCATTTGAGACATATAGCTTAATAGCACTCAATTCTCTTGCTTTTTGTGCCACGTGTCTTGCTTTTTATAGTACATACACATTGGATGCATTAATTTGAATGCAAGCACAATGAATAAATGCAAAATATTTTTTAAATAATGTTCATTCTTATTAAATAAAATGACAGATTTTGAATGGGTGATTATCAATGCAATACTTGTCAACAGCACCAGATTCATAAAAAAGCTGCAATACTTTAGGCCTGCAAGGTGTTTTGGTAGATCTTTTATATCAGGAAATTGGTTCTGAGAATCATCAAGGAACCAAACAAATGATTCTCAACACTGTCGAGTGTTATTAGAAGTTGCCAAGCCTATTACTGTTTAGGTTACCCTTTCACAGTAGTGATCAATTATCTCTCTTTTAAACAATCTGTGACTCGGGAGACTCAACTTGACTGTCCCTATTCATCCCAACCTGAGCCCTTGTGATTATAGTTTATGTATAGCTTGGCTCATGCTTAAGTCAACTCCTCAGGATCATTGTTAGGCGGACTTGCAGAAGTGGACAATTGTGGGATAACTGTAAGAGGCAATTGAAGACACGCCATGTGGTATCGTCGGATAGGCTCGTACAACTGCACGCTGCATACAGTTAGAGGACCATAACAGACTCTTACTATGTCCAACACATGGAGGACTCTTAATCGTTTGTGCATGCGGCCCGACATGCGGCCCGACATGAGTACGGCACTGCCAATCAAACGAATTCCCAGGAAGCATGTGTTGAGTTGGTTGAGCCTGTGTAGCGAGCATTTAAGCTGTTTTGGGTTCAGTCAATTTCTTTGTTTGGTTGTTTGAATAATAATTTTATTTTCTTTTGACTTCAAGCTCTATCATTGTAGTTTTTGTTAAATGAAATTTTTATGTAATTCCTTCCATTAGTGCTTGATTTTAATGTGTAAGCATTCTTCACCCCTGGTTACTATGGTTACAAGCTAGCCTCCCAACCTGAGCCCTTGTGATTATAGTTTATGTATAGCATCAGAGTGAATTTATCTAAAATGATAACAAGCTGAGTGAGATTTTGATTTAAGGATTCAAAGGTTTGTTAATGATGTTGATCAGAGAAGGCAACAAGATTCAAGGTGAGGAGTAAGTTTTGTTTGTAGGGGAGTGAGCATGTTAAAATGGCGCATCTCCACTTAGACCAAGGAATGATAATGATCTCAGCATTGTGATGATATTGGCCTAACAAATGGCGAAGATAATGTAGTCCATAAATGCAGATGCAAGCCTAGATGCATCAGCATATGCAAATCAACAGCAAGTTCAGCTCCACTTTTTGCAAATTGAGTATTGTCTATGAAAATTAACATCGAGTCGAGCAGAGCGGGTTGGTGGAGAAGAGCCTTCAAAATGCACAGATCATGAAGAAGATTAGAACAGGAGAAGTCTCAATTTCCCTGAGTTGAGGTTAAGATTGATTTACTTATGATGGAACATTTGAAAATGAACTAGTTAGATGGATATTTTAAGCTTCACGACACTGAAAAAGAAAAAATTGATTTCATTTGTTGAAGCTATCCAAACATGATATAGTGTCGAAATTCATAGATCAAGGATTGCTAGTGAACTTATGATGGATCAAGTTTAAAAGACACTTTAAAAAGGGGTGGTTTCTCCTAATTAGTTATGAGAAAGAGAGATGAATGAAATATCACTCTTTTCATCTGAAGAAGACTGTCGGTTCAGGAGTATATACTTCTGAATTCATAAAGTATCCATGGTGATGAAATTATTACCTAAAGATGTTCATGTCCTTGGGAAGTACACTACTTATTGTCGACTAATGCTAGTTTTATAGGCTTGTCCTTTGACCTGTAAAAAAGGCTGGGGATCTCCAAACCGTGGCTATTCGCAAAGTGGATGAGTTGCTAGAAGTTAGATTCCCTAAATCTCGAGGAGGTATAAAGATAAGGATTGGAAGGAAATGCGAGTTTATTGGCAACACGAGACAGCTGAGAGAGCAAAACTGATATTTTGCAGGAGTGAGTTGAGCCCTTCTGCTGAGGTGCATGTGATCAGGAGATTAGTTTGAGGATCATCCAGGCAACAGAGAGATGATCATCCCCAACGCTGTCGGGTGTTACCCTGAAATTGCCAAGTCTTTTAATGTCTATGAGACTTTCACACCACTGAACGAATATCGATCATCCTAACTACTTCTGAGTCTCATTCAGACGAGTGATTGAACAATTCACTCCAACTTTGTAAGCTTGATCCATGCACGGGCCTTTTGCCCAAGGTCATCACACGCATAAGTGGAGGATCATAGGACAGATAGCTAAGGCAGTTGAAGACCAACTGCATGGCATCTCCAGGTAGGCTTGCACAATTTCACAGTCGTCAGTAAAAGATAATCGACTTATACAGCGTCGGACATGTGAATGACTCCTATATATGTTTGTACTGGTGGCCGAGCATGGGCAAATGACACCATCAGCTGGATCAATCTGCAGGAGACGCATGTGGTTGATTGAGTCTATATATGTTATCTTTTTTTTCTTTTTTTTTTTTTTGGTGTTTTCTTCTTCCATTAAGCTATTCTTGCATTTTTTGTTGCTGTAGTTAATGAGAATCTCTTGCTGTGATTTTGTTGGTGCTTGATTGTAGATTGCACATCAAGCTATTCTCTCACGATTATAGATCACTCTTGTACTGTAGATTTGCCCAGATAATAGTTTTATAGCATGATGGGTCTGTGGAACTAATTGACAAAATTTTAAGTATCGTCTTACGTCAATCATGATCAATTGAACATTAAAGAAAATCACAGATCTTACTTTTCTTTGTTAGAGTTGAGAGTATACCAAAGTTTCTGCATTCAATTTTAAGTTTTGTAGTCTTTCTTAGTAACTTTAATAAAGTTATAATTTTTCTTTTGTTTATGTTGCAGATGACACATCAAGCCGTTGCCTTTTAAGATGGAAGCCATTGATGGTTTCTGACGTTGAAACTTACTTTGCTTGCCTACACAAATATTTTTTTTTTTTTGCTTTAACTCAGCTAAGTGCCATTTCATGAATTAACAATTACATGTAATATCTATATATAATATGATTGATGGTTCCTTGAGCAATTATAGATGGAACATACAAAAGTGTCATACGGATAACTACGACACAGTTTTGTATGTTTCATCTGTAATTTCTCAAGGAATTCATTTATCATATTATTTATAGATATCACATGTAATTATTGCAAAGATTATGAGATTATGAGCTATATGTTAAAATTTTGAAAATTTTGAGAGAATGTGATTGAAAGCAGATTATGAAGGGATACTCATACTCACATAATCGATTTGATTTAATTGGAGATAGATTTAACATGAAGCCATGTATTTATTGTCGTGTTTGATGGAGACATTTAGAGAAAAAGAAATTCATCTAACTTTTATTTACTTTGAAAAGTCTTATGATAAAGTGCTAAGATAAGTTTTGGAGAGAGAATATGTGGTATATATTGATGTTATTAAAAATATGTATAATAAAATTATAATGCATGTTCAATCGTGAGGTGACTTGTTTAATAGTCTGTTGTTGTTATTGGATTACAACAATGCTGTATTCTATGTTCAATTTTTTTCTTAAATTATGGAGGTTCTTGGTGAACATATTCAAGAAGTTCTTTAGTGAATGTTATTTGTAAATAGCATTATGTTAGTTGATAATATTAGGGATGCAATTAAAACAAAACACGAGCTGTGGAAGACTATAAAATATAGTTTTTCATCGTAGTTGATTTAAACAAAATATATTTGTAACAACTCAAATCTTTATTAAATCAATTAGGACTCGAGTTGATTAGACAAAATTAGAATTTTAGACAAGTTTAAAATTAGGTCAAATGAAATATATTGTTGAAAATAGTATATTTTTATGGTCATAATATTTATGTTTGAGAAAAATCTAATCAAGTGATATTCTTGTATTACTTTTTGAATTCTTTAAATATAGAAAATTAAGAAAATAAAGTGTAAGTTTAAATTCAAAAAATTTAGTATCATTGGGTTCATATTAACAAGATAATGTTACACAAAAAGTTTTGTCAAATTTTGAGTGATATGTTGTCTGTAATTAATATTTGAGATTTTTATTTAAAAAATTAATAAAAAATAAAATATAATTTCAAATTGATAAATTTTTTAGAGGACATTCGTTTCTTCAAGACGAGCCTCCTAATTAAGTTTTGTCAAATTTGAAAATCGGACGATGAAATAATACGATTTATTTAAAACACATTTTTTCTTAAATTATTTTTCCTCACATTATCTCTCCTCCCCGAGCAGCCTAGCGGATGGCCCTCCGCTCTCCTCTCTCCTCCTATAAAAGGAGGGCTCTCCCACCCTTCCCCCCACACCACCACATTCTCCACCTCCGATTGTCGACCCTTCTTTACTCTCCTCTCTACCTCCCAACAACTCCCAGCCTCTCTCTCCCCCCTAGACAACACCATAGTCCCCCCCTTCCCATCTTCTCCCCCTTTCTCGCCAACTGCCGCCACGCTCTTCCACCTCACCTTGTCGACATCTTGCCCGCACCTTACCAAAATTCCTTAAACATCATTCCCCACCTCCTCGGTAAGTCACCGCCTCCCCATGGTGAATCCCCTTCGAACAGGGAAAGACCAAAAAGATAAAAAAGAGTGAGTGAGAAATTTTGTTGAGCAAATCATAATATTAAAAATAATAATGAGATAAAAATAATTAAATATTAATTTTGACTTCTAACTTCCCTAACATACTAGCTACTAATTTTTATTTTTGCTCTTGATTAATAGCTTTTATTTCTACTACTAATATTTCTTAAACATTATTATTATTATCATTAAGATAATAATAATAAATAAATAATTTTATCACCAAACTATCATTATCACTACTATCATCTTATAAATTATTATACTTATTATATATGTATAATAATAATAATAATAATACTATTATTATTATTATTATGTAATAGTATTATAATAATAATTATCTCTTAATATTATTATATTATTCTCTCTCTATTATCATCTTCTAATAATAATAATAATAAATATATATCTTACTTATTATTATTATATTATCATCGTATAATAATAATTATAAAACTAATATATATTCTTATTATTATATTATTTCTCTATTATCATCTTTAAATAATAATAATAACAATAAGTAATAATAATACTATTATTATTATTATTATTATTATTATTATTTTATTATAATATTCTCTCTTTAAATAAAATATGTGCATAATATTACTATACAAAAATAATAATATTAATTCATTATCATTATTATATTCTCTCTCTGTGGTGAATAATAAAAATACTCTTAATATATAAATTATCATATAAATGATAATAATAATAATAATAATAATAATAATAATAATAATAATATATTATTATTATTATCATTATTATTCCTAATTATTGTACATACTTCTCTCTCTAAGTATATATATATATATATATTATTTATTTCTTATTATTATATTCTCTCTCAAAAAAAATATAATAATAAATAATTGCACTTTTATCTTGTAATAATATTCTTATCCTTATAAATAATAATAATAATAATAACAATAATAATAATAATAATATTATTATTATTATTATTATCATCGTTACTATTTCTATAATCATTATTTTCTTTATTACTATTTAAATTATAATACTTCTTCATTATTAAAATATCATCTTCTCCTTTGTTATTATTTTATTATTTGCATTTACTCATTTTACTAATAAAGTGAGAGAGAATAGAGAGGAAAGATAATAAAAATTAATAATATTATATAAATTATTTCATCACTTTTTTAATTAAAAAAAATTTAAACATAAATTTGCAAGAGATCAACTTAGCAAGAAAAATATGTACCTAGAATACCATGTAGTATATGTTATATGATGGAGAGCCTTTAGAGTCAAGGAGCACAAAAAGCGCTGCGGCATACGATTTTTACTCGAGAACTGAGGCACTATGACGCACCTCAACGGTCAGCAATCGAGTAGCAGATGCTACAGTGCGATGCAGTGGAAATCGGCGCTATAGCGCACCGCAACGAATAAGCGGGTCCATCCCGAGACGCAGGCGCTACAGTGCGCCGTGGCGCGCCTCGACGGTTTCAACTCGAGACCTTGGGCGCGCGCTACAACGCGTCGTAACGCCAGGCAAAAATGTGCATGGTCTAGGTTATGCCCTAAGCAAATTGGATGGCATTTTGGACCTTTTAGAGCCCATTTTTCAGTTGGGTACTTAAGCAAATATGTTGAGAGGAAAACTTAATAGTTGGCATATCAGTTTGGAGGTTAAGGCTGCTGTGAGGTGAAGAACTATAAGCTAAACTCTAAGAGAGCTGCAGTGCAAGTTAGCCTTTACATGTTGGAGGAGATACTCAAGGTGGTGGTTGCTTCCTCTCTTCTCCATATTAAAGTGAGAGCTTGAGCATTTGTGCTAAGGTGATAAGCTCTTTGTAATTCCGTAACCTTCAGTTATTTATAGTAGAATTTCTTGTGGTGTGGCTCTGTGATTTTTTCCATTTTTGAATTTTTCACGTATTTCTTTGTGTTTGGATGTTCGCATGATTTGTAGTAATTATTCAAAAAAACTAAGAGGAAATATTACTTAAATAAGGAAATTCAAATGGATATCTTGGAAAGATGATTAAAAGTTTAACAATATTATGATAATTTTTTATTTTTTGAGCAATTAATTAAAAAGAATTTATTTTAGCATTTGATTTTATGATTGCTATACTTTTTAGAACAAAGTTGAATATGTTATAATTTATTAAAAGAGCTTCTTAAACTAAAATTGATTATTTTTTCGTAAAGAAAGTATATCATTTGTATTGCAAAGATTATGAGATTATGAGCTATATGTTAAAATTTGAGAGAATGTGATTGAAAGCAGATTATGAAGGGATACTCGTATTTCACATAATCGATTTGATTTAATGGTAGATAGATTTAACCTGAAGCCATGTATTTATTTTCGTGTTTGATGGAGATATTTAGAGAAAGAAAAATTCATATAACTTTTATTGACTTTGAAAAGTCTTATGATAAAGTGCTAAGATAAGTTTTGGAGAGAGAATCTGTGTGGTATATATTGATGTTACTAAAAATATGTATAATAAAATTATAATGTGTGTTCAATCATGAGGTGACTTATTTAATGGTTTTTTGTTGTACAACAATGTTGTATTCTATGTTCAATTTTTTTCTTAAATTATGGAGGTTCTTAGTGAACATATTCAAGAAGTTTCTTAGTGCATGTTATTTGTAAATAGTATTATGTTAATTAATAATATTGGGGATGCAATTAAAATAAAATAAGAGCTGTGGAAGACTACTTTAAAATATAGTTTTTCATCGTAGTTGATTTAAACAAAATATATCTATAACAACTCAAATCTTTATTAAAGTAATTAGGTCTCAGGTCGATTAGACAAAATTAGAATCTTGGACAATCTTAAAATTAGGTCAAATGAAATATATTGGTGAAAATAGTATATTTTTGCAGTCATAATGCTCATGTTTGAGAAAAATCTAATCAAGTGATACTTCTGTATTACTTTTTGAATTTTTAAATACATAAAATTAAGAAAATAAATTGTAAGTTTAAATTCAAAAAATTTAGTATCATTGGGTCATATTAATAAGAGAATGCTACACAAAAAGTTTCGTCAAATTTTGAGTGACAAACTGTCCGTAATTAATATTTGAGGTTTTTATCTTCAAAAATTAATAAAAAATAAACTATAGTTTCAAATTGAGAAATTTTCATAGTTTATTGTTGATTATTTAATCTTTTAACTTTAAACTTAAGAATAGAGATCTATCCTATTAAGTATGACTTCACTTAATATAATTTGTCCTAAATCTTAATTTGTGAGATTGAGTGGTAAAACTCTAGTCCTTTAGGATCACCTTTTGGATTAAGTAATTAAATCCCAATATTTGAAGTTTAATTCTTAATCTTTTCATCTTGATTTGGATAATCAAGATAGTTTGGGATTTGCTTAAATTATTAAAATAGGTCCATTGACTTACTCATTTTAACTTATAATCATCAGTGATTTAATCAATTAGGACTTCGCCAGTTCTAATTATTTTCAATTCATAAGGTCGTGAATCTGAGTTACACTTGATAGTAGGACTTGGAGATCTTGAACTTGTGTAACTTAGAGTAGATAGAATGAATGTATTAGATAATAATAGATATCACATGTGTCCTAGTTGAGTCTCTTGCTTACTTTGATTTTATTACTATGCTTGCCTTGAAATTGAGCATATATTAGGATATAAGATATTGGATGAATATCTTATGTTAAGATTGAATTGCATAAGTTGAGTAGTTTAGTGATCAGATTCAGTCAGTAATTAGTAACCTATTTAGCCTACCTCTTTAATTCAGTCGCTGCCTAGTACTATATTTATTAGCTAGTGGCCTTTCTCTATGAGACTCCTGGAGTCATTTCTTATAATATGACAGATCTAGTTTAGGTGTACTACTATAATTGTGGCGCCCCTCACACCCTTAATCCGCCAAAGGATTAGGTTAAGGGTGGGGTGTCACTCTGGCTAACCCCTCACTTATCATTGGATTAGGATATACTCTATAATCCACCTGATTAGGGAATAATTAACACATAATCAAACTAACAGTCACTATATAAGTAAACAAACAGAGTGCGGAAGCGATTTAAGGAAATGTAAATCATCCAAGTATCACAGTACAAATAGGAAAAAAATAGAACTCAGAACATAAGCATATAATCCAAATACATAATCAATGGTACCTGTATTATTATATCATTTAAAATGTTTAAATAAAGATAGAATGAAAACCACTCATTCTCACTCGAAAATATAAAGGAACTAGACGGCAGCTTCTTTCACGAGTTCCTCCTCTGGGTAAGGCTCCAAACCTAACTCCTGCTCGTCTAACTGAAAGGAATATGTCATTGTCGGTTTCACAATGTAGGGCCCCAGCCAAAGAAAAGAAAAATCTGGTCAGACAATTGTCTAAGTACATTTTAAGCTGATGAATTATTATAAGTGTTAAGTAATATCACCATTTGACAACATCTAAGCAACATATATATATGAAAGGAGCAGCAAGCAATACAAAGAAACAGGGAAGCTATAAATCATCATTTATAACTTAAGCCAAGAAAAAAGAAAAAGGCTGAGACATGCCTCGCATACAAACTAACCAAGGAAGGGCGTATAAGTATACATAACTGTCATGTACTGTAAGAGAAGTTCTACATCCTAAACATGCTGGTGATCAACAGAAAATATGCCAATTAAAATAAATAACTCAGCAGTGGTACATATAAATAGCAGTAAGATTCTAACATCCTAAATGTATATATAAAAGCAGTACAAGGAAATAGCTGACAGAATAAAAATACTAAAAAGTAAGCAACAATAACTGCATATAAAGCCACACGTGCATCGACTGCCATACAGAAAAGAGCTACTCAAGCCCATTGAATACCAAAGAAGCTTAGCACCATCATGGCTAAGTTATAAACTGTGTACCCCTAGCGACATAAGGAGGCTAGGCAAATAAGCACACAAAGCAAACGAAGGGTCTTAGCACCAGTATGGTTAAGGCCCAACTATATGCCCCTAGCGACATAAGGAGGCTAGTAAACTAGGCACACAACAAAACGGATCCTTCCCCTAGTGACATAAGGAGGCTAGGCAATAAGGATATAACTGAGAGACAGCTCATAAAACTATTATCTTTTTATAAATCACTTTAATATTTTCACAATGAATCTAAGGAGTCTCCATATTTTCCTAACAGTTTATTTATGCATCAAATGTCTTATATGATATGCTCAAAGAAATATAGCACAAAAATCAAGGAACGCATAAGCAACAAAGTATCAAAGTAAGCAAGGAACTCTACTAAACATTGTGATATCATTTGTTTTCTACTTAACCTTCTAACTATTCCAAGTTACACAAGTTCAGGATCACCGTTTTTCTACTATCGAGTGTAACTCAGAAATTCGCCCTTATAAGTAATAAAAAGGATTAAAACTGATCAGGTCCTAATCTAGTTCAATTAGATAGACGACTACGAGTTAAATCAATTAATCATACGTCCTAGTTTTGTGAATTTAGACGTTCTAACTAAGATCTGATCAAGATCTTCTAAACCTATAGATTATGAATTAAACACTACGAGATTTAGGTTTAATCACGTAATCCAAAGGATAAGACCTAAGTTCTAGGTTTTATTCTATTAGTGATCTACTAGTTAAGGCAAATCTTATTAAGTAATCAAACTTAATATGATGAATCTCCTATCTTAAATATAAAGTTAAAAGACAAAAATAATCAGAACAGGTTGTAAAATAAAAGAAAGTATAGAAACTAATAAAACCAAGGTTTCACCCATCGGCTAACCCAATTTACCCAATGAATGAATTCTAACATATGATCTATTCCTATTCTCAAAAAAGATCCTTATAGTGTAGTACTTAAAACTTAATAGAAGTTATTGGAATCTAACCTAAGGGTTGATTTCACTTGCTTAAACCTTACTAAGATTATTATAATATTAGTCTTGGCATTTTGGGATGTTATCCAAAGGGTAAGGGTACTTAGTCCAATCTTAGGGCAAAATGACCATTTTGCCCCTACTTTAAGGGTCAAAAAGTCAACTTTTGACTTAGTGGTCAGAATTGATTTCTCTTAGATCCAATTGATCCCTTACTATCTAACTTAAAAATTGGCAGTAAGTACGCCTAAATTGGGCGAGAAACGGTCAAGTTATGACTAAAATAAGGCTATGGGTAATTTGGTCATTTACCTAAATTTCTAGGGTTCAGATCCTAAATATTATTTTGTTATAATGATGACATTGAAAATTCTAGGCTGGTTAGCATCTTGAATTTTTCAATTCGGAGTTGATTTGACTAAGTTATGGCCGTTTAAAGTCTAGGGGTATTTTGGTCATTTTTCACTAAAGTTAACTATAAGGTCTAGGGTTGACTTTTTATTCTGATGTCCGAATGGGAAAACTAATACTACTACGGTGATGGGGCCGCTCTCCTGAGCATTTTAAGACCCATACTGACTATGTTTCGATAACCGAGTAAAAAGTTATGAGGCTCTAAATAGGTCCTAAAATGTTACCTCGTTATACATACCCCGAAATAAATTTTTACATTATGTTCTTTGAATCCTTACATTTTTTTGAGTATTTTAAAACCTATATTGGCTATGTTTGGATCATTTTACAAAAAGTTATTAAACTTCTAAAATTTACTATTCAAAAATACAATTTGAATTATTTTACTATTCATTTATTCAAATTGTATTATTTTACTATTTATTCCTAAAGTTTTTATATAAAATTTTTGAAATCATTAATCTTTAATTAATCTGTGATTAATAAATATTAATTATTAATTAAGTAATAATTAATCTATTTATTTTAATTATTTTGAATATAATATTATTATTACTGCTATTTAATTAGGGTTAAGTTAACTACTGTTTAGGTCTTTAATTAATTATCTATTCAATATTATTAATCCTAAAGTTAGGATTAATTAATAGGTTAATAATTAGGAAATTATTAATATTACTGTATATATATATATATATTAATTTACTGTTTATTATAAAATATTATTAAGTTATCCTTAATTAATTAATTAACAGAGTTAATTATTGTTTACTGTTAATTATTATTATTATAATCTTAATTAATTAATTATGTGCATTAATTAATTATTAATGTATTGTTTAATATTAATTAATATTAATTAACTAACTACTAATTGTACTTAACAACTAATTAATTAATAACTTAATTATATTTATTATTTTCTATTAATATCTTTCTGCAGGTCATAATGGAGGTGGGACCCGCCACTGCCACGTGGCAAGCCGCTACTAGCTGCGGCAGAGGGTGCGGGACCCACCACCGCCACGTGGCAAGCCGATACAGGCCGCGGGCCTGCACGCGGGCCCCACGGGCGCGCGTCGGCTGACGCAGGCCGCGCAGAAGCGACCCCCCCCGCCCCGAGCGCCGAGCCGCACGCGGTCCGCGCGTGCGGGCCTCGGGCTGGCCCGGGTGGACCCGACCCAGCCCAGCCACTGCGTCTCCTCCCTCCCCTCCCCGCTCAACTGGAGCTAGGGCACAAGATTTGGCCGACCTCCCGGTGGTGCCGGGGCTCGACCCGCACGGCAACGGCTAGGTCCGGCAAAGGCCTATCCGTCAAAGGTCAAACCTTCACCGGAGGCGACTCCCAGCTCCAGCTTCGGCGAGCCCTAAGTCCAGCGCTCACAGAATCTCTCGGGTCCTAACGGTAAGAACTGTAGACCGGCTCCTAAATTTGGTCGATCGGAACCTCCGATCAGCGATCCATTCCGATCGATCGACCATCTAGACTCCAGAATAGGCTTGCGAACAATCAAAATTAACTTTGGAAGTAAATCAGGGTGTTAGGGGAGGTGCATGGGTTGGACGATCGCGGACGGTCACGGATGACGGGCTCGCTCCAGACCCCAGATGTGCGAAAACCCTGATCCCTTCATGCGAGAGAGGCTTTAGGGAGGCAGGGACGGAGAGTGCGAGGGGACGAGGCCGCCGATTGTCCCCGGCCGGAGGCTGGACGCCGCGTGGCGCCTGCGTGAGGGGCAGAACCCTCGAGGAAGGAGATGACTACTGGACCGTCCGATCTTTGATCGGACGGAAAGATCGGACGGTTCAGATCTGCCGTCTGGTCTGACGGCAGCTCCAAACGGCGCGCCCTAAAGAGGCCTAACGGCGCTGGCTTATTGACGGCGCCGTTGGAGATTTTATTTTTTAAATAATATTAATTTATATAATTAATATTTAATTAAAAATTAAATCGATTAAAAACAAAATTCCAAATATGTTTTCCTAGCTAATTGAGGGTCAAGGAATTCAATAGCGAAGTCGGATTTTCGATCCAACGAGTATTTTGATTTCTCGATTTTCGGAGTATTTTTATTATTAAAATATTCGTCAAAATTTTGACGACTTCCGATTGACACAAAAACGTCGCCCCTAGCTAATTTAGGGTCAACGAGCACAATGGCGAAGTCCGTTTTTCAATCTGAGGTTAATTTAAATAGGTCAAATTTTAGGGTTTCCAAAATTTCTAGAGATCAGGATTTGATCCATTTGACTTCTGATTTGGACTAGGTCTTAGAGGTTGACTCCAATTGACCTAATTAGTACTTATAAGTAGTCTTAAGACTAAGATTAGTCCTAATCGACTAAGCTAATAACCTGGGTTATTACAATAATGGTTTGATTGCTTTAGCCTAGATGGCTATGTGAGTTATGTGATGTATAGAATTTGTTCAGTAGTTTGTGACCTAATTAGTATGCCTTTTAGTTCAGTAGCCGCCTAGTATTGAGATGACTAGCTAGTGGCCATTTTTGACTATTAGACTCGTTAAACCATTTCTTATAATATGGATATCTAATTTAGGTGCACTACTGTTCTGATTTGTTGCCTTAGCCTTGATGGATAAGTAAGATGTGTGTGATGTATTCAGTTGATAGCATGTTTGGCCATTTCAGTTTCTAGTTTTGTTTCTGTGTTCAGTTTATGTTCTATTTTTAGCACTTTGTATTTATAGTCTTGCATATATATATATATATATATAAGCATGTCTAGGGTGTACTTCATTTATAATCATTTGCTTTAGTCTTTTCTTATTTACTTGACCTTGTTGAAGTTGCTATAGTGGAGGTATGTGTTTACTTCCTAGTTTATTTAAGTTATAAACTAATTGTTTATAGATTTACCTTATTCTTTCTTACGCATTCTGCTCCTACTATTATGCTATTGTGCTTAAATGTTTATGATGATATCTAACAAACCTAATAACTAATTTTCCTAAAATGTACTTAGACATTTTGTCTAATTAAAATTTTTCTTTTGTTGGCTAGGGCCATATCATTATGAAACTGATAATGATAGATTCAGAGTTATTTGAAGTGGTTGATCCATTGGAGGAGCGTGTACCTAAAGACCTTTAGACTTAGTTTCTTTATTTTTTGCTTGGTGAGACTGAGTGTTATTTCAACTCTTAAACTGTTAAGATGATGTAATAATACATGTTAAATCTTTACTTTTTTGCACTTTACTTATTCTGAGATGTTGTATTTATATATAATGGACGGATATTTATTTTATGCTTCCGCACTCTGTTTCTTCTCGTACTTGCATTTAGTGATGATTTCCTTGGACAATGGCAAAGTCTTTGATTATAATGGGTTAGTATTAGTTACTAACCTAACCATAAACAAGGACCTTGTCATTTGGTGACCACCTCACCGTAATCATGTTAACTTAAGAGTTAACAGGACCACGGCGGGGAGCGGGACGCCACAGTTGGTATCAGAGAATTTCATAAGGTGTCAGATTGGAATTTATATTCCTCTCTACCTAATGTATTATTCTTCTGCCACATAGTCACTAAATGAATACTTGAAAACAATATCCATGTCATTATGAGTATAACTCAAAATAAAGTAAGTAATGAGAAAATTATAAAAGATATTAAGACATAATTATCTAAATAATACATATATAGGCTCAACCAATTTAAAGTTATAACAACCCAAGTTATTACCATAGTGAATTAAGACTAATTCTAATCTTAAATTTAATTATACATGCTAATTAGGTCAATTGGAGTCAACCTCTTAGACCTAGTCCAAATCAGGAGTCAAATGGATCGAATCCTGATTTTTGGGAAATCCAAAAACCCTAAAAATTTGGCCAATTTAAATTGACTTCTGATCAAAAAACAGACACCGCCATTGCGTTCATTGACCCCAAATTAGCTTGGGGTGAAGTTTTCGTGTCAATCGGAATTCATCGAAATTTCGACGAATATTTTAATAATAAAAATACCCCGGAAATCGATGAATCAAAATACTCGTCGGATCGAAAATCTGACCTCGCCATTGCATCCCTCGCCCCTCAAATAGTTAGGAAAAACATGTTCAAAATAAAAAAAAATACAAAAATTTAAATACTTAACGGCGCCGTTAAATATTTAAGCTTGCCGTCAACTGTAGCCGACGACGCCGTCTATCCAAATGGCGCCATCGCAGCCATTGGATCGGGTCCGGATCCAACGGCTACGGAACCGTCGTCCTCGACGGCACCGTCCAAACGCCACGCGGCGCCCCGCCGCCTCCCGCGCCCAATCCAGCCCTCCCCGGCCTCGGCGAGGTCGCCGGCTCACCTCTATAAAGCCCCGGCGGCTCGATGGGCTCCGGGTTAGCGAAACCGGAGCCCGAATTGATCCCCGACCCGAGCCGACCCCCGAAGTCTCCGCAGCCGTCGATCTAGGTACCCCCCCCCCCCCCCGATCTCCCTCTTCCGTTCATCTTTCGCCATCGCGTTATTTTAGAATTGTATGTTAGGATGTAGATCGACGATCAACCGGACCCGATCGACCTCGATCAGGTCCGGTTGACTCAGACCGAGGCTTGAAGCCTCGGGCCGAACCCTGTTCTCATCCGCCGAACCCTAGAACGTAGGGTTAACTCTAGCCGCCGCCTCCGGCCACCTCCGGCGAAGGTCCGCCCGCCGACGTGTAGGCCTCGTCGAGGGCCACCGTCGTCCGTGCGGGTCGAGGTGGTCCGGCGTCGAAAAGGCCGGCAAATGCTGTGCCCTAGCCCGGTGCCCTCGGGACGCCCCGCGAAGCGGGTGACATCTGGGTCGGGCCGGGTCGGCCCGAGCCCGACTCGGCTACGGTCGGGTCCGCGTAAGCCAGGTGGGCCCACCGAGCCACGTGGCGCCTTCAAGGCCTGCCACGTGTCACGTGGGACCCACCAACCGAGCCCCCGACGTTTCGGCTTCAGTCGTGGGGCCCACATCGCCACGTGACAGTCCTCCTGTGCGCCACGTGTCACTTGGGGCCCACAGCCCGAGCCCCGCGGCGTTTCGGCTTCGGCCGTGGGGCCGACATCGCCACGTGGGGCCCACAGCCCGAGCCCCGCGGCATTTCGGCTTTGGCCATGGGGCCCACAGTGCCTGTGGCAGCCATCCGGCGCTCCACGTGTCACGTGGGGCCCACAACCCGAGCCCCGCGACTCTTTGGCTTCCCAGTGGGGCCCACCGTGCCACGTGGCAGCCTCTGGGCCCACCACATGTCAAGCGGGTCCCACTGCCCAGTCACCCGCGACGTTTTGGCTCCTTGTGGGGCAACAGTGCCACGTGGCAGCCTCTGGCAGTGCCACATGTCAAGTGGGCCCACTGCCCAGTCACCCAAGCCGACTCAGCTTTCCCGTGGGGCCACAGTGCCACATGGCAACCTCTAGCAGTGGCACGTGTCTGGTGTGGCCCACTGTCTATTAATTAAAATTAATTAATTATTGTTAGCATAATTAATTACAGTTAGTGGTTAATTAAATTAGGATTAGTGTTAATGACTTTTGAACAGTAATCTCATAATTAAATTACTGTAATTAGTAATTAGGAGTTAATTAAAATTATTTTAATAATAATTAACTATTAATAGTAATTAGAATTATTAATTATAATTAAACAGTAATCTATAGTTAATTATTAATAACTGAATACTAATAAGTAATTAAGGTTAATTAACCTGTAATTAAACTTAATTACTTTGCTACAGTAACAAAATAATAATATATTAATTAATTAATGGATTAATTAATGCTAATTAATGATTAACCCTAATTAATCACAAATTAATTGTGGATTAATAATTACATAAAATCTTAGGAATAAACAGTAAATTAATTTAATTTGAATAAATGAATAGTAAAATAATACAAATTGTATTTTTGAATAGTAAATCTTAAGAGTTTAATAAGTTTTTGTAGGATGATCCAAATATAGCCAATATAGGTCTCAAAATACTCAGAAAAATGTAAAGAATCAAATAATATTATGTAAAAATTAATTTCAAGGTACGCATAACGAGGTAGCATTTTAGGACCTCATAACTTTTTACCCAGTTATCAGAACATAGTCAATATGGATCTTAAAATGCTCATGAGAGTAGCCCCAATACTGTAGTAGTATTAGTTTTCTCATTTGGACATCAGGACAAAAAGTCAACCCTAGAATTCTTAGTGAAAAAATGACCAAAATGCCCCTAAACTTCAAACAGCCATAACTTAGTCAAATCAACTTCAAATTTAAAAATTCAAGATGCTAACTAGTTTAGAATTTCAATGTCATCAATAAAATAAAATAAAATTTAGGATTTGAATCCTAGAAATTTATGTAAATGACCAAATTACCCCTGGCATTATTTTGGTCATAACTTGACCGTTTTGAGTCCAATTTGGACGTACTTACTGTCTATCTTCAAGTTAGATAGTAAGGAATTAGTTGAGACTAAGATAATCCAATTCTGACCTATAAGTCAAAAGTTGACTTTTGACCATTAAAGTAGGGGCAAAATAGTCATTTTGCCCTAAGATTGGACTAAGTACCCTTAACCTTTAGTTAATATTCCAAAATACAAAAACTAATGTTATAATCATCTTAGTAACATTTAAGTGAGTGAAATCAACCATTAGGTTAGATTTCAGAAATCTCTCTAATTTTAACACTACACCTTAAGGATCTTTTCTGAGACTAGGACTAGATCATAGGTTAGAGTTCATTCATTGGGTAAATGGGTTACTCAATGGGTGAAACCTTAGTTTTATTAATTTCTAGACTTTTCTTTTATTTTACAACTTGTTCAGATTGTTTTTTCTTTTAACCTTAGATTTAGGATAGGAGATTCATCCTATTAAGCTTGATTACTTAATAGGATTGGCCTTAACTAGTAGATCACTTATAGAATAAAACCTATAACTTAGGTCTTATCCTTTTTGGATTATGTAATTAAACCTAAATCTCGTAGTGTTTAATCCATAATCTATAGGTTTAGAAGATCTTGATCAGATCTTAGTTAGAACATCTAAATTCACCAAACTAGGACGTATGATTTATTGATTTAACCCGTAGTCGTCTATCTAATTGAACTAGATTAGAACCTGATCACTTCTAATCTTTTTTAACTTGTAAGGATGAATTTTTAAGTTACACTCGATAGTAGGAAAACAGTGATCCTAAACTTGTGTAACTTGGAATAGTTAGAATGGTTAAGTAGAAAATAAATAATATCACCATATTTAGTAGAGTCCCTTGCTTACTTTGATATTTTATGCTACACATTCCTTATATTTTTGTGCTATATTTTCTTGAGCATATCATATAAGATTTTTGATGCATGAATAAAATGTTAGAAAAATATAGAGACTCCTTAGATTCCTTGTAAAAATATTAAAGTGATTAATGAGAAGATAATAATTGGATGTGCTTGAGCTGCCTCTCAGTATTGCCTTCTGATTGCCCAGTCAACTTATGTCACTAGGGGAAGGCCTCTATTTTGTTGTGTGTTATTTGCTTAGTCTCTTTGTTGACACTAGGGGTACACCATTGGTGCCTTAGCCGTACTGGTATTAGGATCCTTCGATTATACTATTGGTGCCTTAGTTATACTGGTGCTAAGATCATTCAACTTTTTCTGGTGGGCCAAATTAGCTCTTTTCTATATGACAGATTGTATACGGATGTTTATATACAGTTGATGTTTTAGTTACTTTTCAGCATTTTTATTCAGTCAGCTATTTCTTTGTACTGCTTTTATATATTATGATGTTAGAATCTTGCTGTTATTTATATATACCACTGCTGAGTTATTTATCTTAATTAGCATATTTTCTTTTATCACCAGCATATTTAGGATGTAGTATTTTTCTTATAGCATTTGTTTGACTACCTATATTTATGCCTTACCTTGTTTAGTCTGCATGTGAGGCATATCTTAGCCTCCTATTTTTGCTTAAATTATAAATGATGATTCATAACTTTTCCTTTCATTTTGTGCTGCTTGCTGCTCCCTTATACATTATTGCATAGATGTTATAGAATGGTGATATTACTTAATATGTATAAAAATTATCAGCTTAAAATGTACTTAGACAATTGTCTAACCAGATTTTTCTCTTTTTTGCTGGGGCCCTACATTGTGAAACTGATAATAGCAGATCCTCTTCAGTTAGATGATCAAGATCTTGATGAGGAGCCATACCCAGAGGAGGAGCCCGTGAAAGAAGCCGTTGTTTAGTCTTTTATTCTAAGTGAGGATGAGTGCCTTTTGTTTCCATTATTTGAATATTTTAAATGATGTAAGAATACATGTACTGATGATTGCATATTTAGATTTCATACTTATGTTCCGAGATACATTTCTTCATACTTATGTTGTGATATTTGGATGTTATATGTATTGAGAATCGCTTCCGCACTCTGTATGTTTACTAAGATAGTGACTGAATGTTTGATTCTATGCTTACTCCTTCCCTTATTAGGTAGATTGTGGATTTCATCCTAATCCAATTATAAGTGAAGGGTTTGCTAGAGTGACACACCACCCCTTAACTTAATTCTTGTGGAATAAGGGGTGGGACGCCACAAAAGTATTTGATGATAATTGTAGACATAAAGTATAATTAAGAATGGTGTTCATGAATTACTTAAAAGAATTTGAGATCATTTGGAAATTCCTAAAAATCAGGATTTGATCCATTTGATTCCTAATTTGGACTGGATCTTAGAGATGAGCTTCTAATAACTTAATTTATGTTCTAAAATCAAAATTAGGATTTAAATTAATCATAATTGACTTAAGTAACAATTTAGGTTGTTACACTTTTCAAACTATCGCTCTTCCCAACGATTATCAAACATTTTTTCGACCCAGGATCCTAAATTTGTCCTAATTAAGTCAACAATTTGGCCATAATTGCTTTAATCAAGATTTGGGTTAATCAGGATTTGGACCGTTACACTCCCACCGTTGGTTACGAGCCAAATCTAACGATGAATCAAGTCGTATATATTTCTATTTAAAATCCTAAGATTCTTTGAAGCATCTCCACAGTAAAATTAGATTCTCAAAGCATCAATACATTTCTAAAATTTCTCATATACCTTTTAACCTACCTTCTCTTCCCAATGATAATGAAACACTTTTCTGATTCGGGATCCTTAATTTGTCCTAATTAAGTCAACAATTTGTTTATAATTGCTTTTATCAGGATTTGGGTTAATAAGGATTTGGACCGTTACACTCCCACTGTTGGTTACGAGCCAAATCTAACGTCGAATCAAGCCGTATATAATTCTATTTAAAACCCTAAGATTCTTTGACGCATCTCCACA
Organism: Gastrodia elata; assembly: GCA_016760335.1. Classification (NCBI taxonomy): domain Eukaryota; kingdom Viridiplantae; phylum Streptophyta; class Magnoliopsida; order Asparagales; family Orchidaceae; genus Gastrodia; species Gastrodia elata. The sequence goes on along the minus strand of CM028671.1, from coordinate 19,589,664 downwards.
GTAAAATTAGATCCTCAAAGCATCAATACATTTCTTAATTTCTCATATACCTTTCAACCTACTCTCTCTTCCCAACGACTATCAAATGTTTTTTCGATCGGAGATCCTTAATTTGTCCTAATTAAGTCAACAATTTGGTCATAATTGCTTTAATCAGGATTTGAGTTAATAAGGATTTGAACCGTTACACTCTTACCGTTGGTTACGAGCCAAATCTAACGACGAATCAAGCCGTATATAATTATATTTAAAATTCTAAGATTCTTTGAAGCATCTCCACAGTAAAATTAGATCCTCAAAGCATCAATACATTTCAAAAATTTTCATATACCTTTCAACCTACCCTCTCTTCATAATTACTATCAAACATTTTTCCGACCCGGGATCCTGAATTTGTCCTAATTAAGTCAACAATTTGGCCATAATTGCTTTAATAAGGATTTGGACCATTACACTCCCATCGTTGGTTACGAGCCAAATCTAACGACGAATCAAGTTGTATATAATTTTATTTAAAATCCTAAGATTCTTTGATGCATCTCCACAGTAAAATTAGATCCTCAAAGCATCAAAACATTTCTAAAATTTCTCATATACCTTTCAACCTACCCTCTCTTCCAAACGACTATCAAACATTTTTTCAACCTGGGATCTTGAATTTGTCCTAATTAAGTCAACAATTTGATCATAATTGCTTTAATCAGGATTTGGTCCGTTACACTCCCACCTTTGGTTACAGATCAAATCTAACGACGAATCAAGTTGTATATACTTATTTAAAATCCTAAAATTCTTTGAAGCATCTGCGCAGTAAAATTAGAACCTTAAAGCTTCTATACATTTCTAAAATTTCTCCTATACCTTTCAGTCTACCCTCTCTTCCCAATGACTATCAAACACTTTTGTGACCTGGGATCCTTATTTTGTCCTAATAAGTTAAAAATTTGGTCATTATTGCTTTAATCAGGATTTGGGTCATTATACTCCCACCGATGGTTACAGGTCAAATCTAACGACGAATCAAGATGTATATACTTCTATTTAAGATCCTAAGATTCTTTGAAGCATCTCCATAATAAAATTAGATCCTCAAAGCATCTATACATTTCTAAAATTTCTCATATACCTGTCAACCTACCCTCTCTTTCCGACGACTTTGAAACACTTTTCCGACCCCGGATCCTGAATTTTTCCTAATTAAGTCAACAGTTTGGTCATAATTGCATTAATCAGGATTTGGGTTAATCAGGATTTGAACCGTTACACTCCCACTGTTGATTACGAGCCAAATTTAACGATGAATTAAGCCATCTATAATTCTATTTAAAATCCTACGATACTTTGAAGCATCTCCACAGTAAAGTTATATCCTCAAAGCATCAATACATTTCTAAAATTTCTCATATACCTTTCAACCTACCCTATATTCCAAATGACTATCAAACATTTTTCTGACCTGGGATCCTGAATTTGTCCTAATTAAGTCAACAATTTGGTCATAATTGCTTTAATCAGGATTTGGGTTAATCAAGATTTGGACCGTTATGCTCCCACCGTTGGTTACAAGCCAAATCAAATGATGAATCAAGCCATATATATTTCTATTTAAAATCCTAAGATTCTTTGAAGCATCTCCACAGTAAAATTAGATCCTCAAAGCATCAATACATTTCTAAAATTTCTCATATACCTATCAACCTACCCTCTCTTCCCAACGACTATCAAACATTTTTTCAACCCGCGATCCAGAATTTGTCTTAATTAAGTCAACAATTTGGTCATAATTGCTTTAATCAGGATTTGGACTGTTACGCTCCCACCGTTAGTTACGAGCCAAATCTAATGACGAATCAAGCCGTATATAATTCTATTTAAAATCTTAAGATTCTTTGAAGCATCTCCACAGTAAAATTAGATCCTCAAAGCATCAATACATTTATAAAATTTCTCATATACCTATCAACCTACCCTCTCTTCCCAACGACTATCAAACATTTTTTTGACCCACGATTCTGAATTTGTCCTAATTTAGTCAACAATGTGATCATAATTGCTTTAATCAGGATTTGGGTTAATCATGATTTGAACTGTTACACTCCCACCATTGGTTACGAGCCAAATCTAACAACGAATCAAGCCATATATAATTCTAATCCTAAGATTCTTTGAAGCATCTCCATAATAAAATTAGATCCTCAAAGCATCAATACATTTCAAAAATTTCTCATATACCTTTCAACCTACCATCTCTTCCCAATGACTATCAAACATTTTTTCAACCTGGGATCCTAAATTTGTCCTAATTAAGTCAACAATTTGGTCATAATTGCCTTAATCAGGATTTGGACCATTACACTCCCACCGTTGGTTACGAGCCAAATCTAACGATGAATCAAGCCGTATATAATTCTATTTAAAATCCTAAAATTCTTTGAAGCATCTCCACAGTAAAATTAGATCCTCAAAGCATCAATACATTTCTAAAATTTCTTATTTACCTTTCAACCTACCCTCTCTTCTCAACGACTATCAAACGTCTTTTTGACCCTGGATCCTTAATTTGTCCTAATTAAGTCAACAATTTGGTCATAATTGCTTTAATCTGGATTTGGGCCGTTACACTCCCACATTTGGTTACAGGTCAAATCTAACGACGAATCAAGTCGTATATAATTATTTAAAATCCTAAAATTCTTTGAAGCATCTCCGCAGTAAAATTAGAACCTTAAAGCTTCTATACATTTCTAAAATTTCTCCTATACCTTTCAGCCTATCCTCTCTTCCCAATGACTATCAAACGTTTTTGCGACCTGGGATCCTGATTTTGTCCTAATTAAGTCAAAAATTTAATCATAATTGCTTTAATCAGGATTTGGGTCATTACACTCCCACCGATGGTTACAGGCCAAATCTAACGACGAATCAAGCTGTATATACTTCTATTTAAAATCCTAAGATTCTTTGAAGCATCTCCATATAAAAATTAGATCCTCAAAGCATCAATACATTTCTAAAATTTCTCATATACATCTCAACCTACCCTCTCTTCCCGACGACTATGAAACGCTTTTTCGACCCGGGATCCTGATTTTGTCCTAATTAAGTCAACAATTTGGCCATAATTGCTTTAATCAGGATTTGGGTCGTTACACTCCCACCATTGGTTGCAGGCCAAATCTAATGACGAATCAAGCCATATATACTTCTATTTAAAATCCTAAGATTTTTTGAAGCATTAGAACCTTAAAGCTTCTATACATTTTTAAGATTTCTCATATACTGTTCAGCCTACCCTCTCTTCCCGACGACTATCAAACACTTTTCCGACCCACCGCAAGATCATTAGATATGTTAAAGCACAACAACAAAAACTCTAGTGAAAATAAGAAAATATACTAAACCCAATTTATAGATTTAATCAATCATGAATTTCTTAAAAAATGCATACTAATAGTTTAGCATAAAGAGTAAGAAAATGCAAGTAAAGATTTAAATTAGGACTAAATTAAATGAAACCAATATATTTGTGAGTTTTTTAAGAAAAAATTAGCTTATGATTTTGATAAAATCTGAAATTAAAAAATCATAGCACTATTTGAAGATAATAAAAAGTGGGTTTTATGCTAGATAATTGAAAATAAAAGTTTTTTGAAGCAATTCAAGATCATGCATATGTTTAAATAATGTAGATCTATACATAGCAAAAACAACAACAAGCTTTAGATTTACATGACCTAGTAAATCTTGATTTATGGACTAATAGATCATTCATTTTTCCCATTATTTAAATATTTGTTTTAGAAAAATTTTAAATTGATATTAGAGATTCTAAATATGATTATTTAAGATGCAAGCAATACATTAACAAAATCGTAAAGTGTTGCTCAAATAATTGATGGCACGTCTAATTTTGTATATACTGTACTAAATATATAAATAAGATCAAAAAATTTCATGGCTTTGAAATAAGTATAAATTCATCAAAAATAATTATGATGAAAAACGTATATTTTAGAAAAATTATGACTTGAGTTCTGTAGTATTAAAAGTAGGAATTTTTATTCTTGCTTTGGTTGGAAGCTTAGTGGAAGTGTGTTATCGTAAAATGCAAAATAAAGTTTTTATTAAAGAAAATTGATTGTCCAGCGAAGCACCAACGGTCGAAAAGCCCTTCCAACGTTCACAAGCCCTCTTTGAAAGTCTTTTCCTTCCCAAAAGCCATTGTAAACGATTTCGATCCCCCCAATCTCCATTTCTTTCCTTCTCGAACCTCACCCTCGCCTGCACTCTCTCCCTCTTTCTCAGTTCTCTTTTTTTTCTAGCCACTTCAAGGACAACGCAAATGGATCCCGCAGATATCGACTGGAAGAGCACAGTCTCGCGTTACGAGCTGGACGAGACCTACGAGGGCATCAACGCCCCCAAATGGCTCGATTTTGCCGCTCCCGATGCCTCCATTGATGATGTCGCCTGGTTTTGCCGCCCTGATTGCCGTCACCCAATCTCCTTTCAAGATTTCGACCGTTGGAACCCTAATCCTAAGGTCCTCTCCCTCTCCCTCTCTGTCTCTCTACTCAAAACTCCACAGTCCGTCCTGATTTTACTTGATTTTAGGCGAAGCTCTTGAAGTCCAATCCGGAAGAGATTCTATCCGGCGAGAAGAACAGCGTTCAAAGGTACGGTTATAATTTGTAAGGAAAAAGAACAAGATTTAATCTTGATTAATGAAAATATGCTCTTTTCATAGAGATGCTAATTCAAAGAGGAGAGCTGGAACTGCTTCTTTATTCCCATCGCAGAGTAAACCCAAATTGAATTCCAGAAAAGCAAAAGAAGATGCGGAGAACCAGAATCCGAACATGGAAGCTGCTGCTACTCTGGTGATGAAGGCAAGTAAGGAGGCCATCAAATCAAGCGCAGAAAAGAAGGGAGTTGTTGTGGAAGAGGAGACGAGAGAGACTCAAAACAAAGGATCGCAGCCTCAGAATCGGCTGAATAGCACTTTCTCAACCAGGAATTTTTTCTCCGGGAGGGACATCTTGAATCAGATCTATGAGTTTTGCCATGAGCTAAAAAAGTTAGCTTCTGGAAAGGAATCGGGTGCTATCGAGGAGAAGGAGAAGGAGCAGGCAAGGAAGACTTCTGATGAAGACAAAGAAAATGCTTCTTTAAGAGAAAATATGGAGTTAAAGAAGGCTCTTATGTCCACCAAGTAAGTAACACACGCAAATATATAAGGCTTTGAAATCATTATTTTGGCAACTAACTGTTGTCTATTTATACAAAGTTATGCATTCAGAATCTACTATTAATAAAACTGATTTATAAATTAACATTTGTTTGTTATAGTCAGTTTGTAGACAAATTGATACGAAACATTGTTCGTACTTTTAAGCAATCTTACAGATTGAATCCACTTATCTTCAAAATGTGTAATGTGTGTGATGCAAAAAGGTATGTGGAAATTCTTGATATATTCGACTTGACGCTGATTAAAAATGCAGGAAAAGTGGCATCTTGAAGAAGTGTGAATTAGCTGTGATCCTTGATGGCAATAAGGAGAAAGGCAGCATTTTGAGAGAAGCAAGAGCTTACCCTCCAACTCCTCAGCGTTTCCCTTCACCTTCCGGTCATCATCAGCTAAAGAGCTCAAAAGCCTACACAATTTCCAACTCTTCTCCTCCACTCTTTAAAAGTACAAAATCAAAAACTTCTGTGAGTTACTGATATATTTGGCTGGACATCTAATAGGTTTAAACTTGAAATGCTTTGTATTATAATGATGTATAATGGTTCTTTTCCGGGTTGGATAAACAGGGGAGTGGAGTGCTTCCGGTTTTGGATCTGAGAAGGGAAGAGGAAATGGAATTGATTGCAAAGAATGAAGAATGCAACGGTTCCTCTGTCGCATCTAAAGTTGAAGGAAGTACAGTAGATATGTTTTGGTTCCTGAAGCCTTGTGCATATATAAGTTAACTAAATGATTAGCACTCAATTGAGATTAATTGCTTCATATTTTGTGAGTAATAGGGCAATAAGTCATATTCATTTGTTATTGTTTTCTTAATTATTTATTGATTTCTCATATTTTAAGAAAGATAAAGTAAAATGAGCTGCTCTTGGAGGCCTTACATTAAGAAATATAAATTGAAGTGTTCTGCTTCTTGAGTATATATGAGAATGAATATGTTTCGGTTCAACTTCGTGTATGTTGGAATGTGAAGATCATTTAGGTCATCCATGAAGTTGTCAATGAAGTTCCGGTAGATTTCCGAGAGGTCCCGGGGTGTTTCAGGACATTTTTTGGGCAAATCCCAACGTACACAACTTCTGGACAATTTGGGGGAAAATCCCAGAGTGTTCCAGAACAACCCTAGTTCAACTTTGCCTATGTTATGATGTGGAGACTATTTAGGTCATCTATGGAGATGTCAATAAATTTTTGGTGGATTTTCAAGAGTTCCCGGGGATGTTCTAGGACAATTCATGGGCAAATCGGGAGCTCTGGCGCGTCCCGGCGCTTTCTACAGTTAATGGACTTGAGGGCTAGGCGCCCGCTTGAGGCACCCAGGCGTGCTCTGGCGCTTGTGGTTCTAATTTGAGGTGCCCAGACGCGCCTTGGTGCCTACGGAAGTCCTGTTACGGTTTTGACAGTCCCCTAAATATTTTTAGGGGTATTTTAGGTCATTTGAGGTCTTTGTAAAGCTCGTGTACTCAAGGGAACGAACATGTGAGGGAAGCCAACTATGTTCAACCATAATCCATTGGAGTGTGGAGGCTGGTCTCATCTTCCCAAACCTTAGAGTGAGAGCTAATGCAAATTTGAGATGAGCTGATCTGAAGGCGTGGAAGCTATAGATCCATCTTGCTCTTAAAACTATTAGTAACTCTATAATATCTCTTGCTTCCATAGTAAAAATATTTTGGTGATGTGACTTCGTGATGTGACTCCGTGATTTTTCTCATTTTTATTCTTGTGGTTTATGTTGTGATTATTTTGTGCTGTAATTTTATTTCTTGCTTGCTTTCGAAAGTATTGTTTCAATAACACCAACCGAAACTTGTCTTGTCTCATTTAGTAAGATTTACTTTATTTATATAATAATATTAATTTATAAATGAAAAACTATAATAATAGAAAAGTAAAAATTTTGAAAACAATAAAATTTATTATAGTAGGAGCCTTACAATTAGGGTGTTATTATTTACTGTAATAAAATCCTAAAGTTATTACAAATTTATTGAGTATATAAACACTACCAATAAATAAATCTATGTGAACTCACAATATATATATTTAGATAGTTGAAGTGTAGAAAATTGGGAGAAGCCAAAAACACACTGAGAAGACCAAACCTACTACCAAACTAGTCTCAAAATCTTTCAATGCCTTGGAGGCCGGATGGTGAGCCTACTATTACTAACTCAAAAAAAAAAGATCACCCATTGGCTTCATTGCTCATTCGTAGTTAACAAAATCTATAAGCGAGAAGGCTTTTTCTTCTCTTTTGCTTACACTATTTTCAATTTTTCATATATGAATGCGATTGATCGAATCAGATACCGATTCGGAAGGATTTCCTTACCGCCTGAGCATTGGGCCTTCTTCTCGTGGCCTGAGAATTGAAATGATTTTCTCAGGATGGGTCTTTGTTAGTTCCTTATTTCAATATTATGCACAATAAAAGCCCCTCCCCTCAATAAACTCCAAATAGAGGAGATTCGTTTCTTCTTTTATCTTTTTAGGTTTTCACTATAAGTTCCAAATAGAGAAAGTTCACCTATTTGCTTCATTGCTCATTCGTTTAGTAAACAAAACTTTCTATAAGTGAGAAGAAATTTTCTTCTCTTTTTTTCATATCATTTTCAGTTTTCATATTAGAATGTGATTGACCAAATCAGATACTAATTCGGGAGGACTTCCTTACCGCCTGAGCATCTGGTTTTCTCATGGCCTGAGAGTTGAAATGACTCTCTCAAGATGGGTCTTTGCAAGAATTCATTATTTCAATATTATGAACAATACAAGTCCCTCCCCTCAGGATAAGTTTCAAATAGAGGAGATTTGTTTCTTCTTTTGTCTTTTCAGGTCTTTACTATAAGTTCCAAATAGAGAAAATTCATTTCTAAAGGTTTCTTCTTATGCTTCTTTAGGACTTCCTCTTTCTCTTTTCTAACATGGGAAAATTCATAGGCTCATGCTTTCTAACAGCAAGCACTTATAAGTCTAAATCTTTCTCTAATCTTATTCACTATTGGAGCCAATATAACATTGCTATGAATGAACGTATTCTCACTCTATCCTTAGGATATGGCCACTCATCCCCCTTTTCTCGTAAGGCTAAAGGTACCATTTTGTTTACTCTCCTTGTCTTCTTCATATTGCTACAATACTTGAATATATCTTTAGAAATTCATAAGCATGTATAGAAGCCATTAAGGTTCTTAAAAGCTTCACAAAAAACTGATCCATTTTTTCATCTATTCTGCACACCTCTACATTCATCATCATTTTTCATATAGTTAGAATGCTCAGTTTGTGCTGATTTTAGTGTCAATGGAAATGTATCGGAAAGACATTTCCATTAATATATAGCACCGCTCATGAAATCCTCTGGATTAGGAGTATATGAGCTCGAAAGTAAGCCTTGTGGGATTCATCGAGGCAAAAAATACCGTCTGGCGCTCCAACGCGTTGCAGCGCCCAAGTTGTAAAATGAACCGCTGCAGCGATATTTTAGAAATATTATATAAAATCCATTAATTACCTAATTGAACAGTAAATCGCAAATGGACCGCTGCAGCGCGCCCTGCAGCGGGCTGTAGCGATATTTTAAGAAAAGCTAATAAAAATTAGAAAAATAAATTAATTAAGCAATATTTTTGCGAATTGGACCGCTGTAGCGCGTCATAGTGCCCCACAGGGGGCCGCAGCGCCAGAAGCACTGCAGCGCGCTCTAGCGCCTAAAATTTTGAAAATGCCCAGAATTTTCTGAAAACTGCCCATAATTGGCTAAAATGGCCAAAACTTCACCGTTTTTGTATTTTAAGGTCCCTAGGACCATATTGGGATTGACTTATAACAAATTTGAATATATTTTAGTTAAAATTGAGCATTGCATAAAATTCTTTGTTAAAATTTCATCTTTATCAAGTGCTCAAAACCTATCATGAATTTTAAATATATGGTGTCAATTGCTAGATAATAGAATCATTAGAAGCTTGTATTGAATATGTATAATCTTAACAACTAAATGGCTTGAAAGATAAGTCCTTTAGATTTGTAATCAAGTGCTAACTCCTTTGGATGATTTTGAATTTAGTTAGTCTTAATTACTTTTCATTGTCAAATTTACATTTCTATACTTTCATGATTTTAGGATGTATGTTATAGAACTTTAATATTATTTGGACACCTAAATGTGCTTAAATTGACATTAAATTATAACTGAACATAATAATCATGATAATTTGAATAAGTAGATGATACTTAATCTAAACTTGAAATTACCATCAATAATACACTTTTAACACATTGATTTGTTATTGACCTTTAAAAGTAACCTTTGGTCTTAATGGTAGAAGGGTTAGGGGTTAAGCCATAACTTGTTTTAATTAAGATCTAAACTTTAATCACTTAATCAATTAACTTGATTGAAATATAATTTAATTGACATTATTCTAATAATGTATCTGATTTAGTATTGATCTTAATTATTGAATTAGAAGTGCTAAGGTTAATATTAAATCTGTGTGATTGAACCATATGAATCTAAACTTTAGATCATTGATTTTCTCTTATATAAAATTATTATCATAAAATGATAATAAAATCATAATGATTTATGAAATAATCTAATTTTAATAAGATCTTTGATTTCATCTCATGATTATAGAATAGGAAAGGATCATATGAGTTTTAATCATCTGATTTAATCACTCTAACCTAAGTCTAATAAGTAAACCTTAAGAAGTAGAAAAGTGAGATCTTAAGGGTCTTGTTATAGGATCGTTCTTAAAAGGCTTAAAGACCTTAATTATTGATATATTGAGGTAGGAAGAGCTTTTGTAACTTTTGAGCTATGAACCTAGATGATCCTTCATAACTTTAGAAGTTGAACTTGATATATTATGGTAAGAATCACCTAAAGTACTTAAAATGAGGCTTATTCCTTGTGGTAGTAACCTACATTGAGTAATCTTTTGATCATATCCTTGGAGCCTTGTGTAGGACACACTTACTTAGAGTAATGATTAATAGCTTTGATAAATCCTTGATTAAGTAAATAGAATCTTTTGAACCCAGATTATTGGTTAGGTATAGTAGGGTATACCCATAATACTAGATTATTTCAGTAATATTCAGAATTTGTTGATTCACTCTAATGTGGACTTATGACCAGGTGCTATCCCGAGGGATTAGACGAATACAGTCCCATTAGAGTAAATTTTCTAAGACTAAAAGTGTTACAATTAGTGAACAGGATCTTTAGTTTGAGATGTAAACTGCGACCGGGTTCTGCCTCCTATCGTAGTGCACTTTGATAAGTGCAGTTTAAGCAAACTAAGTATCTTAAGTCACTTTGCATAGACCACTAAGTATGCTTGTAATTAGGACATTTAACGGCTTAGCTTGATATATAAACTGTGACCGGGTTCTGCCTCCTATTGTAGTGCGCTTCGATAAGTGCAGTTTTAAATAAGCTAAGGGTTAAATTCACCTCTCTTAGAAATATACAATCATGTGTATACAACCTTTCCAACTAATGATTTTAAGCAAACTCTAAACTTTAACTAATTATCGAACTAGAATATAAGAGTCAGAATCCTTTATTTTAATAGGATTCTGCACAATAGAGACATTGAGTTCATTATCGGATTTTAAAGCATTTTATGGATTTTTTTTGGATTTATCTCATGTAATTAGAAGCATGAGCATGAGCATAAGCATGATGTATGAGTATCAAAATGATATATGAGTATCAGTGATAATTTATGAGTTATGGAATGTTGCATATATTGATTGGAGAATTTCAGGATGCATCGGCATAATAGTAAACAGTATTCCCAACTGGATGTATGTATACATTGAACCGTACTACTCATAGCATTTCAGTGATATTTTGGTTGCATATTAGTAGCATACAGTGTTGTGGCATATTCAGATGCACAGTTTCAGTGACACAGCATAGTTTTACATATGATTACTCAGTTTCAGATTCAGTACTATTTTTGTTTATTTTCAGTATTTCAGTTTATAGTTCAATTTTATCTTTACTTCAGTTTTGTACAGTTTTATACAGTTTTATGCTTTTAATTACTCTTATAATGTTTTTGTAGATTTAATTACATTATGTAAATATTAAATAAATAACTAGAACTATTTAAATTAGTTTCAATATGTTAGACTTATTGTCTAACAACGGGTACTTTTGGGATCCGATAATTTGCTAGCTCCAGAGCAGTATATTGAGCCAGATCATGAGGATACCCAGGAGATTCAGGAGGAGCCCGTGGAGCACTAGTTGACTCTCCTCTAGTTTTACTACTTTTCTGCTTAGTTTATTTCAATTCAGTACTTAGTTATTATTTCTGTAATTCAGTAATTATTTGTAATAATTCTAGATATATTTTCTTTTCTTTTCTGTGATGAATGTTTTCATACAGCTTCTGTGATGAATATTTCTAGATGTTTGCTTATGATTCCGCACTTTATTTATATACTACTTATACTTAGTATTATGATGTGATCAGTATACTGGAAATACTGATATCTTATATATATATTGGATTTCTATTATATTATAAATATAATGTATGTATTTGTCTAATACTTAGGATAAGAATACTACTCTTATCTTAAATATTTGCTCTTAACCCTCCTTGAGGTTGAGTCAGTAACCCTTTAGAGAGGTTTTGTTTTCAGCTATTCGATGAGACGGGATATTCCTCCCCGAGTGGCATGCCACTCTGCCGCCAAAATTGATTATAACTGTCTCTTTTGTGTGCTGACGACGGGTGGGGCGCTACACTAAAGCTAGATCATAGAATATATTTCATTCATTGAATAACTGGGTTATTCAATGAGCGAACCCTTGATTTTATTAGTTTTTAGATTTTACAACTTATTTTGATTATTTTGTCTTTCAACCTTAGATTCAGGATAGGAGAATCATCCTAGTAATTGGGATTTGCCTTAATTGATAGATCACATTTATGCTGAAATTTAGATCTTAAGTCATTCCTTTGGGATTATGTGATTAAGCCCAACCTCGTTGTGTTTAATCAATAATCTCTAGCTTAGTAAATTTTCATCAGCTTATAATTTAGAACGTCTAAAATTAATAATTAGGACGTACTAAATTATTATTTAACTTATATAGTCAATAGTGATTTAATTATAGTAGAGCCTAACTAGTTCTAATAATTGGTAATCTATAAGATCGTATTTCTAAGTTATACTCAATAGTAGGAATTGAAGATCCTGAACGTGTGTAACTTAGAATAGTTAGAATGGTTTAATTAGACAACAATAATATCACCATATATAGAAGGGTCCCTTGCTTACTTGATTTATCTGTGTTACACATTTCTTGTATTTTGTGCTTAATCCCTTGGACATGTCATATAAGAATACTCTACGCATTAAATGAAAACTTAGAATAATTAGGATAACAGTTGTCTTGGGTTCAGTTATATTCTGGTAGATTCTGGTGCATATTTACTATAATGGTCAGGGGTAATGAGTAATAAGAATGCTTAACATTATTCATTGAGGAGCGTGTGTTAAGCTTGAAACCCATATAGTCTTGTAGGCGTGCTTGACTCCTCAGCTATTTTTGGACGTGTCCACAGAAACAAAAGTAAATAAATAAAAGATTCTGCATTTGTATTTACTATCTTCTTAGTTCTGTTATTCTATTCTGTCTGCCCTATCTCATAAAGACTATGGGAATTTCTGTCTGTGCCCAATTGGCCAATTTTCTGATATGACAGTTTTTACATACCTGTTCAATTTCAATTTACTGTTTTACTATATTATTGATGCATATTATTCAGTCAGCTGCATTTTCTTACTTATCTGCTCACTTGTACATATTTATAGGATGCTATACTTTACTATTTTCTATATGTACAATGTTCAAATTTACTGTTTTCAATCAGCATATATCATATAATCATCAACTATGATTAGATTTTACTTTTAGTACTCTTACTTACTGCATTATTTATATGTATATGCCCATTTCTTGCTTAGTTTGCTGGAGGTGTGCTTTTACCTCATTTTTTGCTTAGTTATAAATGCTATATTTATAACTTATCCTATTCTTTATATACTTACTGCTCATATACTTTTAGTCCACTTTTTTGTTGTAAGTTTAAATTGTGATATTAATAATTTATTTAAAATATTCAGCTTAAAATATACTTACAAATTTGTCTAATAATATATTTTTTTATTGGCTGGGGCCCTGGCATTATGAAACTGATAATGTCAGATTCAGAGGAGGAGCCTTATTTAGAGGAGGATCATCAGCTAGGAGAGACAGACGCTGCCTAGTCTCCATTCAGCTTATTGTGAGGATGAGAGACTCTTAGATTTATTTTTAGTATTTTTAAACTATTTACTAAATATTATAATAATACAGGTACTGTGACTGTGATTACTTTTTTACACTATTATTTTATGAGCTATTCATTTCATTTTATTTTATGTCTGATGTATGGTGAACTGGATGCCCTGTTTATTGTTATATGTTTTCGCACTTTGTGATTGGGTTGATTTAGTGACTGATCCATTGTATTCATTATGTGCACCTCCTTCCTTTATTAGTGAATTGTAAATCTTACCCAATCCAATGATAAGTGATGGATTTGCCAGAGTGGCACACCACCTCCTAAGTCTAATCCTACGAATTAGGGGGTGGGGCGCCACAACTAGGAACTTAGATTATTTACTAGATTAAAGTGGAAGGAACTAGTCTTCCTAAAATGTCTCCATTCTAATTATCTCTTAAGTTCTCATTTAGTTATAAAAGCTACACTAAGGATTGCTTAACATTATTCTAAGTGGTTCACAAGATCTAAGATGATCTATAATTCATTACCTTACAAGTTAAAATTCATTAAAAGTATCTAAATGACATTGAAAGTATAAGTACCGATCTAAGTTGAATTGTGAGATTTAATCGATATTAGCCTTCTAATCTCATCGAGTTACAAAACTTATACTAGTGGCTAGGATCCTTATTTGGGAGATTATCATGAAGGATTTTTAGCCATAAATTCATGAAGGAATCTTGGGTTTAGAAGATCCTAATCAACAATTTCTCTTATCTAATTATTTCACCATGTTGTGCTTCTAGTGAATGAAGTTCTAAGTGGTAGTATTTTAAATGCTACTTATAGGCTCACTTTACAGCACTTAAGAATTCTAAAGCCAACTAAGAGGTTAGACTCACTACAATGGAGCTAAAATACTTAATAGGACGGTTAGAGTCAAGCTTATACTACCACTTAGGACTAGATAAAAGTCATACTAAAATACTTAATAGGATGGTCACGACGCCCAGACGGCGCGTTACGACGCGCTATGGCTACAGACCCTCATCATCAAATTCTGCAGGGCGTGCCGGGGCGCGCTGCAATGCTCGAACTTCTCCCGACTTGTCCCGGAACATACTGAGACCTCCCGGAAGCCCACCGGAGCTCTATTGGCACCTCCACGATGATTTGAATGGTATCTACATCCCAACAATAATGAATGGCCAATTTGTAATCGGCAGAAATTTGATTTGTCATAATTGCTAACAAAAATAAAAAAGGGAAGAAAACAATTATATATAAGAATGGTGGGGTTCTTAGGCGTGCTTAGCTCTTTGGGTTATAAAATTATAACATTGTATTTATTTTTCTCCAAAAGTGAATTTCCTCTCCTGTTGATGTATGTGTTTTAGATCGAATCATGCAGAAAATTGTGTTTGTGATTATATTGTTTTGTTTATGTGAGTTCTATTGCTCTTTTGCGGACACTATCCCAACAAGGGTTTAAGATAATAAATATTTAATTTATATAAACGAAGAACTATATTTTTTAAGTTTTACTCTCCCATTAAATTCAACGAAGAAATATTTATTCTCTTGCAAATGATAGTTTAAAAAAGCAATAAGTAAAATTAATTTGGAGAAAAATATAATTAAGAATTGGTGTGTGTATTTTTTCTTGATTCTATATACATATATTTATTTATTTTGCTTGATTTTACATTGTTTTAATGATTTTCAGTTTAGATAAATAATAAAATATTTTCTTAATTAAAAATTTGTGAAATTTAAAAACTTCAGCTATCAAGAGTTTAATATACAAGAATTATACTTCCTAAATCATACAATCATTCGCCCAACTTTTCACAATGAATTTTCAATAATAATTATAATTATAGCAGCTTTAATGCTCACAGGAAGGGAAAGCCCTCTTCCTTGTTTATCAAAGTCTACTGTTAGTTTCAGGAAAAAAAATATTATAGTTACATAAAAATATACATAAAAAATATTCAGGACTAATTAAAATTTTTCTTTTTTTATAATTTTTATATATAAGTCTTATTAAAAAGTGCATTTAACCAATAGATTGACATATCATCTATATATTTTGGTATATACAAGTGTATAAGTGTAGCAATACTATTCCAGGAAACTTATATGTTATTTTATACGGACTGTTTGATCGTTCGCCGGATGGGTAGGTTAAAAAAAAATATTATATTTACACAAGAATATACATCAAAAATTTTCAGAACCAATACAAATTTTATTTTATTTTTGCATACATGCCCCACAAAAAATATATTTAACTAATAATCTACTTATACATTAAATTGACACATTATCTATATATATTGATATATACTAATGTATAAGTATAGCAATAATAGTAACGTAAATCCAATATATTCACAATGATTAATAATGGTTTAACTAGATGGATCTTATCCAACCATCAAATTGTATTCAATAATTTATATTATTTTTAAACTAATATTTTTTGGCTCTCAAATATCTTCTAAAAAATATTAATAATTATGATTTAAAATTTAAAATATGCATTTTTATGATATCATAAATAAAAATAAATTTAATAATATTTTTTTATTACATTCGACTATTAAATATGATGACACATTTTCCAATAATAATAAACTTTGAGATAAGAATTCTTAAATTAAGTTTACCAAACTTTTAGTACCATTTTCAGATAATAATAGAAGGTTTTTATTTTTTTATTTACTTTATTTTATTATATTATAATATCTCTTTATTTGGTTTATATGAAACTGAATTTACGACGATAACGAGGCTCAAGAGAGTTCCTGGAAAGTGTTGCTGATTTTAAGTGTGTTCTACTTCTAATTGACAGGCGATCTCCATCTTCTTCACTTCACGCTGTGTTTCCTTGGGTACGAAGAAAGGATTAAGGTCACACTGTATGGGTTCGATCACTCAAAGGGACGAGGTGGAAGCGTCTACGATAGCGGTGCACGAATGGTCGTCGGAGGCGATCATATACATCAACGGCGCCCGTCATGTTCTTCCCGATAGATTGGCTCATCTCACTCTTCTCCAGTATCTCAGGGGTAGGGGACGCTAAATCGTTGATCCAACCATTCTTATATTTTCCTTTTGATGGCCCGACTGTTGGGTTCTTGCTTCTATGCTCTGGTTATCAAAATCTTTGCTTTTTATTTGTTTTGGTATTTTACGGAATTTTACTTTTTTATTATTTTTATCACCATCTCCAATCAGAAAGGGCAGTACAGCGTTAGAAAGCTTCATAAACTTCAGACTTCAGGAGATCTGGGAATCCATGTGTAACGGGCTACCTCTCAATGTTTGTGGCTTTAGTCTGGTGATATGTTCATCATTAAACTTTCAACATCAAAAAAACATATAATAAGTTTTTAAATAGATACAACATATTTAGGGAACTTTGTTCAATTTTTACTTTTGACATCATGTTGCATTTCCAATGATTCCCATAGAGCTGCCACTATCAGGATAAAATGACGAACACAGCAAAAGAGAACCACAATGCTGCTTAATTGTTGAGTCGAAGTTTGTTCGTAGAAGAATATACAAATAAGACAGAAATTTGTTGAGAATGTGGCCGTCTAGGAATTCATTATTGTAAAGGACGAGAAGGAGAAGGTGAAGAAGAGGAGTAGAAAATGCGGTAAAAATGATTCTATGTTCGCTGCAGTATAAAACGAGCCAATATATAGTCCTCGGTATAGGGAGTGACTGTAATCATCCGTGAATGTAAGCACCGGTGAGAATTCACAGTAACAACATTCTGCTACGGACGTATATTTGGTAGTAGGCTGCTAATATCCCCCGCAAACGAGCCGTTGGAACCTGTACTGTGAGTTTGGCACGACGCTTGCAAATCAGACGGTAAAAAGCGGCTTGGTGAGAATGTTGACTGCGTGTTGTTCTGTTGGTATGTGAAAGTAGTTCGATTTCTCTTCTGGCAAGTCACAAATGAAGTGGAAAATGAGATTTTTTGCAAAGGCAATGGTTGAGAGATTATCGCAGAGTAGAGTGGTGGGATGTTTTTGTGGAAGCTGGAATTCTTCTAGTAACCATCCTAACCAAATGACGTCGTGGCTAGGGTCCTGTACTATGCTTCAGTTGATGATCTAGCTAATGTGGTTTGTTTTTTTGCACTCTATGAGATAGGAGTGTTGCTGAGGAATATACAATATCCAGTTGCTGATTTTCGATCATTAGGGCCGCCAGCCCAATCGGAATCTGCATTAACTTGAAGTTGCATGTGTCCCAGATTGATGTGTATTCCAAGATGAAGGATGCCTTTGAGGTAACTCTGTTTGAGTTGGGCAAAATGTCTTTGAGTGGGGTTGTGCATATGTTGACATATTTGGTTAATAGCGAGACTCATGTCTGGTCTCATAAGTATGGATGATAGCTGAAACATACGTGGCTTGGCAGAGTATCAGGCCATTGGTGGAATTTGTGAAGTATATCCTTAGGAAGGTTGTGGGAGTACTCATATTTTTCATTTTGAATCATTGAGTGAGGAGGCTCATGAGGGAGTTGAGGGCTGTTGGTTTAGAACCTATAATCAAGAGGCTGTTGATGTAGATTAGAGCGTAGATGCATGATGTTGTGTTGCTGAGGATGAGGAGGGAAGGATCTACCTTGATGGTGGTTAAGCCGTTTATGTGGAGGAAGCTGGTAAGAGTCGAATACCATTGTCACGGTGATTGTTTCAGGTCGTTGATAGCTTTGGGCAGTTGACAGGTAAGTTGCGGTTTTCAAAGCCTTTGGGTTGCGCATGTATACTATTTCTTGAAACTGTCCATGTAAAAATGCATTGGAGGCATTCATTTGTATCACTTGCCATTAGCAATGGGTTGCAGCTGCAAGGAGGACCGTATGATGAGCACTCTTGCCACCGGGCTAAATGTCTTGAGGTAGCTGGCATCGTAGTTTTTGTTGAAGCCTTGAGCGACGAGCCGAGTTTTGTTGGTCCAGTGGCAGCCAAGTGCATTTTGTTGAGGATGAGGTGCGACGAGAGTTCACGTTTGTTGCATTGTCAGTGCCCGAAATTCCTCTGCCATGGCTATGCGCCAATGGTCTATTTGTGTTGCTGCTTTGTAGGAAGTGGGTTCTATTGGGAGAGAGGTTGTTTGAATGAGATTGAATTTTGTTTGGGTTTTAAAATTCTGATTTTTAAGCGCGTTTGCATTGGATGAGTGGATTTTGATGTTGGATTTAGTGTTGGCTATTTGGCTTGTGGAGTGGTTGATGGGGTTTGCTGTGAAGAGGATGTTGTCTGCTTGGATAAAGTTTGAGACAATGGGGTGTATGTGGAAGAGGCATGACGTATGTTTGGAGAGAGCAGTGGCTGATGGTTGATAGGATAGATTGGTGATTTAATTATTTGAGTAGCTGTTGTTGTAGTGGATGTCAGAACTAGGAGTAGAGGAGGTGTTGATGCTTGTGGCATTGGATTGTTAGGAATGTGGGATGTGGAGGTTATAGAGGAGTAGGGAAAGCTGGTTTCGATGAAGCAGATGTGTCGAGAGATGAGAGTAGTGGCTGTTTTGTGGTTATAGCAGATATAGCATTTGTGGTTTGGTGAGTATCCTATGAAGATGCAAGGTATGGTGTGAGATGTGAGTTTGGAGATTTTGGGAGGAGGGAGAAGAGGGTGGCAGAGGCAGCCGAATACCCTCAGGTGGGTGTATTCTGGTTGGAGTTTGTGTAAAAGTTGGAATGGGGACATGTTTTTGGTGTTTGGAGCAGGTAGACGATTGATGAGGTAAGTAGCGATGAGAGTGGTTTGGACCCAAAATGTGGTCGGTAGACTAGATGTTTGAAGGAGTTCTGTTTTTTTTCAGCTACACCATTTTGTTGAGGAGTTTAGGGACATGACATTTGGTGATGAATTCCGAGATTGTTGAGGAGTTTGTGGAATGAGATGGAGTTGTATTCTCTGCCACCGCCAGAGTATTATTTTATGCGTTTGTGGAATTGACAACTGATGAATGCGTGGAGGTGGGTGAATTTATGTATGACTTATGATTTTTGTTTAAGCGGGAATATCCATGTGTAGCGAGAGTAATCATCCACAAATATAGCGTAGAATTTATAACAATCATTAGAAGTGGTTGGGGTTGGGCCCCATACATCAATATGAAAAAGTTCAAATAAATCATATCGTTTTGTAGTAAATTTGAGAAAATGAGCTTTGTGGTGTTTTGCTACAATGCAGGGAAAGAATAGAGCTGTAGAAGAACTTTTGTCGAGTAGTGGGACTTGCTTTTGAAGAAAATGTTGAACGTCGGAGTTGGGGTGACCGAGTCCTTAATGCCAAGTGATGGCTGTGGAGGACTGCAGGGCGAACTTTGTAGGTGGTGGTTCTGGCGAAGGCCAAATTGAGTAGAGACCATTGGTGCAGACGCCTTTAAGAAGAGAGGTGCTTGTTTGAAGATCTTTATATAAAAGCCATTAGAATCGAATGAAATAGAGCACAGATGTGAGTTTATGAATATTGAGAGAAGATTATATTGATTTTGAGGAATGTGGTGACTGTTAGTTAATAGGAACTTACGTTGGGGGGCTGGAATAATTCCTTTTCCCGTGTTGGCTATGTGAAGTCTTTGTCCACTCCCAACAGTGACTCGGTCTTTGCCGTGGTATGGCTCAACGATGGACATGTTGAAGTCGTTGATTATGTGATTTCAAGCACCGGTGTCCAGGTACTAGCTTGGATCGAGTATGCCATCAGTTTGTAGAGTGGTTGTCTTTGGCTGCGTGTCCCAGTTTGGAGCAGATTTGACCCTCGATGTAGATAGATCTGAGGTATTTCTGGGTGCCACCACTATATGGTGGATGAATTTTGCCATAGAACGGTCTGTCTCGATCCTGAGTTCTGGGATTGAACAGGGATAAATGTGGCTGAGAGTTGATTGTGGAGTGGCGATTTTTTCTGTGCGGTTCTTGTTGTATGTTGATCTCCTTGTTGCATAATAGGGAAAATAGATCGTCTAGGCTGACGGGGTGTAATTTGGTTTGAATGGCTGTTTTAAAGGCTTGATATGTTGAGGGGAGGCCGTTTAGGGTGTATAGGATTACATCTTTTGTGTCGAGTTTAGACCCCGCAGCAGCGATGTTATTCCTCCTACAGATAGTCGGACATGGATTGGTCTTTCAGAGAGATGCTATGAAGTTCTTTTTTGAGTTGGATTACTTGAGAGCTATTGGTTGATTGTAGGCATTTTTTCAAGGTGGTCCAGATCTCATGGAAAGCATCCAATTCCATAATGTACGAATGTAAGAAAGAATAAAGGGGGATATGGTTGAGTAGAGTGCGGCTACAAGATTTATGTGGTGGCATTCCAGGAGATCTACCTTAGATTTGGTGATTTGGGGAGGATGATTGGTACTATCTAAATGTCCATACAGATTATTTGCTTTGAATAGCTAGAAGACTTGCGCATGCCATATAGAATAGTTTGTTGATGAGAGGGGTGTGAATTAGATTTTTGATAGTGGACAAAAAATTTGAGATCTCATGTTTCTTTCATGGATGCCAAGGAGCTGTGTGAACTGGAGCTGTCATCGAACTGAAAGTCTGTGTTCGTAGATTCCATTGAAGTTGCAGAGCTTCTCTAGGGTACAAAAAGTGCGATTGAGTGTCGAATTTGAAGCAATCGGGGCTGATTGAGGATTGTTGAGTGAGAAATCGAGGATTCGTCATTGGAGAGGTCGAATGCTTTGATACCATGTAAAAAACGAGAGGGAGAAGGAAAGGAGTAGAGAATGCGGTAGAAATGGTTCTTTGTTTGTTGTAGTATCAAATGTGCAAATATATAGAGCCCTTGGTAGAGGGGGCGATTGTAATCACCGGTGTGGATGCACAGTAATAACATTCAATTACGGTGGTACATTTGGTAGTGGGATGTTAATAATTATGTCGCCACAAATCTTGAAAGCTCCTGAAACAAACAAGTACAAAAGCAGAAAAATCAAAATCACAAACACAACACAACACTAATATTTACATAGTTTGGTGAGATTCACCTGCATCCATAAGGGAGAGCCTGACAATTAGCAGAATATATGGTCAGTAGACAGGGCCCATGTGATAGTCTAATGATTAGCAAACTATATATATTATTTTTATTCTATAATTAAATAAAATTTATTATTTATTTTTCGGGGAGGACACTCGAGCGCTCAGACAGTATGCTAGACGCCCAGTAGGGAACAATAATTGCGTCTAGATGCAATGCGCCCATGTGCATGGTCACATCAGCTAGATGCGTTTAGATAAGATAGAGCCGAATCACATTAAATGACCCATCTTGACCTGTACCCACAGTGGTACGCTCAGACACGTTTAAATATAAGGCTAGGCGCGACCAAAGGCCTATAATTACCCATTGGGCGGTTGAAAGTTTTAAATTTTTCTAAAAAAACATATGTTGTCAAATTGCTTTGGGACTCTGCCATTGACTGTTAGTGGCAAACTGTCTCTTTTATTGTTATGTTACTTTTATTAGTCTCTATATTGAAAATATTCTCTTGAATTGCCAATTTGCAAGTATTGTTTAACCAATTTGAGTTGTTTAAATGCCTCATGTAGTGCATTTAGTGAGTTAATTGCATTGCTTTAATTTTGTATTTACATTTTGATTAGTTGATATTATGCCCATTCAAAGACTGATTAATTATCTGCAATTGTCATGTTGATTGACATATTTGTGAAATTCGCATACTAGCATACAGTTGTGTGAAAATTGGATAAGAGTTATTATTTTCTTGCATCTTTGCATTCCAAGGTGTGCGTGTGATAAAACCCTTGTGAGTTATATGTGATTGTCATGGTATTATTGTGTGATCGGGAGGCATTGTGAGTTGCCTACTTGTGAGGTATTGCAACTCTTAAATAAAGAATGAATCAATCAATGAGTTTTGTGATTCAATATTTGAGAGCTATTTTTTTGAGATCTGTATATATAGTCAATTGCCTAGGTGGCATTGATTGACTGAAAAGAGCTCTTGATGGTGACAACACCGATTGGTTGTTGTATTTAATCTTTTTAAATTCAAATTAATGAACTTGGTTTAACCCCAGGGAGAGATTCGACTTTTGCTACAATTATGAGCTAATTGCCTGGGTGAGACTCCCAAACTAGACAAAAATTTATGTGAGCATTAGTGAAAATACATGTGTTGAAAAAAACTCATATTTAAAGGAAGATGATTTTTTAAGTTAAACTTGTACAAATGATTTGGCGAGCATCTTGATGAGATTAGCATAAAACATTTAATTTAATTACGAGACATGTATTATTTATTCTTATAGCCAACATAACTTCTTAAACATAATATTAGCTAGTCCTCAGTATTTATTATTTTGAGTATTGACTATCTTTAGCATTTAGTTTTAATAATACTGTGATTATATTGCTCTACTTAATTTATTGTGAAATTTTTTTACTACCGACTCTTTTTCTAGAAACTTTGTAAATACTTTTTAAATTTTGCTTACACGAATTTCTGTACAAAAATGGACATATGAATGAAACAGAGTTACTTTAGATTTTTATGTACTTTTGTTTGATGAAAAATTGTTATCCATATTTTAGGTGTTGATTCTGAATATGATAGCTAGACTTAGGAGAGGAGTTAGTTTAGTGTGCGCTCGGATAAATTGTTTAGTAATTTTATGTTATCGTTGTTATTGTGGTTATGTTGTGGTTGTTTGGTCATTCTTTTATTTTGGGATTTTGTGTTGTACTTTGGTTGTTTTTTTGTGGGTATATATTTTTTAATTTTTGATGATTCTTTCCTCAATCTTTCACAATCCTGATCTTCAGCCACTACATTTGGTATTAAAGAAAAATTAAGAATTTGAAGATGAAATTATACAAAACTAATATGTTTGATTTTAGTTAGCAGACTGATTTCTTTAAGTTGACGAGTATATTTTTTTGGTAGTACCATATTTTTTCTTATTGTCCGAAGTCTTAAGATTTGTATTGTTGGTTTTTGTAGAACTTTCAGTTACTATGAGTTCAATTGAAAAGAATTTTATTGCTGAATTGTCAGGGAGCAAGTTGGGTGTAGTTCGTCTACTTGATGTTCATATGTATTCCAAGTGGAAGAAGGTTGGGGTTATTTAACAACAAATAGATAGCTAAAATGAATATAACCAAGCTCACATTTTAGTTTACTAAATTTATTTCGAGGTAATATTTTTGTAAAAATGACTGCAAGTTGGTGCTCTTTGCTGAGAAATTTTAAATTTATGCCAACTTTGCTAACGTCGTTGTGAAAAAAGTGATACTAAATTTCTCAGAAACTAACAAATATCGATGTACTCTATCAGTTCTAGAGGCAACAAAGTTTGAACATAAGAAATCAATAAGAGAAAATGATTTTCTATTGTGAGAATACTTCAAGCGTAAGGTCTGAGTACATTAATGTATTAAAAATATGCTTAACAACAGATAGGTGGGATTATTTAGGGTTTGTTTGAAATCTGGCATATAAGTAGACCGTAAACATGATATCAGGTTGACTAGCAGTCAGATAAAGAGAGGATCCTGTCATATTACAATAAAGCTTTTGATGTATAGATTTTCTTGAGGGATTTCAATTTTAGGCATTAGAAGAGTTCATGGGGTATCCATGGGTTTATAATAATCAAAATATGTTTAAGGAGCTCTCTTATGTTCTTAGTTTGTGAAATGAAAATAGCATGTGAATCTTGTTTGATCTGTGAAATTCTGAGAGAAAATTTAATTATCTTATTATGCTTATCTCAAACTCTTTATTCATAAGAGAAGTAAATGTCTCATATAGGATGATATTTATATTAGTTGATTTAAACAAAATGTCATCTACATATTTATGAGTTAAGAAAGGATTAGCTGGGGTTTCTTAAGAAATAATTTTGTTTACTGAATTTCTAGTGAAACCATTATGTAAGAAATGTGCTAAGTTTATCATACCATGCTTAGGTGCTTGCTTTGAATTGTGTAGTGATTTTTTATCTTGTATATGTTATTAGAATATTTCATATTTTTAAAATTAGGAGATTGATTGACATAAACATCTTGATTAATATACTCATTACGAATACACTCACAATATTTATTTGGTATAGTTTAAATTTGTAATGCAATGAAAATGCAAATAATTATTTAATTGCTTTTGACTATGTAACATTTGCAAAACTTTTATCAAAATATATGCTCTCAATTTATTTGAAACACTTAGCCATTAAACCAGCTTTACTTCTAACTATGATTCAATCATCAATCAATTTATTTGAAACACTTAGCCATTAAGCGAGCTTTATTTCTAACTATGATTCAATCATCGCTCAATTTATTTTTGAAGACCTATTTTTTTCAATGATATTTTGAGAATTGAATCTAGTATTTAATCTTAATATTATTTTTATCAAATTGATTTAATTCCACTTGCATTGCTAAATTTAAATTTTATATCATCAACGCTTTTATGTTTTACCAGAGATATAAATTTAAAATAATTTTTAGTGAATTTTTAGTTTAAATAACTGTGGATATCAACAATAATCAATTTTGGAGGATGATTATTTCTATTTCTCAATTCTCTTCAGTTTATTTCATTTATTTCTAAATTTGTGGTATTACCTTCATAAGCCTAAGTTTCTAAGGACATCTTCTAACTCATCTTTCAAATATCTATATTGAGAATCAAATTTGATTCTTTAAAATAGCATTGATTGATTCTTCCATAATAAATTTCTTTTTTATTAAATATTATAAATGCTTTGCTTAAGATAGTAACTAACAAATATCTTCCATCAGATTGTAATCCAAATTTGCTTTTACTTTATTTAAAAATAAATTATCTACAACAAAAATCATGAAAATAAGAAACTTAGATTTATGTCTATTAAGAATCTCAAATGGATTCTTTCTATTAGTCTTCCTAATAGAGACTTTGTTCATGATATAATAACACGTAGTGTACACCGCTTCAGCCCAAAAATATTTGGGTAAATGATACACAAGCTTCAAGGACTTAGCTATCTCACACATAGTCATGTATTTATATTCTTCATATTTTATTTTACTGGGGTGCCTTAATGCAGAAAAAATGTGTTTAATTTCATTTGAAGCATAATTATCCTAGATAACTTATTTTCAAATTTATCTTCATGACCAGAATTAGTTATCTTCCTTGATTCTTCTAGTCTTGTCAAGCTCATCTTCTAGCTTTCTTTGATTATCATTTGTAGCAATTCTTCGTAGCTTAACACATAGACTAATATATTTAGCTTTTAAAATTTGATTCATCTAGTAGCTAAGATCACTTGAGCAACTAAACTTTAGTGCTAACTTGCTAATCTTTTTTTAAGATCAGTATCAAACATTAAAATATCTCAAAGGTTATTTCAAAATTTGTTACCATCAAGACAAAGATATCCTAATCAAAGATGAATATGTATCTGACTTTTAGAGTAAACAAAGGGAAAGAGTTTATGAACCAATGATATAATAATATGCAAAATTATTTTAATATATAATTTCTGCTACTGCTGTACAAGTCAATTACAATTCAGTAATTAAAATTGGTGGTCTTTCTAGAGAGAGTTATGGCCATGTTTTATTCTTATATATTTGGTTTGGTTAATTCTAATCCTCCAATCTGCACCCTCACATTTTATTTGTGAATTTGATGTTTACCATGAGTTCTCATGCTATGCAGAAATTGGTTTGATGGGGAGTAAGCTTGGGTGTGGAGAAGGTGGTTGTGGCGCTTGCACAGTAATGGTTTCAGATTATGATCGGTCTTCAAGGAAATCAGTGTGAGTTTTTAATTATTGGAAAGGAAAGAGTGCAAACTCTAGTTGAAGAATGAAATAAAGTAAGGCTTCTCTGTCATTGTTAAACTTCAGTTCTGTCAATACGTGGAACGCTTCTTGGCTGTTTTGTTGAATTATGCTAATGAAATATTGTTTATAATGCGTATGCAAGGAATGGAACGGTCTATATTTTCTTTGTTTCCTTTATTTGAAGAACTTGTTAATACTAGGTATCACGGATGTTATTGTTATGGAGTTCTTGACATTGACTGCTGATAGCGCTTCCCATTGTTACATTTAGTTCCCTGATGCTTTTTAGTGTGTTTATTTGGGAAATTAGCTTAACTATTGCCGTAGGCTGATTACAGGCAGCTTGGAGTACCATTGCATCGTTAGGCCACATGCATAGTATTAAAAATCCATAATCCTCTTCGTTGGTGTTTAAAAGTATCGCTATTTTTAGTTTGTACATGTTCATTTATGTTTTGACTTGTAGAAGGTGAATTGTTTAGCAGTTTTTTACCACTTATTCACATCACCCTTTGAACGATTGGTTAAAGATATTTATTCTATTTTGAAATTGTTCATTTCTGATGTTGGCTTGTGGTTTATTCCATGTGTCCTCGCACTATTCTATGCTTATACTGTAGTTTCCAATCACACATTCTTACAAAGAATTGCTTTTTTGGTGAAGTTGGGCTCTAGCTTTTCTCTATATAATTCAACAACTTTTTCATTGAAGCTGTGCCAATCTGGCGATTGTAGTTATCATTAACACTTTGTAAAATATGCAGGCATTATGCAGTTAATGCGTGTTTGGCACCATTATATTCCGTCGAAGGAATGCACATTATCACTGTTGAGGGTCTTGGTTCTATTCAGAGTAGCTTGCATTCTGTTCAGGTATTGTATTTCTTGAAGTAACCAATCCTTTTTTAATGGATTTAAAGGCTGTTCGTTTCAATATTATCTTTAAAGATTAAATAAATTAGGGATCGGCTAAGCTATACTAAGCTAATAAAACTATTCAAATAAATTTCTTATTTTCTTGACTTAAAGTTTTTATTTTGATTAAAGTAGATAAGTTGATTAAGCTAAGCTAATCCAAGCTAAGGTGAGCCCGAAACAAATAGGGCATGAGATTTCTTAGTGACGAATAGTTTTATTTAAAATTTTTTTTGTTTTATCAATTTTTTGATTTTTTTAAGAAAGAATGATTCTCTTGATGTACAAGCATGGGAAGATTTCTAGTGCCTTGTTTGATCATTTTCTCTTACCAAAATATTTGATACATGTTTCTATATAGGGATAGTTGTATACTTGAAAATTTCCTTATAATTGTTCAACTTTTAGTCACATGAAATCGAACTACTTTAAGAATATGATTCTTGAAGTTTGATTTAACTCAAAGATAAAAAAATGGTATAAATCTTTCCAAATGGTGCTAAAAGGTATGTCTAACTGCTCTTTTTTAAATTTATGCTAACTTAGTTTCTTAAAGCTTTTGTGTGACTTTGAAGAATGTGAATATAATTGACTTCCAAACTGTGTTCCTTCTAAACTGTGTTCATTCTCTGCTATTCTCCAATGTCTTATATTTTCCTCATCTACAGGAAGCTTTGGCCCAAGCCCATGGATCTCAGTGTGGGTTTTGCACCCCTGGATTTGTGATGTCCATGTACGCATTGCTGCGGTCAAACAATTTATCTCCTAGCGAAGAGCAGATTGATGAATGCCTCTCAGGAAATTTGTGTCGCTGTACTGGATATAGGCCAATAATTGATGCCTTCCGTATTTTTGCAAAGACTGATAACTCTGTGCACACTAAATCAGATCCTGCAAATGGCCAATTTATTTGCCCTTCATCTGGAAAACCTTGTTCATGCAGAGAAAGTAAAGTTCTTAGCTATGAAAGCTCTGCTAGCAGTGTGACTTGTAAGGAGCACAAAGCTGTTTCACGCAATGTAAATGATGGAAGCTTATACAAAGATACGGAACTTATTTTCCCGCCAGAGCTGGTTTTGAGAAATGACCTTCCACTGAAGTTACATGGTTTAGATGGAATTAGCTGGTATCGTCCCATAAAATTTAAACATCTGCTGAACCTCAAGTCACTTTACCCAGATGCAAAGCTTGTTGTTGGAAATACGGAGGTAGGAATTGAAACGAATTTTAAAAATGCACAATATCCAATCCTTATCTCTGCCACGCATATTCCTGAGCTCAATGTTTTGAGCATTAATGACAATGGTCTTGAGATAGGCTCTTCAGTACGATTGAGCAGACTTCAAGAGGTTCTTGTAAAAGTGATCAAAGAACGAGAAGTCCATGAAACATCTTCTTGCAGGGCTATTTGTGATCAGATAAAATGGTTTGCTGGAAAGCAGGTGAAAAATGTTGCTTCTGTTGGCGGAAATATTTGCACTGCTAGTCCAATTTCAGATTTAAATCCTCTTTGGATGGCTTCTAGAGCAGAATTTTGTGTTGTTAACCCAAAAGGGAGTGTCAGAATTGTTCCTGCTAAAAGTTTCTTTCTTGGTTACCGCAAGGTTGATCTTGCTCAAGGTGAAATATTACTTTCAATTTTCTTACCATGGAACAACCATTTTGAGTTCGTGAAAGAATTTAAGCAGGCACACCGGAGAGAAGATGATATTGCTCTTGTGAATGCTGGAATGCGCGTGTGTCTAAATGAAGTAGGGTCAAAATGGCTGGTTTCAGATATTTGCATCGTATATGGTGGAGTTGCACCAATTTCTCTAATTGCCCCAAAGACGGAAAAATATTTAATGGGAAAGATATGGGATAAAAGCTTATTGCAGGAATCTTTAAAAATATTGAAAGTTGATGTTCCTCTCACAGGCGATGCACCTGGTGGGATGGTTGAATTCCGCAAATCACTTGTATTAAGTTTCTTTTTCAAATTTTTTCTGTGGGTTACTCAGCAGATGAATGAGAATGGATTTGATAAGGAATGGCTGGATTTAACCCATCTTTCTGCCATACAACCTTATTCTAAACCTTTTTCTTGTGGAAGTCAAAGTTACGAAATAATATCACAAGGAACTGCTGTTGGTTTGCCAATGATTCATCTTTCTGCTAAACTTCAGGTTTACTGATTAATTGTTAATTATATATGTTATGCGGTTTTTGAGTTTGTCAAATATCTTCCATTTTACTGTGAATCTATTAATGGCAACATTTTGGTTTGTATTTATATATTTAGTTAATATGGATACTAGAGACTTAAAAAAAAACTTGTTTGAGATTAGTATATGACATTTGTTATGCTCTTAAAATTGGTTTAGATGTACTAGTAATGTATTGGGTTGTATAGTAGAACTCTATATATCATTGCAGCACCCGTGCATCTGCTTTCTCTTTGGTGCACTTTGTCTTATTTTGGTGAAACGGTTAAAATTATTTTCTTTCATAGGTGACAAATGTGGTGCGTATGATGGAGAAACATTTTATTATATTGTAGAGCTCTGAATGGTTTTATTAGATCGGAGGAACTTAGCAAGAAAAAGACTAGATAAAAAATAATAAAAAAAAAACTGAAAAATTTTCTATTGCTTTTGTTTTAGATTCATAACTGCAACTCATTAAATATCATTATTTTTTTTTTTGGCAAAATGGATTTTTCATCATGGATTCTTGTTCCAAATGTTGCTTATGATGATAAAGGCAATGCTTTATACTCTATGCGGGTATACCTAGATTGATAGGTACATGAAAATTCTAACTGATTTATTAAGCATATTTAGGGCCAGCTTTAGTGTAGTGGTTGTTAAGTTTGTGTTTACAAAATGATAAATTTGTCAACTTAATTCCCCCAATTATACTAACCAATTTTTTTTATTTGACTATAAACATGGCTATGTTAGTTCTCAACTATTCAGTTTGGTTAAGTTTAGTTGCCCATCTATTTAATTTGACCTCAAATTTAAACCTAATTTGAGACCAAATTTTTATCAAATCAATAACTAAGGGTTAAATTAGGTCATAAGTAGTATGTGAAAAAATTGATCAATCTGCAATACTTGGGGAATTTTCTTGGTAAAATTTCCCATCATAACATATTGTTTTGGTTAAATTATTTAATAATTAATTTTCTGTTATTATTCATATTATTATTTTGGTTATTAATAATTTTAATTAAATTAATTTTATTATTATTAGTAAAAATGTTTAAGTTATTACTACCCACCCCTCAACCCTTTGTCCCCGCATATTATTATTAGTAATATGCTTATTTATTTATTTTTGTTTTTTGACGGAATATCTGAGCCTTTCTTTTTTGGCACTTTTAGAAGCACCTCTTCCATTCAAGTCAATTTCTCAACCGCCTATTCTTGTAAATTATTTGTGTAATCTAATGTTATCTGTTTTGGAGCACCTGTCCATTGTCACATTATTGTTTGCACTATTAAATTTCACTGGTTGATAGAATGCCCCATTTCTTTCCTTGATACAGAAGAACTCGATATTATTATATCATATTCATTGTGCATGGTTGATGAACGTATGCATTATTTGGTCCTTGTTGCCTTATGTCTTCCCTTGAAATTGGCTTTATGAGCCCACGAGAACCTTTCATCAGTTTTTGGTGTTGCATAAAATTCTGAGAAGTTTTTTTATTTATTTAATGTTAATAGAACCTAATTTGCGTTCAGGTGTCCGGGAGGGCTGAGTACACTGACGATATTCCCACTCCTCCAAATACCCTTCATGCTGCTCTTGTTCTGAGCAAAAAAGCTCATGCACGCATATTGTCTGTAGATGATACACTTGCTAGATCTTCATCTGGTTTTGCAGGATTGTTCTTAGCAAAAGATGTTCCTTGTAGCAATAAAATAGGACCTATAGTTCATGATGAAGAGGTATTTGCTTCAGAAATTGTTACTTGTGTTGGCCAGGTAAATCAACAAACCTGAGTACATCTCTGAATTAATATGCTTGGGATGAAAAATATCATTTTATTATGGATACTTCTCATTGGAATTGCATATTCTTGTATATACTGTTTCAGGTTATTGGAATTGTTGTAGCTGATACACAAAGAAATGCAAAAGCAGCATCGAAGAAAGTAGTTATTCAGTATGAAGAGCTTAATCCAATTCTTTCTATTAGAGATGCTATTCAATGTAGCAGTTTCTATCCAAACAGCAAAAGATGTCTGGTAAAAGGAGACGTTGAATGGTGCTTCCAGTCAGGACTTTGTGACAAGGTCTTAGAAGGGGAAGTTCAAGTAGGAGGTCAGGAACATTTTTATTTGGAACCAAACTGCAGTTTGATTTGGCCAGTTGATAGTGGAAATGAAGTTCATATGATTTCCTCTACTCAAGTAGGTTAAGCATACTTTAACAGATTTTTGTAGTGGTGCTTTTGACAATCTTTCTATAATTATGCATTTGATATGCAAACAAGTCATGCTTTTTTGTAGAGGTATTCAGAAGATATGTTGATGCACGGGGGGATGCAAATAATGCATAGTTTGGGGGGTGGGGGCGGATGGGGTTGGTTAATGTAGGTAACTTTAGATACAGGATGCTGTTTGTACCTAGGACCTTCAGATTACATTAGAAATGCTGGTGATTGAAACTAGGATGTCCTGATCACGCTGGAAACTCTGTTTATTCATATTACTTTACTGAAATTGTGTTTATCTATATATTGTTTTTTTTTTTCATTTTATTTAAATTTTTATGACCATTTTGAAGCATTTTCCCTAGAAGAATTTTAACACTCATTCTATTACGAGTGTGAAAATAAAACTTTCACCTGTATGTTTCTTTTTATTAGTATATAATTGTTTGTCATAAAACAATACAGGAAAAGCTAGTAGAAACAATACCTTCACTATTTCAGTTTTACTAATTTTTTTCAAGCTAATCAATGTGTTAAATTTAATGTCCAGTTTTTTAATCTTTACCATTTTGTTGGAGCTCAAATTACTCCAAATAAATGAGAAATTAAGGAGTAATTTGAGCTCAAAATGAATATTTGGTGACCAAATTTGATTCATTGAATAATTGAGGGATTACTTGCTTTGAGCTTAAGTTGATCAACCCGAGACAAATGAGGGGTTGCTGTGGCAGTTAAATAAATGCTATGGACTTGAGTTTCATCATAATTGTATTATTGCATTAGTCTTTAATAAATATAGATTTCATGGTGTTTTTAAAATTGTGTTTAATTTTAATCTAACCATAACTATAACTTTTTCTCTACGTGCTTATTCCTTGTTCCACAGTCTCCTCAAAAGCACCAAGCCACTGTTGCTTGTGTTCTTGGTTTACCATTTTCAAAAGTTGTTTGCAAGACAAAGCGCATTGGTGGCGGGTTTGGAGGGAAGGAAACAAGATCTGCTTTCATTGCTGCTGCCGCTTGTGTACCAGCTTATCTCTTAAACCGGCCTGTTAAAATTACATTGGATAGGGATATAGACATGATGATAACTGGACAGAGGCATAGTTTTCTTGGGAAGTACAAGGTACCAATAACTTCACGTTCAAATATTATCTTTGAGAAATAGAATTGTCCCTGATACGCTGCATTTTCTTTCTGTATTATTGTTTGCCACGTAATTATGTATAACTTATCAATAAAAATGTCAAACAACTTTGAATCAGAGTAGATGATTCACAGATATCAGTAAAATATATGGATGCTTTAGCACTAAATAATGTTAATGAAATTGGATTCTGAGGGTTATAAATAATGAAATTGGATTCTGAGGGTTATAAATAGGATGGTAATAAAAGAAAGGCACATGGATGTTTCTCAATAACAAGGGGTGATGCATATTACTCGTTGTAGTATGCTATGCACTTGCTATCAATAAATGATGGGGGTGTTACATTTGGTTTTTATGTCCATCTGGATTGTCCATATTGCAGCTACCAAAATTTCTTTATAAACTTCTAAAACCCATTTGACCATATTATTTGCATTCTCATCACTCAGTTTTTGCTAGTACCCCGCCGCTCCTTCTCATGCTGAGCCACCCCAGCCATTTTCAAGTGATAATCTCATCTCCATGATTCTGGACAAGTAATATCACATGCTCCAAGAACCCTAGTCTCTCACTTTAGCTCATTGCCAGCTATAAAGCCATTATTGCCCTCCACCCGAATTTTTATGGTGATGTCAATTGTCATTGTTAGCATCCTTGACAGCCTTAGGCACGTGCCCGTGCGAACTGTCTCTATTAGCTAATTACTATGTGATATGTTTCCCATTAGGAATTAGTTTACATCCTTGGCATGATGTAAGGCATCATTACATCACGTTAGCCATTACTGTGCACATCATGTGCCATCCTATCATTGTGCACCGTGTTAGGATCCCTAGATGCCTAGTTCTCACTAGAACTTCATAAAAGACACTTTTCCACTCCTAAAAAGGAGCCAGATTCCGAGCACTTATGAGAAGATCTTATTCAAGCGAATTGAGCAGCACAGAGGAACTCATAATGCTATAAAGACTGTCATATGAATTTGTCGCTACTATAATTTCAATCTCCTTGTTTGCTATAATTTTTGATGCATAGCTCATAACATGTAGAAACCATCGCATATAGTAAAACTATCGAAGATCCTGTCTCCAAAAGGTGGATGTAAGCTTTTATGAGGCTGAATCACCATTAATATCAGTCACTCTTGCGTTTTTATAATTTCGCCCATTCATTCTCTTGTACTTTTTTGTGCATGTGTTAATAGATTGGTGTTATAGGTTACAAACTCTACCATGTTAGCTTTCTTGATAAATACTACTGGAAGATCTCTTGCTCAAAGCATCAACCACCATGTTAACTTTCTTAGGGTGATATTGAATACTTAAGTCATAGTCCTTTATGAATTTTGGCCATCGTTTTTGCCTTACGTTCAATTCTTTCTGAGTGAAGATATACGTAAAATTTTGGTAATCAGCATAAATTTCACACTTGGCTTCATATATATAATATCTTCAAATTTTGAGAGCGAAGACATCTAATCCAATTTCAAATTATGAACATAATAATTTTTTTGTGAACTCTTTACTGTTTAGATGCATACACAATGATTTTTTAGATATGGAGCTCATTTTGATCATCCATAAATATGCCAATGAAGTTCTTATGGGTTTCCGGGAGGTCCCGGGTGTTTCGAGACAAGTTAACAGCAATTCGGGTGCTTCAGAGCATCTTGCCATGTAGTCCTTAGATCTGAGGGCCAGGCACTTAGTGTAACGACCCAATGTCTTTATCTGCAAATTAGGTCAAAACCCCTCCTCAGAAATTGGGTTATGGGGAATTTTGATTTAGGGCAAACAAGAATACTAATAGATAGAAATATTTTTTAGATCAAAGTGCCATAATTTGGGAGAATTCAGATAACAGAAACTCCCGCTTATATTTTCCTGAATTATTTAAATCCAATAAATTGAGAAAATTAAATACGTGTCTGAATTCATCGATTTTCATGTTGTTATGTTAAGTATATTATTTAAAGGCTGCTCGAAAAATTTCATCAAATTATGATCATCGGTTTGATATCAATTAATTTTTGAAGTTAAAACTTCAGAAATTAATTAAAAATAAAATATTGCTCCGAATCAAAATTTTTTGGTGCGAGGGTGTTCGTTACATCGTAACACACATCAGTGCCAAATTTTGTTATTTTTAGGACCCCAAACGATGAAAAATTGCGAAAAATTTAAGTAAGTAATTCTTAAGAATTTCCTTAAGGAAATTCTTCTTCACCCCCTGTCTGCGATTCCCCCCTGCTGCAATCGCAGGCTCTGTTGCTCGGGACAGAGCCTGGTGCGGAAGGTTCTGCGCCAGGGAGAGCTGTAGGACCCTGAATGCCGGTTCAGCGGAAACCGTTCCGACATCGGGCGTTCACTCACCGCAGGATCATATTGAGTAACTTGAGAGGAAAAGAGCATACACATACAAAAGCCAAATGATATTATTCATTTATTTCAATGTTCACATTACAAGGTCTTTTAGCGTTCCTCGTACAAAAGTAAAAATAAAGAAAAGATAAAATATAAACAAGCAAAAATAGCGCCGTCGTAGATCCATTTGCAGATTGAAAATTTTAAGCATTAGGGTTCTTGCTTAAGCTCTTCCAGAAGTACCTGACCTGGTATCGTAAAAATAATACCGGGATTAGAATTCCCAGTAATTAGAGAATACTCTAAGTACAGCAGTACATAATAACATTTACATTTTTAAATGATGCGATTAGCGGAAGTAAGGCGGAAATAAAATGCAGGAGAAAATAAGGTAATAGCGTGAAATAAACAATTCCTGCAACAAATATTATTTATCAAATAAAAATTACTGATGTCATTTTCCAGTAATCTACCCCGAATGTTGCTGATGTCATTTTTCCAGCAACAATCCTGAATGAAAAGAACTGTTTGTTTCTAACAACCAACCAAGCATTAATGTTACTGATGTCATTTTCCAGTAACCCCCGAATGAAAAAGGATGTTGGTTTCTAACAATCAACCAAGCTTCAAATGAATCTGGCTCAAAGCAAAATACGCGAAGCTAAGCAGCAGTAAAAGTGCAAAATATAATACATGTCATGTACTGGGTACCTTTGTTCTTAAGTTCAGAAGTTCAATGGCTCGAATGAGTGACAGTTCGCTCAATCTGCATTTAAGTCCACGATATTTCTTTAAATAAGTCTCTTTTTTTAAAAGTGAGGTGATATTTTATGATTTTTACATTCTTCCATTCATATTAAGATTTAAGTCCGTACCTTATAATAATATTACTGAATTGTAAGAGTAACGATAGGAATGAAAATTAGTAGTCATTTTATAGCATTATGGATTGTCCTCATTATTAATTAATGAGAATGATCAAAATGCGAATGACTAAATATAAAATTATAGTAATGTATATAAGATTAGCAAGAAAGTGTTTTCTTCAATTTCCTCCGTTTCCAACCTCGCATACCTTAGCTTTTAGGATTGCCGAAAAACAAGGGAGGGTTGGAACGGGGTAGCCCGATGGCTGGCCGAGGTGGCAACGGCAAGAGGCTGGTTGGCAGTGGCTACTGAGTGTCTTGGCGGCTTGATAGCTGGCCGTCGGAGGCTGCCGGGGCTGCCGGAGGCTGCTGGAGGCTGCCGGAGAGGGAGCTGGCTGGCTGAAGGGGACTGTCGGGGGCTGCCAGGCTGCCGGAAGCTGCTGGGAGGGTCTGCCGGAGGCTGCCGGGAGCTGCCGGAGGTGCTGGATGGAACGGTCGGGGGCTGCCGGAAGCGGCTGGAAGGGGCTGCCGGGCTGCTGACTGCTGGAGGGCTGGCAGCTGGTAGGGGCTGAGGAGGAGGGGTAGCGGGGAGCTGCTGCTGCTGGGAGCTGGCTGGGAGAGGGCTGGAATGGCAGGAGGGAGGCGGGCTGGTTGGTTGCTGCTGTGGGGGAGAAGAGAATTGGCTGTGTGGGGAGGAGAAGGAGGGAATGGAGGAGTTTAAATAGAGAAGGAGGAGGGATGGGTAGAGGCATAGGATAAGGGAGCTTTAAAGTATCATTAAGGCGCTAATTAGCGGCTAAAGGCCGCATTTTTTCCGCAGGATGGGCGGAGATATTCGCAAGTTTCGATAGGGGGAAGAAATGAGAATTTTCAAAGGAATTTTCTTAAAACTATTTAAACTTAAATTAATGGCATTTTTCTGCCGTTTGATGTCCAAATACAATGAAACTTGACACCGAGGTGTGTTATGATATTATGAACACCTTCGCGCTGAAAATTTTCGATTCAGAGTAATATTTTATTTTATATTAATTTTTGAGCTTAAAAACTTCAAAAATTAACCACGATTAAACCGACGCTCAGAATTTGATGAAACTTCTCGAGCAGTTTTTAGATAATATACTTAACATAACGACACTGAAATCGATGAGTTCGGACACATATTTCATTGTTCATAATTTTTAAAATTTAAATAATTCAGAAAATAAAATGGGAGCATTATTTATTCGAATTTCTCCCAAACTAGGGCACTTTGATCTTTAAAATTATTCTTACCTATGGTATTTTTGTTTACCCTAATTCGAAATTCCCCGGGATCCTTATTTCTATGGCGGGATTTGACCTAATTTGCAAAGTAACAACTTTGGGTCGTTACATGAAGTCCTTGTCACAATCTGAGACACATTCTCTTGCTTTGATGAGTTCTGTTCACAGGAGGCCTTCTTTCTCCAAGAATGGTCCTTTGCACAAACAACACTGGTCGTCCACCAGTTGCAAACTTAGCCATGAATTCTCAGGTCATGGGTCATGTGACTTGTATGTCCACATCAAAAACACTGCCTACTCTTTGCTAGGCAATTTTTTTCAGGCGAGATTTGACCTAATTTGCAAAGTAATAACTTTGGGTCGTTACATGACGTCCTTGTCACAATCTGAGACACATTCTCTTGCTTTGATGAGTTCTGTTCACAGGAGGCCTTCTTTCTCCAAGAATGGTCCTTTGCACAAACAACACTGGTCGTCCACCAGTTGCAAACTTAGCCATGAATTCTCAGGTCATGTGACCTGTATGTCCACATCAAAAACACTGCCTACTCTTTGCTAGGCAATTTTTTTCAGGTGCTCCTTTCTATACGTGGCACTAGAGGTTATCTCATTTTGATTGCTTCCTCCTTGAACATTAAACGATCTTTTCCTTAGCTAATAAATTGATTTAGTCCTCATTGAAAATTGATAAATCTGATTCAGTCTTTCTATTTATCTCTTGCACCGCAGCAAAATATTCTTGTTTTTATACTAACTTAAGTTTCTCGACCAAGTCTGCAAATTCTATAATTTGGTGAACTACTAAGTTGTGATAGTAAAAATCCCTTAACCTTGCCACAAATAAGTAGCATTGTAGATCCTCTGTGGATACCATCTTTTTACAAAACAAGCTAATTGGGTAAATTCGCTTTTGTAATTCGTAACAACCCCTTCAGATTCAAAAATTTCTGCTTTATCACTTGTCTAGTAGAAGATGGAACAAATTTACTTAGAAAATTTTTACAAACTTCGCTCGTTTAATGTCCTCCTCAGCCCTTTCAAGAAAATTGTCGTTAAGATAGGCTCACACCTGTGCTTTGTTGGTCCAACGAAAAGATACATTGCCAATATGACTTTCTTATCTTCTAGGCATTTTATACACTTAAATTCCTTCTTTACCTGTTTTAGCCACTCATTCACTTCTTGAGATGAAGCTACATAAGATTTTGGAGGTTGAGCCTTCATGAAAGTTTATAAAACTCTATCAGCGACACTATCCCTCGACACTTGAGCAACAAACGAGGGTTGATTGGCCATGAACTAGGCCATTATGTTCATAAATTGTAGCATGGAATTGACCGCAGTATCACTTGTTGGACAGATAAATTCAGGAGCAGTGGAATTACAATTATTTTGACTAACAGGAGTTTGATTACTTATCTCAACCTATGATGCATTATTAGTGTTACCATCTATATTCTCTATTTTAACTTCCTGAAAAAAAATTTATTGTCATTATTAAATTCTTTATTCTTAGATTTTAGAAGAAAAAACAAATTGATATTTTATCAATAAGCTTGACTATATACAATGATAATATACCTAGCTGTAATCACACAGCTGAAGCCCCTATCTTACACAAGCAAGAATACACACAAAACATACATACAAATACGACTGATACGCCCAACTAAACCTCTCAAACATTTTTACATGGCAGAACTTTGGCGCAAGAACTGGCGAAAAGTCTCTCATAGTGAAACTTCTCTTGTTTTTGGTGGAATTTTATACCTTTCGGGCTCTGCAGGTGTTGTTGTTGGAGCTGTCTTGCCACACTTTCTTTAAATTTCTGGAAGAAGTATTTTTAATTCATTGTCTGAAAATTATTCAATCATTAGTTTGGTAATATCTATCATAGTGAAATATAAAGAAATATAAACACTGAACTCAACACCTACTTCAATAAGGAAAATCTAACACTTAAGGCGCTACCCAACTTAAAAGAAATCTAAACCAATTAAACAAATTTGAAAATATGACTCTGAATTAATTTGACCTACAAGTTCTCAACCCGGCTTTGAATCACACTATGGCGTTTCGGAGATCAGGGTCGAGGAAAGCGATAAGGAATTAACATAGTTAAATTTTAAATCCAAAACTAAATAGAACACCACAACATAAATAATTTATTTATTGAAAAAGTAAAAACATAGTAGCACAGAATCATACTATTAATACAATGACAGTACAAAATATTCTAAAGGTAATACTAATATCTAACACATCACCAAGTTTACTAGATAATTTTATGATCAATATGTGCTATATATCTCTGAGAAATGCGAGAATCGAGGACTTACAACACTAGTTATCAAATTTAGTTGTCTCACTTTAAATTTCAGATTCAAACACTTATCAAAAATAAATTTTAAGTCTAATATCACCAAATCTCACTTGTATGTTAGTTTCTGTACATTGGTTAAACAAGCAGCCATGATTTAGATTTGTTGTACAAATTTATACAAAGATGCACCAAGTATGACTATAAAAAACTTGAACTCTGCAGATAATATTTGAATATAAATGGGAAGTACTCAATAATACTATGCTTTTGTTATTAAATCAATTGGCAACAAGATTAGTAAGCTAAAACTTATCAATATGACATTGATAAAAAGCTTAACAACAAAAACTCAACACAAGATTATAAAGCACCTGGGCACACCACTTTAGGCAGTGCTAAATAAAATAAATATATATTTTTAAAATAAAATGATAATAACAATATTAATAACAAAATTTATACTAATGATATAAATAAAATAATTAATTACAGTTGTTAATTATTTGAATGTCACACGCATCAACCATCTTCTCTAGTCATGCAATTCGGTGTTCATCTATTAGTATGGGCTAACCGCAAACTACCGCATTTCCTCTCCTTCAACGAATTATTGTTGCTCCTAACTGAAAGGCTCACCTCTTCGTGTGGCCCATTGGTATGAAATAATTTTGGCACAACTAACCCGCTCCAGTACGCAAAATTTATGCTATCTGAATAGCCGAACCCCAGGCACATTGGGTACTTCCACTCAATGACCCCTATTTGCTTTTGAGAGATAGGAATCTCCTACCCTTCTTTTGAGAGATAGGAATCACAAATTTGTATGATTTGGGCAAATTCCTTTTCGATCTAATTTTTGTAGATATCAAGTTGATTTTGGACGTTGCATAATGTTATATCATGAATCATAAATTTTATGCAATTTATTATTTTGTTATTAATTCTATTTGAAAACACAAATCATTATATTTTGTTGAAATTTATATTATGATTTGTTGAATGTTACTAATTTTAAATGAAGAATATTATATTGTAATTGATTGTTTTTAGAAAAAAATCAATTTTATTTGAATATTATTCCTTGATTATGAGGCAATATTAATTTTTTTTTTATTATAAAATATCATGGATTGGGCAAATAAAATTATATTGAATGATAACATTACATTAAACCTTTATGCTTATTCTCACAAGCAAAGGAATATTTGTGAAGTTGTCATAAACACAAATAAATCAATAAAAATTCCTTGAAATGTTATAGCTACCATTTTACAATAATGTATAATAAATACATAATTCTACATTAATATGTTAATTATACAAAATAGTGTAAAGTTAATATTAAAATTAAAATGGTTTCATATTCTATTGTTCTATAGAGTTGTGTCCTTACTAAATCTTTTCAACTTGTAAATTTGCCAAGTTTAATGACATTAATAGTAAGCTTATGCGCTATACCAAAAATTTTTTAGAACTATTTACAATAAATTTTTGCTATTGAATATCACTGTCCATGTCGATATTCGCATTATTTGCTTAAATCTATATAAAATATATAAAATTAACATATATAAATAAAATTTTTACTATATATTTATCAATTTGTTACGAGTAAGGGATTAAATATCTGCATACTTTATCATTTATAGAAATCTCCATTTGTATATCAGAATTTTTTCTCTTCACTTTGCCACAATTATTAATATTGTGACCATGAGCCTTATATTTTAAACAATGCAGTGTCATAGTTCGTCTGCTTAATTTTTATTTACTGTGTTTTGCAAGTCACTTCATCTAGAGGTTTCTATCTCAGTGCTATCAGTTCCTAAACAATATCTTCACATAAGCTCATATTATTCATGACCTTTGAATGCACTAAATTGAGATTTTTTCCATAGCCTTCCTTATTTGGGATTTGATAACATGCAATTTCATATCCTGTCACCTCTTGCTGGAAGTCTTTGTATTTAATTCATGAATCAACTCTCACTTTACATACAAATTTCTTGACTATTATTGTAGAATTTAGTGTTTTATTGTGGTAGATTCAAAACCAATTATGATATGCCATTGACCTAGCTTGTCATAAGTCACCTTCATTGTGATTTGAAACATACACTAATGAAATATCCTTACATCTTCTACTATAATTTTTGAAAACTTTATTGACTTCCTCATTGAAATAAATGATTTCTTAATATCTTCTTTGAACTCATCTTTTGTGCAAAAAATTATATTAATTTAAAATTCAGTATTTTTTATGCAGGTTAAGGGGTTGAAATTGACTACTTCAATTGGTTCTTCTCATAAATATCATGGATACTAACATCATCATCAGACTTCATGCAATCAATTTCAATTTTTTTTTTGTATTTTAGTTAATGGCTCTAATTAAATCATGTATTTGTATCTTACCGTTCTCTTTAATTCCCACATATTTCTCCTCTACCCCTATTACCTCATCATTCCCTCTCTCAACTCACTCACTTTCAGTAAAATCTTCATAGCCATCATCAGAATTATGGTTATAAGCATCAAATGGCTGATATACTCTACCATATAGCTAAACCATTAATTTTATGGATAATTTATATAAAAGAGTGATTTTAATTAAGAAACTCTTACTGAGACTGCG
Source organism: Gastrodia elata (assembly GCA_016760335.1). NCBI lineage: Eukaryota > Viridiplantae > Streptophyta > Magnoliopsida > Asparagales > Orchidaceae > Gastrodia > Gastrodia elata. Next base: position 19,547,299 of record CM028671.1, on the reverse strand, counting down.
GCGTCGTTGTCAATCACTCTTCTGAGTCACTATCATTGTTGGTCGAATAAGATTTTACTCATTTTTCATTGGTTCCTAAGTATAGAAATCTATATATATAGTATATTAAAAACATTTAAACTAGTATTTGTAGCTTTTCAGACCTAGCAAATGATCTCTGAAAAAGTAAATTTTGCTGGCATTATTTCAACTAGTATGTTGCACAAAATAAATCTGCTATTTATACAGGGAGAGAGAAAGAGCATAAAAAGCTTTTCATGTGAAAAGTTTCTAATATGTTGCTTCCGCAATAGAAAAAAGAATCTTGTCATTTTTTTGGGCCTGTGAATGTGTGCACATGTGAGATAGAATTTGAATGGGTCAGAGAAAGTAGGGATTGTAATATCATCCTATTCTTCCACTAGTGAAACAGTTTCTCTGCTTAAAGAAAGTTCAAATTATCCTCATAGCTTTTGAAAATCATTTGTTCAAAGCTTTGGGTAAAATTGAGCTTTATTATCATGGAATTTCACAAATCAAGATTTAATGTTATAGAGATAATAAAGTAGTGTTAACAAGAGCAATCACGTAGTTAATTGGAACTAGTTTTTCACCTAAATTTTTTTAAAGAAAATGTTAAGATGAAACTAAAGTGATAATCAATAAAGAAATCAACCTCTCTTATAATAGCAAATGGCTTGCAATAAATAAAATGTTAAAAAGTTTTTTTAAGACAACTAAAATCATCATAAGGAAGACACGAACTCGCAAGATCGTGGAGAGTATTGTGGAGAAGATCACAGTCTACAATGAAGGTTGTCAGATTGCTGAGTTGGTGGAGAAGATTGTAGTTGCTCGAGAAGATTGCGGAGTTTGTAGTGCAAAGAAGATCACAATTGAAGAGAAGATGGCAGAGGGTCGCAGATGAGGCAAAAGGGAAGTTCGGAGGGGATTGCAGGGAAAACATTCACAAAAAAAATTGACATGAAGAAAAAAATCAATGCAGAACGAAGTCAGAGTAAGGAAAAAAAAGCAAATGTGAAGTTCATAGGACCTTTATAAGGATTAAATCTGCAATATTATTTTTCTTATTTCTTCTATGCGGGCTACAAAACAGTTTTCATTCCCCCCCCAAAGCTTGACATTAAAGTAGTGAGAGAAAATATGAAAATAAAAATGGGATTAATTTGGACATTTAAAAGTAATTTGGGGATTATTTTGGCCATTTTTATTGTCAGGGGAGTAAATAGAGTATTTTCAATAATCGGGAGACTAATTTAGGAAATCAACCTTTTGTAAAAGATGTAGATAGAACTTTGGTAGAGGCAAATTGATACCACGGATCTTTTTGCTAGTATTAGGTTATCATGCTCAAAATCTAACATTTTTGAGAAGTATCATTTGCAAAATTTTAATTTTGCACTATCTGTAATTTAATATGCATTTTTTTTTATAAACACACTAACTTAAACATGCATGAAATCATTGATTTATATAAACTGTGATGAAAATAGTCAAACAATCATTGCCTTTTTATGTTGACAGACTAGAACCAAATTTTTAATGCTTAATTTGTTACTGATGAACTTACGATACTTATTTTCTTAAAATTAAATTTGCTACAATTTAGCGTGTAATTTATTTCAGTGCTGTAAAATGTATTCACGGTGATGCTAACGAAAGAATGAGGTAAAATTAATGGGTTCTACAACTGTATCCTTCCATGATTTTAAGCTCAAACTCAGAAATATAAAATTAACATAATAATTGTCGCACTTTATCATGCCATTCATAAGCATGGCCAAATGTTCCAGACTTCTCTTAAGAGTAATTTTCCAAATTAGTCTCACGATTTCAATATGATCAATGTATTTCTAGAGCATTTAGTTTAACCAATTTGTTTCGAAATATTTAATATGTCAAATTCAATTTTCAGCTGTTTATTTTACAATTATTTTAATTTATAATATGTTATTTGAAGTATTAAAATAGGCTCTAAATATATAGTCGTGAGACTAATTGGACTTGTTGAAGCGCTTTGAGACACTATCGGTTAATTATAGTTGTCTTTGGCCAATCTGAAGTAATTGGTCAACTATTTTAACAATTTATATCATCTTCAACTTGTGTTGTTTTGTCTTCTATCGATGAAACCAACATTTATGACATTTATCTAGAAAATTTCAGTAGACCTCTGAAAATACTTTCTTGGTGTAATTCACTCTTTTTAGTGCATTTCCTTGAATAATGCCCACTTTAGTTTTAAGTGATAGCTTTTTCTTATTTAAATTTGGTTTTTGCTAAATGATTCATACTCAGATTGGTTTCACAAATGCTGGGAAGATTCTTGCTTTGGACCTTGAACTCTATAACAATGCTGGAAATTCACTTGACTTGTCAGCTTCTGTCCTCGAGCGGGCAATGTTCCACTCGGATAATGTCTATGACATACCTCATATTAGGGTTAACGGACAAGTTTGTTATACAAATTTGCCAAGTAATACAGCTTTCCGTGGATTTGGTGGGCCACAAGGTATGCTAATTACAGAGAATTGGATTCAACGAGTTGCCATGGAGCTTCGAAGATCTCCTGAAGAGATAAGAGTAAAGCAAATTTTGTTTCTTGCCGTTTTCTTCTAACTGAAAAGGTATTGCTAACCAACTTATATCACTTGTTTTTTATTCATTTTTTTATTATTCCCTCAGGAAAAAAACTTTCACCGGGAAGGACATATATTGCATTATGGTCAAGAAATACGGAATTGTACATTACATTTGGTATGGGATGAACTGAAGGCAACCTGCAACTTTTCTAAGGCTCGTGAATTAGTAGATCAATTCAATCTTTGCAGTCGCTGGAGGAAGCGTGGTGCAGCAATGATACCTACAAAATTTGGGATCTCTTTTACAACTAAATTTATGAACCAGGTGTGTACAGATATGTATTGGAAAGTTGTTAGCTGAAAGTTGAGAGCATTTTTATTTGCTACCAAAAAGGCGTTATATTGATTTTATATTAATATTTGCCTTTTGATGGCTATACCGCATTGTAGGATTATAAAATTCTATTAAAGATATGCATTCTTATTCTGTTACAGAAGAACATTCTCTTAACTTTTCCTGGCATTTTCTTAAAAAAGGAAAACACTCTTCAATATCCATCTGGGTTTCACGCTATGCTGCTATTTTTTATTCAGTTAGATATTCTGTAGACCCACTTAGTGGGACAAAGGCTTGTTGTTGTTGTTGAAAGTAATATAGACAATGTGTTGCATAAAAGATATGGGTGAAGAGGATGAAATAAAGTTGGGTTAGAGACATGCATGACAATTTATCAAGCAGCTGATAATAAACTATGAAAGCATTTGTAAGCGAATGATGTATAGTCAAAAAGCACAAAAGGGTTGAATTCTTTTCGTCTTGGGAGGGTTGGAACCATCATGCCAATCAATAAATTAATTTCATTTGTAAATTAAGTTTAGTTAACAGTTTTTATTGAAAGGCCATTTTAATCAAAGTTCTTTAATATTTTCGAATAGATAATTCCATTAATAATTTATTCATGTCTTATCTTCGCCAACGTATGCCATGATTTTTCCAGAAGATCTTGAAGTACTGAGGTAGGTTTAAAGGTTGGATTGCATAAGTAAATTTTTTTCTTAAGATTCTTGATTGAAGGATGAAAAGAGAACTATAATAAAAAATGTCATTCATTCACATAAAATGAATTACTAATAATTTATAAATTTTTATAATTACTTGAAATAAAATCTTACAAAATATTTTAAGAAATTGCTTCTGCAACTCAAAACAAATAACTAAAACTAAGAGAGAACTGCTACTCAAAGCTGAGGCACTCATTTGGTAAAACTCCAGTTTTAATGAACTTGATCATCTCTCCTGTAAACTATATTTTCTTATTACTGCTGACTTGTAGAATGTTTTAGTGGTGTGAGTTACTAACAGCTCAGTGAGCATATTATAGTGTTAAAATAATAACAGTTAAAAGAAACAGTATGCACATATATCATAATGCTAACTTGCATGTGTGGGTACGGTGGCATACCCAGCTATATATATATATATATATATATATATATATATATATATATATAAATTGGTATCCTTTCTGTAATTACATTCATTAAATCATTTATATAAAATCTCTTTTGATACTCATTAATTCATAATTTTACTGGTAAATTTTTCTTATAACATAAACGCATAAATTGAAACATAGCAAGTCGTATCATTTTAGCATAGCATTGCATACCATTATGGACTTTTTTAGGGATTGAAAGATTTTTAAATTTGGTTTTATGGAGCTGTAGGTCATCAATTAATTAAAATAAATTTACTTTTGTAACTAAATCTAACTGTAATATTGTAAACAGTTGATTGTAGCAAGTAGATCAACTATTGTAGTCTAAATAGTTGAAATCTGCAAAGAGGGTTCGATAGTAGCACTCTAATCACTTAATTGATATTTATGTATTCTCTAACATTCAAAGGAAGGATTGTCTCATCTTATATAGAAAATATTCTTGCATTTTAATGTTATTTGGGCTTGTTTTCTTCTTTAACTTCAATTTGAATTGCGCCGTTGTCCTAACTAGTAAAACTGATTATATGATGTCTTCTCAATTTATAAATCTCTTAATGTAAAGTTAACAAAATTATAGTGAATTATACTATTCATATACTAATAATATTACCAAATCTATTACACGTTCTCACATAGTATTGTTAGTTAGTCCCTAAAAAGTTGTTACAATCATTTTATTTTGATCACTTGGTACATCCATGCAAAAATACAAAAATTTATTTTAATGAAAATCTATTTGGATATTTTCAATATCTTGTTTCTTTAAATTAAATATATAATATGAAATTTTTAGAAAGAAAATATTTTCTACACATAATGAGGTTTTATATCAGACTAGGAATATTTCAAAATTTTATTATTTTAATTAAAAATTATATAAAATAATTTAGCTCTTTTACTGTATATTTAAAGTGATGTGATTATTTTCTTAAAGTAAATTTATCAATGTTTTGAGCTATTGTCAAAAATAGTCTCTCTTCAAAATTGTCCAAAATATTCTATATACTTTTATAAATTCCAAATTAATCCCTCAACTCTTAAAAAGAATGCAATGTAGTCCTACCATGCTTATAGATGTTATGATTATGGGGTGTTTTGAGGAGAAAAAGTGCAATTGAAGTTGATTAAGGCTCTATTATTCTTTTTAATCGTAAACCCCATAAATAATGACTTTAGTGCTGTACTGGGATAGGATTTAAATTTAAAAAAGAAATAAATGCCCTCAACTTTAAAAAAGAATGCAATTTTGTCCTACCATGCTTATAGATGTTGTGGTTAAGGGGTGTTTTGAGGAGAAAAAGTGCAATTGAAGCTGATAAAAGCTAGATTATTCTTTTTAATCGTAAACCCCATAAATAATGACTTTAGTGCTGTATTGGGTTAGGATTTAAAGTTAAAAAATAAATAAATGCAATGTTTGCTAATTTTTTCACATAATTTTTCCAAAATACCCCTAATTTAAATCACTTGTTATCACATCATTATAATTATTTTATCATTGAACTAAATTTTCATCAATTTTTAAGAGACCAATTTGAGTTCTATAAAAGTTAATGAACCATTTTAGACAATTATTAGAGTCAAAGAACTATTTTATCAAATAATTCAATGATTTAATTAAATATATAATTTCTAAATGTGAAATTTACCTACCTAATACCCAAAATTTAAAATAGGCATATTTTACAGCCAAAGTATTAGTATTTACAATAAGCATTTTTATTTTATCTTATTATTAGTGCATGACAGTCCATATTCACTTATAATTTGAAGAAATTCTATGATTATTGCAACAATATTTTTTTTTTGTATATATTAAAGTTTGTGTTCAATATGTATATTATAAAAATTGAGAAAATTATTAAAATGGTCTATTTATTCTTGCAAATTTTTGTGTAGTCTTTTAACTTTTATATATGATTTTTTTGGACTTTTAAATTTTATGCATGTAATTTTTTGGTCATATGTAGTCAATTTAGATGGAAACCGTTAAATATAAATGGTCATTTTGTCCTTTTAAGGTTTAGTGTATTTTTTTTAAAATACATACAAATTTGTATGATAAGGAAAATTATTAGTAATTATATAATTTTTTCATCAAAGTAATTCTTGTATGAGATTTTGATTTTACCTAAAAATGCTTAAATATAGCATTAAAAATATTCTCATTGATAATTTTTTAAGGCACTTTGAATTTAATTTTTTTAGTTAGGCATTTTATTTAATTGTAAAAATATGGCCTTTATTATTTAGCTGTATTTAGGCATTTTATTTAAGAAATTCAAAATTAGTAATTTGATGCATAGATATTTTTATTAATAATGTTTTTAGGCATTTTGAATTTGATTAAAGGCATTGAATTTCAACAATGATAGGTTCATCAACTTCTGAAGGGGTCGTCGAAGTTGGAAGCTTCGTTGACTTGCGAATGGTTGTTGAAGTTGGAAGCTTTGTCAACACTAAAAGCATCGACGCAGAAGTGTTGTGGATGTTCGAAGCATTGGTGACATCGGTAGTGTCTTTGACGTCGTGGATGCTTCATGGGTTATGTAGCAAGAGACACAGAGAGATACGATGAATAAATGCGGAACCTAATCATTTTGTGGGATATAAAATAATTGGTTGCGGGAGAAAATATAGGGAATTGCCCATAGGAAATTATCTATTTACCCTTATATACTATATGTAAATGATGGAATTAAATGGAAAATTAACGATAGGACAATAAAAAACATTTAAACAAAAGTGAAGGGACCGAAATTATAGATAAGAATCAAGGATTAAAGCAAACAAATTGTAAGAGTTAATGAACTATTTTGATAATTTTCTCTATAAAAATTTGTGTACCCTTCTAGTAAAGAGTCATTGTTAGGAAATATGTTAATAACTATAGTAGGAGTAGTTGATTTGCAACTAATAGCTAAATAGCTACAAATTCGTTACTAGTTTAAACATTTCTTTTTTTCTTAAGTGCTGCAGTCCTCGACAAGGCATGATATTGAAATCCATTTTTCTAATTTTATAAAATTTCTAAAGAAAAGAATTCAAGCATATCAAAATAAAAAACTTCTGATTAAATTTAAGCAGCTAGAATATCTTTTGATTTTAAACTTTATTAAAAATGTAAATATTTTCAAAACATTAATTATAATTAAAAAAATAAAACATGTGGCTATTAAAAATAAATTTTTATATGCTTAAATTTATATAGTTTGCCTATTAAACACAAATAAATCTTAGAACAAGGTGGGGTGGTGCGAAGCAGGCACTGAGTGCTCGGCGCATTGAGCTGTTATATGCACAAGGCACAATCTCTTTTAAGCGACGTGTGACGTGGTGGGCCACATGTGGTATGTGGGGCAACACTTAGGAGCGAGGCAGGCTGTCGGGAGGGGACATTGAGGCCGCAGAGATGAAGCATGACCCCATTTGCGCAATGCGGCTCTGCTACAAAGCAGGTGTACGACATGGTGAGTATTATGCGTTGGTCAGCAACACTCAGGTCTCAATGGTATAGGATGGTGCCACAAAAAAATTTCTTTCGTACATTTGAATGGGTTCCATCTTGTAATCATTATTTCAATCAACATGTCCATTCTAAATTCTGATATTAATGCAGATGATGTTTCAAATCTTTTGCTTTTACATGCATCTCTGCAATTTGGATTGCAAAAGAATTGTATGATGTAAGAGTTTGCAAGGTGTTGCAACATTGGTTGTTTTCAATATTTTACTTATATGGCACTGGTGATTTTCTTCATAAAAATAGCTGATAATTCTTCTATTGTCGTCAATTAAAAGGGTTCTCTTAAGAAAAATACAGTTGTTTGCTTTTTATTTAACAAATGAATACTCGAAGGTCCCTTAACTGCTATGTGATATAAGATTTGCAAATAGACTAAATTTGTTCAGGGAGGAGCTAATAGCGTTTGTTCACTTATAATCTTTAAATATTTTTTAATGGCTTGGATCACAATGTTTCTTTTGAACGTAGAAGATAACACATAAGAGAATGCACCAATGTAAAACATAAGATGATTATACATTTTCTGTATAACTCATCTCATTTAAAAGTAGTTTTAATATAAAACACAGTCAATCTACTCTTCCCTCTCTCTCTCTCGCCTCGTATCCTTAGCTCCTATGTGACTTAACTGAGTAATTTATTAAAATAATCCCTAAATCTTTTATTTGGCCAATTTTGTCCTAAACTAATAAATTTAGCTAATTTAGCCTTTCATCTATTCATTGTATTACTAGTTTTGTCCCTTTTTTTATTTCTTGGGTCCAAATTGGGCTCAAAATGAATAACCAAGGGGCTAAATTAGACTTATTAAATTGTTTCTGAATTGGCCAATTGAATGATTTGGGGCTAAGTTCGCTGCTTTAAAATACTCGAGGGACTATTTTGGCAAATTATTAACTTAATATTCAAATACATTAAAAATTAGCGCATGATAAAAGGAGCTAAATATCTATTATTAGTATTTGACTAATAGAAACCTTAAAATGCTTAATGTGTTACATCACAATGGTTCTCCTTACCTAGAACGTTACAGAAGAATAGGGCGATTTGCTCACGTTAAACTGTATTAAGATGCTATTGTTGTGAATTTTGTATCATTCTTTGCAATTTTTGTGACTGGCTTTACCTATGCATTTTTCTTTCTTGTTTTGCATGCCTATTTTATGATTATGATTAAGTAGGATTTGTATGCAGGCTGGTGCTCTTGTTCAAGTTTATACTGATGGCACTGTTTTGGTGACTCACGGAGGTGTTGAGATGGGGCAGGGCCTGCACACAAAAGTTGCTCAAGTTGCTGCATCATCTTTCAATATCCCTCTTAGTGCTATTTTTATTTCCGAGACTAGTACAGATAAGGTAGTTTTGTGAAATATTTTGGAAAAACCTTGCTGTCACTAGAAGCTTCTTACAGAATACTGCTGACAATTTGATAAATTTCGTTTGTGTTAATGTGGAATAATATACATGACAAGCGTACAACTCATGTGATGTTCTTTTTACATATACTTCATGTTGATTTAGGTTCCTAATGCATCGCCTACAGCTGCTTCTGCCAGTTCAGATATGTATGGTGCAGCAGTTTTAGATGCATGCGAGCAAATTAAGGCACGGATGAAACCAATTGCAGATAGAAACAAACATGCTTCTTTTTCTGAGGTGATGCATTCAATATTTCTCAATGTTTGCTTTTCCTTTTATTCTTTTGACTCAAATGTGAACTTTTTGGAGTTCTTTTCGCTTCAACCTATTTCTTTGCTCACTGAGCCTAGCTTGGGCATGCAAGTGTTTTATTAAAGATATACTTTTGTTCAGGCAACAAAATAATGATTCCCTTTGGAATTTTTATTTCTTAAAATGTTTATTTAAGCTTACATTTATACAATCTAATCTCTTGGCTAATTCATTCTTTATGCAGAAATCTATGGAGTTTAATTTTTATTGCTGTATATACCTGGATGAATTAGTTGTGAGATACTGCCAGTTGCAATTAATCTTTGTTTTCTTAAAAAATTAATAGATTTGTTTTATTTAGTAACACATGCAGGCTATGCGTGTACACATTCATAATATATATATATATATATATATATTCATATATATTTTTCTTTTCTTACATGCCCTAGCCGCTATTGTGTTGATGGGGATTACTACATCGTCAATTGAGATTACTTTGTGTGAGGACCCGATGCCAGGTCAGCGGGAGTTAATACAGCACCGGTTTGCTTGTGGATAGTAATAGCAACAACAAGAAGCAACGACAATTCCTCTAGTCGCATGATCATATTGAGTGGTTTAAGAGACAAATATATAGACATCAAACATAACTCATTTATTCATTAATTCACGAGTCTTGAGTATATAGATGAAAAGAAAAATTACAAACTTTTTAAAAGTAGATAGAGTCAAAAAGAATGCGGTGGATCAGTAGGTAGCAGTATCAGCACTGCTCAGTTCTTTAGCACATTTCCTCTAGGATGAACTCCTGATCTGGGCCCGTTTCAAAAGTGCGGGCATTCGAATACCACTTAGTTGCGAAACTAAGTACTGATAGATGTCATCTTTACAAATATTAAATAATAAGCAAAATAATCAATATTTGACAGGAAATAAAAGTTGTACAAACTTATCCCTACAAACATGTTTCAATTGCACTTGAAACTTAGCATAAAAATAATTGCAGTCACAAAAATAAATACATAATTTTAGCGCTTGATATCTGAGACAAAATATGATTTTGTTGGGCAAGTACAAAATCGAGGAAAAGGGGGGTTCATTTTTTTGTGTTGCATATCTCAACTTTCCTCTATACCTGCCCCCTCAAAGGCTTATCAGTATAGACTTTTTATGACTTCTGATGTCGGATAGCCCCGTCCTAGCGGTTGTCTGATCAGACAAAAAGTATAAAGCAATATGGAACCCTTGCTTCTCACTTATCCAAATTTATTCATATATCATTTTATGTGATTATAAAAAGCACTTTTATCAAATTTGTGCGATACTGAGCAGAAAAGTATATTTAAATAAGAGTAATAAAAAGACATCTGGTACCTTGTTTCTTATGTTCAAAAGTTCAACAGTTCGAATGAGTGGCAGTTCGCCCAATCTGCATTTAAGTTTGGATATTTTTAAGTTAGCTTTTTAATCAAATGATTTAGGAGTCAATTTTCATCTTTACTTTCATTATATTTTTCTTCCATTTTTAAGATTGAAAATCGATTTATTTAAGTTGTTATATTCATTAAAAAGCGTTATGATTATGATAATAATAATAATGTACGATGAAAAAAAAAGTTAGAATAAAAATGGCTGAATTGGCAAATAGGAAATAATGATCATTTTTATAACATAAGTATAGTTTTCATTACTAATTAATGAGAACCATTTTAATGTGAATGACATTATCATATCATCACTATTTTCATAATAATAATTATTAAGTATGTATAAATTAAAAGAACTTAGAAATTTCTCCTTTTTTTTCTCCCTTTTTCTTTATCTATTAAACTTATCATTTTACCTTTAGGATTAGGATTGTCGGAAAACGGTAAGAGACCGGAGTGGGTGGCCGGACGGGGTGGCTGCGGCAAGCTGGTAGCGGCAGGAGAGGGCTGCTGGATGGCTGGCTGCCGCTGAAGGGACTACTGGCCGGCGGCTGTACTGCTGTTGGCAGGGCTGCTGGCTGGCCGGTAGGGTTGTTGGCAGGCTGCCGGAGGCTGGGAATAGCTGCTGTGGCTGGCTGCCGCAGGAGGGGCTGGCAGGAGGGGGGGGCTGGCTGTGAAGGGAAGGAGTGCTGCTGTGGGTGAGGAAGGGGGAAGGGGTGGGTTTAAATAGAGGGGAGGAAAGGGAAGGGGGAGAGGGGGAGCTGGTTGGCCATTTGGCCGACCATTCCTGCGCCAAACGGCGCAGGAAAGGTTCCTGGCGCGGAACCTTCCGCGCGTGCAGGCGAGCGGAATCGGGGGAGGGGGGGATTCGCAGAAAGGAAAAAGAAACAGGAATTTTCCTAAAAAAAAATTAATATTACTTAAAGTTAAATTATTCGTATTTTTTCCGCCGTTTGTAGTCCAAAAATAACGAAACTTGACACCGAGGGGTGTTATGACATGACGAACACCCTCGCGCCGAAAATTTTTGATTCAGACTAATATTTATTTTTAATTAATTTCTGAAGTTTAAAATTTCAAAAATTAACCACGATCAAACTGGAGCTCAGAATTTGACGAAACTTCTCGAGCAGCCTTTAAATATTATACTTAACACAACGACGTTGAAATCGATGAATTCTGACACGTATTTCAATGTTCTTGATTTATTGGATTTAATTAATTCAAAAAATTAAAACGGGAGTTTTCGTTATCCGAATTCTCCCAAACTATGGCATTTTGATCTAAAAATTATTCTCATTTAAGGGTATTTTTGTTTGCCCTAATTTAATATTCCCCGAGGTCCTGATGCCTGAGGCGGGTTTTGACCTAATTTGAAAAGTAACGACATTGGGTCGTTACAACTATAGGCCCCATTGTTGATGGAGATTGCGATGTGCAATTTAAAATTTTTGGCAGCAAGTCATATTTGGCAGTTGTCCCTCGTACTATATGGGCGGCAGGACGTTGGGCCTTCAGATCTCCTATTTCAAGTTATATTTGGAACACAAGGCTCAAAAGTTTCTGCACATAATGGTCTAATTATTAATATTAGTGGTGTTAATTGGAGTTGACTAATAGATTGTGGCTTTCATTATCATAGAAGTTGATGTGTCTTTCACTTCACTAGTGGGATGGGTGGAGGTACAAATATCTAGTTTGAGATTTATGATGTGGATTCTGAAGCTCAAGTGGATTGGGATGGGGAGGTGATCATAATGGACAACTTTATGATGGAGGACGTCTTACCGTTTATCATTGGTTTGCTTTTCACTTAGAACCTAAATTTGCAACCCGTCTCTTCTCTGATATGGGACTTTATCACTTTGATCAGGGAGGACCATTTAATTTTTCATCTATTCTAGAAGAATAAGAACAAGCAGAACATTTATCAATAATTATCGCTATGGTGCTCCCTGTTATCACTAGATTTATATGATGAAGGACAAAAGATGTTATGAAATTTGAGTAGGGGATTTATTAGTTTTGTTTCCACACAGCTTGTTCACTTTTCGTTCGTATTTATTTTACGGTGGGAACCTATTTGTAAAACTTATATATATATATATATATACATATGTCATTTTTTTAACTGTAGGATTTTAAAGGTGGTGGAAATATGGTGTTGTAGCTTCGTTCAACGGCTAGGCCGCCTTCCCCATGTGGATCACCTCATCGTTGCCAACGGGTTCTCGTCCCGATGCTGCCGACGACATAGTCTTCTTGCTACCGAAGCGATCTTGTCTTCTCGTTTTGACGGAACGCTAGCGAGATTTCGTCTTTGTTATGTCACTTCTTATCTCGGATTGCTGGCGTGATCTCGTATCCGCTTCCGACAGGATCTTGTCTAGATGTTGCTGACGGAACCTCATCTCGGTTGATGGCTCTTCCAACGGAACCATTGCTGTCGCAACTAGAAGGCGTTGATGACCGCATCTAGCAAGAATCTTCCTAACTTGCATATCAAGCTGAGTACTTGTTCGCTTTCCCCTAAATTATTCCTTGAAGCACTTACTAATGCTTCTTCATCGAGTGGGCTGGTGGGTACATACCCATTCCTACGTTACTAAGTAAACCAACTCTTTTATCGTCTAAAGTAGAAATGGACATTTTGGCGCCAATGGCAAGCCTCCCTTTGATTGCCTTTCTCAATAGTTTGGGATTGTCAGGATCTGTCAACGTTGGTTTAATCAATGCTCGCAACGTTCTTATCAAACTCTTCAACAAGCAGGATTACATTAGACTTTTTGCACGGAGTTCCTATTACATTGAGAATTGTTAGATGAAACTTCTAAAACGGACCACCTTCTTTGATTTAAAATACAAGTTGCATTGTAATATTGTTGGGCACGAACGAGCCACATGTTTCAAATTACACACTTCTCACATGCCATAATATCCCACATGGTCTAACTGTATAGAAAAGCAATTTGAGCAAATAGATATATGTCCTTCAACGCAAAAGGTTTTTGCCGGCCAATCTTGGGTTGGAGACCATAAATGTGGAAACTGAGGAACAACATTGCGTTACACGATCTCGATTCAAGAAATGTTCTCAAAGATGATGGACATATTTCTGATCAAGGGAATGTTGAGGAAATAATGTGAACCGCACTGCTGTCAATCCGCTAGTTGACGGTTTTGTGGGGAAGAAAGCGAACATCACTGCTGAGTAAAATTTTGATGCGATTATCGATGTTGAAAGGAGGTTGTCATAAGTGGAAATTGCATTGGACTAGTATTCAGTTTATTTTTATCTATTGCTATTGATAGTCTCTTACATGGCTATATGGACTTGAATGATGCCTCAATCTAGAGTTTGATTGGGAACTTCAATAAAATTTATAGAAGTGATGATTTCCTTAAAATCTGTGCATCCGATATCTTATGGAGAAAGTTTCTCCAACCGTTCAGTCTTTCGGGGAGGCACAGGATTCTATGTGAGATGACGTCGATATTACACAATTTATGGTCTACAAATTACTTATTTTAAAGCAAGAATCCTTTTAATGATCTAGTTTTCATAATGTTTACAATATAATTGTTTCTTGTCTATATAGTTTTTTCTCTTTTGCTTGATTTTTTCTTCATATTTTTCTTTCTTACTTTCCTAAGTTTTAGTGAGAAATGCATTGTTCCTCACACATTCTGCTAAAATCTTGTGAAGCCCCTTTGTTTCTCAACTACTAGGATCATAAAATGTCTTATTCACTTTGGAAAGTGGGGTTATAACTAGAATTGGATTTCCCATGTAGTTGTAGTTGTAGCTTTGATCGAGATCTGTCAAATACTACATTAGGGATTTAAGGTCTGCCACTACTTAAGCAGATCAACAATTGTAGTGCTATATGGGAATAAGACAAGAAATCTCATTCTACGACCTTTTGCGTTTAGTGAAGAAGGTAATGATAGGCATGTTTACTTCCCGTCTTCGTAGACACTTTTTTTTTAGGTATATAGATGCAATCTTTCCTTGCAATTGGTAAAGGACCATTGCATTATCTAGAGTATTTTCTTAATTCAATCCAAAGCTCCCTAGCTCTATTAATCTACATCAATGGTTCTACTATGTCTTTTGATAATGGAATAGAGTGGATAGGATGTTACCATATGATCCACCATTAAGGTTGGTTTAGTGCATTTCCCATTAATGCATCCCAACTTTATTTTGGCTCCAAGTTTTATTTTGACTGACTTACTCCAATATAGGTAGGTAGTTCCTATGATTGGATTTGTAACTAACTATATTTTAGGATGAACCTAGTGGTTTGCACTCTCGAATTTGATAAATTTTTTCAATGATTTCTTGAAGGGTTTCTTCCATTTCTCGTCATGATACCATTGAAATTTTGCAGCTAAAACTTCATGTGGATTATTAGACAAAGGAATAAAGGCTTCATCCTATTCATCATCAATGAAAAAATAAAGAGAAAATTATCAAATGCTTTCATGACTCTTACAAAATGTTTAAATTGGTCCTTTGACATTTGTCAAAATGTTCAAATTCGCAGGCGCTTGGGCGATAATTATTCATTGTGATAATAATGAGTGATACATGGCTTTATATAGACAACAACATGTGGGTACTAAGTTCAGATTCGCAGGCGCTTGGGCAACCAATTGTCTGTTTGGCACCCAGGTGCCTAGTCCACAAGTGCCTGGGTGCTCTGTGCTCTGTCTGGCACTTGGTGTGTCTGGTTCATTGGCGCTTGGTGCCTAGTTGTCTGTTAGGCGTCCAGGTGCCTAGTTCAGAGACGCTTGAGCACCCAATGCTTTGTCTTGGCACTGAATGTATCTGATACATAGACGCCTGGGTGTTCCTTGGCATCCAGTATTCTGTCTGGAGCTGTTGTGTCTTGATGCTCTCTAATATCCCCTCGTAAGATGACAATGGGCTCATTAACCGTCAACTTATCGTATAGAAGATTAAATTGTGTTATTGAGAGAGGTTTGGTGAGGATTTCAGTTGTATGTTCCGCCAGCGGTGTACTGGATGATGGTCTCATTGTTTTTAACATTGTCATTGATGAAGTGGCAATCCACTTTCACATGTTTTGTCAAGTATGGAAAGTGGGTTGATAGCAAAAGAGATCACAAAAACATTATCCCAGAAAATGATAGTAGTTTAGATAGGAATGATGGAACTTTGTAGGAGTTATAAAAGCCATATGAGTTCCATGACAGTGCATGCGACTGCCCTATATTCAGCCTTTGTATAGGATCATGCTGCCGCTCCAATTGATCACTGTGGTGTCGAGGAATATGCAAAATCATGCGTGGATTTTCGATCATGGAGTCATTGGGCCAATCGAAGTCGGAGTATGCTTGAAGCTTTGGAGGTGCGGAGCTGATTGGTAGGTCTTGCTGGATGATGCCTTTGATGTAGTGTAGGATGTGTTTGAGTTGGGAGAAGTGGAACTATGAGGTTGATGCATGTGTTGGCAGTTGCAGTTGACCGCAAGGCTGATGTCTCGATAAGTGATGGTAAGAAACTGAAGGCAGCTAGCAAGCTTCTCGTAGTGTTGCAGGTCGGTGGATGGAGGTGAGACTTCGGTAAAGTTGTCGACATCAACGGAATGTGTGGGGGCCGACTTGCAGTTGGACATTCTGGCATCTTGAAGGATCAGGGAAGCATATGTTGCTTGTGTATGTGTAGATGGTGTGCTGTTTTTTGAATGGAGACATCGAGAAACTAAGAGGGGAATCCTGGTGTCTTCATTTTGAAGCGAGCTTCCATTATGCTGATGGTATTATGGAGAAAGTTCAAATTTGTTTCGGTGAGAAGATCATCAACCTAGATGAGAAGATATGCTCGAGTGTCGAACTTGTCATATAGATGAGTGGGGATAGATCTGCTTTGCTTTGAGTAAAGCCCATTAGTATAAGGAATTTAGTGAGAATGGAGAACCATTGATGTGGGGACTTTTTTAAGCCATAGAGGGATTTCTTTAACCTGCATACGTGGTTGGGTTTGGTAGGGTCGGTAAAGTCTGGAGGTTGCTTGATATGATATATTTCGTTTAAAGATCCGTGAAGGAATGCATTGGATACATCAAGTTGTAATGGAGCCAATTGTGATGGGTGGCTATGGTGAAAAGAATGTGAATGGTGGATATTTTAGCTACTGGTCTGAATATTTCAGTGTTTTCTATCCCATCGTTTGATTGTAGCATTGAGCCACAAGGCGAGCTTTGTACCATGCAATGGATCTGTCAGTGTTGTATTTGGTTCGAAAGGTCAATTTGCTATCGAGGGTCATAACTTGTGGATTTTGTGGGACTAAGCTCAAGTATCTTGATTTTTGAGGGTTGTGATTTCCACTCGGCCATGGTTTTTCTCCAATAATTGTGTTTGGTGACTTGAAAATAGGTAGTGGGTGCTTTGAGGTGTGGGGAGTTGATTGAGTGATGAAGAATTGAAATGGAATGTGTTGAGGTTGGATTGTGCCGATTTTGAACTGGGTGAGCATAGGGTGTGTTGAAGGAGAAGGCTTGTGGGTGTGGGAAAAATAGGAAATGGGAGTTTATTTAGTTCAGGGTGGTGATTGGGAGGAGGTGATGGAGTGCTGCATTGAAGTCAAAGAGTATTTTGAGAAGGGTTAGATGAGATTGTAGGTGTAGCGAGGTTTGGAGATGTGTTGGAGGGTGGTATGAGAGTAGATTGGTGGATTAGGAGTTGGGGAATGGAGTGTTCTACTGTTGTTGATGTTGTGGTGGACTGAGAAGTGGACTTTAGGAGAGAAATGGTTTTCTAGAAAATGGACATGTCGTGAGATAATTACTTTAATTGTGAGAGGGTTGTAATAGCGGTAGCCCTTATGATTGGGTGAGTAGCCTATAAATATACGAGGGATAATTTTTTGACCGAGTTTGGAGTAGCTTGTGGGTGAGAGGAGTGGATAGCAAGTGCAGCCAAAGACCGAAGGTGGTTGTAGGTGGGTTTTTGATGGTGGAAGAGCTTGTAGGGTATTTTGTGTTTGATGGTTATGGATGAGAGACGATTTATGAGATAGACCGAAGTTAATTGGGTGTCGATCCAGAAGGTGGGAGAAAGGTTGGCATCGTTGAGGAGGGTTCGGGTTGTTTCAATTAGATGCCGATGTTGTTTTTCGACAATGCCATTTTGCTGAGGTGTATAGGGCAATTAATTTGATGAAGGATGCCGATTTGCTGTAGGAAAGTAGTGAGAGTAGTGTTGCAATATTCTTCGCCACCGTCAGTACGATGTCTTTTAATTTGATGTTGAAATTGCCTTTAAATGAATCATGATAGTTGAATGAATAAATTTGTTTCAATGGAATGACCCATGTAAAATGAGAGAAATCATCAATAAAAGTTTTGTAATATTGATAACCATCATTTTATGAATTGGGGGTTGGATCCCATATATTGGAATGAATTAATTCTAATAATTGGTAAATGATTTTAAGTAGGGAAAGGGAATATGTGATGTTTATTCATGATACATTAAAGAAGATGATTGATTGTCATTGTAGAAGATAAGTGAATCTTGCTGAGCTAGGAGATGTTGAATTCGTGTTGCTGGATGGCCCAACCTTTGATGCCAAAGATTTTTTTAATTGAGAGAGGCATTGGTGGAAGCTAGCATGGTAGGCTGGATGGGAGGTGGAGGCTCAGGTGGAATGAAGGAGAGACTGTTTATTGTTGTGTCCTTGAAGGAGGATTATGTTCGATTGAAGATCCTTAATACAGAAGCTGTTAGGATCAAAGGAAATAGAACAATTATTGTTCGTAGCAAATTTATGGACATAAATAAGATTGAATTGAGATTGAGGTCATGTAAGATTTGTGATAGTGTAAGCTTACGAGATGGAGTGGGTAGAAAGATGTTGCTGATGTTGGAGATGTATAAGGATTGATCGTTGCGAATGGTGACTTTGTCTTACCCGATATAGGAATCTGAGATGGAGAGATTGCTTAGATCCTTTGTTATGTGGGTGGGTGTGCCGGAGTCAAGAAACCACTTGCCGTCGATGTAGCCGTCTACTACTAGAGTGGTGGGATATTCAGGTTATCTTGAGGTGGAGGAATTAGTTTGATGCCAACAATCAAGGATTGTGTGACCTCTTTTGCCACATATTTGACAGGTTACAGTTGCAAAATATTATGTTTGCTGGCTGATCTTGATACTGGGATGAATTGGCCTCTCCATGGTCGGCCACGTCCCCGGCCTCTTATATGCGATATAAGTGCGGGCTGTAGGTGCTGATGAACATCACGGCTTGCTTCGATTTGGAGGTTTATTTCTTCACTACAAAGCGAAGAATATAGGTCGTCGTGGTTGCAGATTTGTGCGGATTGCTGTTTGGAAGTTTAGATATTGAGCCGGGAGACCATTTAGTGTGTAAAGAATCATATTTTCTTGGTCGACGGTGGAACCGATGGCTGAAATTTTATCAATGATCTCTTTAATTTTTGAGAGGTATGCTTCCATGGACTTGTTTTTCATGATGAAGTTGTGTAGGGTGTTCTTGAGAAGAATCACTTTGGATTGATTTGTAGATAATTGTCTTTTGTTCCAGCCATGCTTTTTGGCAGGTTTTGGCATGGATTATATAGGGAAGAATTGAGGGGGATGTTGGAATAGATTGCAGAAATAAGGTTATTGTTGGTGAAGCTCTATGCTGTGTACAGAGGGTTGAGGATGAGGTTGCTGTAACGACCCAATGTCGTTATTTCGCAAATTAGGTCAAAATCCCGACTCTAATATCGAGATTCCGGGAACTTTAAATTAGGGCAAATAAAAATATCTTTAGATGAGAATAATTTTTAGGTCAAAATGTCATAGTATGGTAGAAATTCTGATAACGGAAATTCCCACTTTATTTTTCTGAACTTTTTAAATTCAATAAATTGAGAACATTAACTATATGTCTGAATTCATCGATATTTGTGTCATTATGCTGAGTATATTATTTAAAGGCTGCTCGAGAAGTTTCATCGATTTTGGAGTGCCGGTTCGATCTCAATTAATTTTCAAAGTTTAAAACTTCAGAAATTAATTTAAAATAAAATATTATTTCGAATAAATTTTTTTGGCACGAGGGTGTTCGTTATGTCATAACATACCTCAATGCCAAGTTTTATTATTTTTAGATACCAAACGGCAGATAAATGCGAAAATTTTAACTTTAAAGCAATTATTTAAATTTTCCTTAAGAAATTTCCGTCTCCCTCCCCCCTTGCGATCGTGCTCGACAGAGCTCTGTACGTGAAAGCTTCTGGGCCAGGGAGAGCCGCCTGCGCTATTTTGGCGCAGGTTGGTCGACACCTAGCCGACCCCAGGGCTCTCCCTCTCTCTTCTATTCCCTACTTATACCCCTCAGCCCACCCCCTCTCTCACAACAGCTTCCCTTTCTTCTCTTGCCAGCCAACCCCCCCACCTCCTGCCAGCCACCCAGCTCCTAGCCAACTCAATCGACCAATAGCCACTCCGGCCAGCTGTCCGGCCACCCCATTCCAGCCACCCCCTTCAGCCGTCCGGCCTCTCTCAATTTTTGGGCAACATTATCCTAGGTAAGAGGCGAGGAAAAAAGGAGGAAGAAAATGAGGAGAATTTTGCCTTTTTTTTTCTCTTTAGTTCTTTTTTCATAATACTTATTGTTATGATAATATTAATGATAGTTTTATTATCCCAATTATGTCGTTCACATTGTTATTTTTTTCATTAATTAATAATGAATAAGAGTGAAAATGTTATAAAATGAGTATTATTTCTATTTTTGTCAATTTAATTCCAATCATTTTCATTCTATTTTCTTTTCATTATTATCATTTAATAATGATAATAATAACACTATTATAAGTATTATTGCTACCTTCAGTAACCTATTGTAAAAGCGAAAAAAAATAATAATTACTTTTAAAAATGTCGGCTAAAAGCTAATTTAAAATATTCAAATCTAAATGCAGATTTGATCAAACTGTCGCACTTTTGAACTTAAAAGAAAAGGTACCCAGTATATGGCATGTATTACTTTTTGCAATTTATTGCTGCTTAGTTTCGCTTTGAGCCAAATTCGTATTGAAGCTTGATTGATTATTCGGAATCAACATCCCTTTTATATCGTGGTTGTTACTGGAAAAATAATATCAGTAACATTCGTGGGTTGCTGGAAAAATGATATCAACAACATTCGTGGGTTACTGGAAAAATGACATCAGTAACATTCATGGGTTACTGGAAAAATGACATCAGTAGCATTAGTGGTGGGTAACTGGAAAAATGACATCAGGAACCTACATTTTGTGATAATACTTTTGGCAGGAAATTGATTATTTCTTTTGCGTTATTATCTTATTTTTCCTGCATGTTTATTAAACCCTTATTTTTGCTAATCACATCTCTACTTTTATAAAAGTGTAATATTTTATTGTTTACTGCGGTACTTAGAGTATTCTCTAAAGACTGGGAATTTCAATCCCGATATTGTTTTCTTTACAATACCAGGTCAGGTACTTCTGGGAAAATTCAAACAAATACCCTAATTATACATTACAAACTTGCTGATGAATCTACGGTGCTATTTTACTTTTATTTTTATTTTATTTTTCTATTGTTTCAGTTCATCTTGTGATGAACTTTGTAAAAAAGAATATTGGAGATTTTATAATCAGGAATTTTAATGAATGAGAATTATCTTTTGGCCTTTATATGTGTATTCTTTTTCTTTCAAATTGCTCAATATGATCCTGCGGTATGTGAGTACCTGATGTCTGGACAGTTCTCGCTAAACCGGCATCGGGACATCACAGTTGCTAACATTGTCTTGGGTGTGGGGAGAAGGTTTTGTCAAGGAGCCATCTAAGTGGTCTTGGAGGCCATTTGTTGTGAAAGGATTGAGAAATTGTGCACACCAGATTGGGTAATTATCAATGGTGAGGAGGTTATTTTTTTAGATTCTTGATGTTTTTTTATCAAGAATGTAAGGTTGGAGGTGTGGATGGATAGCATTGAAGGTTCTTGATATTCTTGAACATTGTTGTTGCTGGATTGAGCGATGGAGGTTGATGAGGCCGTGATAAATTTAAGGTATGGAGCGCTGGAGGTTGATGAGGTCAAGATAAATTTAAGGTATGGAGTGAAGGAGTTTAGAGTTCTTGCACTTGGAGGGAGTTTTGAGAGAGGAGGTTCATGGGGAACTAGAAGATTCTTGAAGAGGAGAGATCTGTTTTGAAGAAAGAAGTTCTTGTGGAGCTGAGAGGTTCTTGAGAGATTGGAGGAGAGGAGATCAAGAGACTTAGTTATGTGGGCAAGTTTTAGCTCTGATACCATGTAAGAACTAAGAAACTTGGCAGGACAAAGATAATTTTTTATTGTGATAATAATGAGTGATACATGACTTTAAATAGACAACAACATGTGGGTACTAAGTTCAGATTCGCAAGCGCCTGAGAGTCCTGTCATCTGTCTAGCGCCTAGGTGCTGGTTCATGGGAGCCTGGGCGCCCAGTGCTCTGCCTAACACTTGACGTGTCTTGTTCATAGGCGCTTGGATGCTCTTGGGCGTCCAGTCGTCTATCTAGCGTCTAAATACCTGATTCACAGATGCTTGGGCGTGCCTGGATGCCTAGTGCTCTGTTTTGGCACTGGTTGTATTTGATGCACAGACGCATGGGCACCCAGTCTTTTGTCCGGAGCTATTGTGTCTTGATGTTCTCTAATAGGCGCAGAGCTCTGTGTTCTCACGACACTAGATGAACAGTCAAGGAAAAAACATATATGACAAATGCAGAGAGGCAAACACCGACGCTCGTCAAGCATTAGTGGGAATGCGGAGAGACGATCATCTGTACATGACTAGCAAATGTAGAGAGATGAACGATCAACTAGCGTAGCTGCAACCGGCGAGAAGAATCCGCAGCCGAAGTCAGAGAAGAATTGCTTTGGGAATTTTAATGGAAGGAACAGATGGTAAAGCAGCAAATAATGGCTGGGATCAATTTGTACATTTTGACAAAAGTCAAGGGACCAAAAAAAACAATTACAACAGAATGACCAATTTGAACATTTTGCAATAGTCAATAGACAATTTTGATAATTTTCTAAAAAATTAAATGATTACTAGATATATATTTTGGTTGAATAGAAATTACTCTCAACTTGATAGTTGGAAATGGTACAAAAATGAGCATACTCTACATGGTTTAACTGAACCATTCGAATTGCATAAGCTTGCTTGTGTATCAAAGTGGATTTCTTATAGCAATTGTAACGGGTTGATATACAAGAGATGAGTGAATTGTTCATTTTAAGTGTTTATTGGCAAATTAAAAGTTAAAATGTGAGATTCAAATGAAATGACATTCACAACGCAAAAAACTTGAGAAAGCAATCTAACACAAGAATTTTTGGTGTTTTGATATTGGCCTATACCCACCACTTTGATTACATTCTATATATAGGATTTTCTCAAATCTTGCCTACAAGGTTTTTTCTTGAGATGGTTCATCTATAGCCTACCTTTGCCACCTTGGTCACACCTTGGCTAAGGCTTTCCCAACAGTTACTTTTTATCTATAGTTCAGCTATGACTTGCACCCACTTCTCGTATTTGATGGCCTATGGATTTCCGTAAACATGTTTTTGCTTTTTCCAAATACAAAAGAAAACTAAAAAATAAAATCTTAAAATCAAAAGAAACAAGATCATACTATAAATATTAATTTATGCGCATTGTAGTTTGATTTAGCTTTAATTACTTCAAGTACCTTTAAATCTTTCTCTTATTTAGCTTAAATTGTTGCAATTGAGCTTGAGAGATTAGCAATGAAGAATATTAGCGTTAAATAAATACAATGGAATATACATAGATAATCAATGTTTGGTAGACCCGTTTGTTGAGGTTGTCATTATGGTTGCTTTGAAAATTGGCCCAACGGGCTGATTTTTGAGCTAGCATCTCTTGAAACGCCTGGTTTAGTTGGAGATAGCTCAGGTGATCAAACATCTAGGCTATCACTGAATTGCATGGGCCATTTGTTCTGATCAACTTAGGAATCTATCAAAATCAAAAGAGGATTTTGTATGAATTAATCCATTGGTCACCTAAATTATGAATTTTACATAATTTAATAATAATGATGTAAGTTCATAATGTTGAATTTTCTTATAAAATGTTCATTGTGCAATGAAAGACTTAAGATAAGAATGAACCGATGAATCTAGTTTGGTGAATTTGTTGCATGCATGTTACTCTTACCCTTGGTAACCTACTATCTATATTAGCTAATTTATTTTTCTATTTGTTGATATCTTATTGTTACCGATCTAGCTTTTATTTGCGTGGCTTTTTGTGCTCAACCAATCTACTGTGCAGAAGTAATCATTTGATTTTCCAATCAACCACTTCTCATTTCCTGAAGCATAATTCTTTGCTCTATTTTGAAAAAAATAGATTAAAAATTAATTATATCGTCATCAGTTTGTTATTAACAAAATTAATAGGCTTGAGTTAATTAATAACGCTATATGTCTAATAACCTTTTTTTTATGATAATAAACATATGATGACAAATAAAATTGGACATGGCTAATTAACTTAGAATGATCAATCACATAAAACTGTACAAAAATTTTTTACTGTTAAAATGATTAAATGATATATGTTTTCTCTTTCCCTTTCTATAAACAAATTTATGTATTTAATTTATGTAGTCTATGAGAAGAGGAAGAATTGCTGAGGAAAGAAAGAACTGCTGTGAGAAGAAGTAATAATATTCATTAATTGTGTATTTCAGGTTCAATCGACCTCTATATATAGAGGTAATTGCATAAGGGTGTAACCGTTTGGTGTGTAACCGGTTTGTGTAATGTGTAACTGGTTTGTATAACTGGGTATAGTTATTATTCTCCTGCAAACGAGCTATTTTGGACTGAGGTGGTGAGTTTGGATCGATGTTGATTGAATCGAGTGGTGGAGAGTGGTTTGGTTAGGATACAACTATTTGATCATCGGTGGAGATGTGTAGAAGTTCAATTTTCTGTTTCTAAATGTTGTCGCTCAACATGGTTCATTCTAGCCTGAAAATTTGAATTCTTTGTGAGGGCAATAGCTGATAGATTTGCACAGTACAGCTGAGTGGGTGCTTTCTGTGGTATATCAAATTCTTGGAGAAGTCATCGGAGCCAAATAATATCTATGGTTTCTATGGTTAGAGATCGGTATTCTGCTTTGGTAGACGAGTTGGTGACTGTGTTTTGCTTCTTCGCACTCCATGATATTAGGGTGTTGCTGAGGAAGATGCAGTATCTGGCAGTAGGATTGCGATCAGTGGTGTTACCTGCCCAATCTGAGTTGGAGTATGCTCGAAGTTGCATGATCCCGGGGATAATGAGAAGACCAAGGTGAAGTGATCCTTTGAAATAATGGAGGATGCGTTTTATCTGGTCAAAGTCAGTGTGTGTAGGATTGTTCATATGTTGACATATTTTGTTGACGACTAAGCTGAGATCGGGATGTGTAATGGTAGGTACAGGAGGGAGCCGACAATTTGTGTGTATAACTTGGGGTGATTGAATCGAGGAGAGGTTGTGGAGGATTGTTGAGTGGATATGGGAGTGAGAGCTGGGTTATATTAGACCAATCTCGAGGTTTTGAGGATGTTGGATGCGTAGGTTGATTGGTTGAGTATTGGGTCATTGGGTGAGTTTGTTAACTGAATGACAAGGAAGGTAGTGTGGGTGCCTAAGTGTTTTATGCGGAATTTCTGAGTGTGAGTTTGAATAAGAGAGGTTATAGTAGTATTGTTTGGGCCGATGATAAAGGATGCCATTTACATAGATTAGGAGAAATATTTTGTTAGGGATTATCATGGATAAGGAGAAAAAGATCGGCTCTGCTGGTTCTGAAACCCTCGGACTGTAGGAAGTTGGCGAGAGTTGAATACCATTGGTTGGATGATTGTTTGAGGCGGTAGATTGCTTTGTCGAGCTTGCAGACATTGTTGGGCCCATTTGGATTCGCAAACCCCGGAGGTTACTTCATATGAACTGTTTCATGGAGATTTTTCATGTAGGAAGGTATTGGAGACGTCGAGTTGTAGGATGGGCCAAGTAAAGTGAGTGGCTATTGTGAAAAGAAGCCTTATAGTTGGCATTTTGGCAACAGGGCTAAATGTTTCGAGGGAGTCTATACCATAATGTTGATTGAAACCTTGAGCCACTAATCGAGCTTTGTGACGTGCTTTGGTTCCTTCAGTGTGAAGCTTTGTTTTGTATTTCCTTTTCCATATGAGGATATTTTGATTGTTTTCTGGTGGTACTAAGGTTCATGTGTGCTAATCAATGAGGTGGGTTTATATTCTTCTAGCATGGCAAGTTGCCAGTGTCTGTGGTTAGTTGCGGCTTTGTAGGAGGTGGGATCGGGTGTGGGAGAGATGGAGTGTAGAAAGTTGAGTGGCTTTGGGTTTATTATTTCGGTTTTGAGGTGTATTAGCATAGGATTGGATGGTAGGATTTGTTGTTTGGTTGTGGGAGGGATTGTTTTTTGGATGAGTGTGGGTGTGAGTGACTGAGATGGGGGGTTTGAGGAGTAGAGAAAGAGGTGGATGTCAGGTAGGAGGACTGTGGTGAAGAAGGTGGTGTGCTGCTAGTTTAGTTTGAGGGGAGCAAGTGGAGGAAGAAGTGGGTTGATGTTCGGGGGTTGTGGTATTGTATTGATGGTGTGTTGGTGGACTTATGTTGGAATTGGAGGATGGTACAAGGTAGGGGTTAGGGTGTAGTTGTTGGTTGGGTATTGTGTGAACTAATGGGTTGTGAGGTGACAAATAAGGGAAGAATTTTCAATGAATTGTACATGACGTGATATAAGTGTGGTCGATGTTTTTGGGTTGAAGCATATATATCATTTGTGATATGGTGTGTATCCTAGGAAGATGCATGAGAATAGGGTTGGCTTTGTGTCGAGCTTGAGTTGAATCGGCTCATACTCGATTTCGAAGTTTTCAAGTTGAGTCCTACTCGAACTCGTTCGAGTTATGTTTAGTTATTTTGAGTCGAGTTAAATAGGATTCGAGTCAAACTGCAGTCGAGTCAAAATGTTTTGAGTTCGAGTTTCGAGTTTTGGATCAAATTGATAGCCCTACGCGGGAATGATTTGGCGCTGAGTTTGGTTATTGGGGGTAGAAGTGGAAAGCATTGGAAGCCAAGCACCCTAAACTTGGGTGTAGTTTTGTACAGGGTTTGGAAGGGTGAGATGTCTTGGGTTTTAGGAGAGGGTAAATGATTTATTAGGTATGTGGAAGTGAGGGCTGAATGGGCCCATAAAATTTCAGGTAGGTGGAAATGTGTGGAAAATGGTTTTGGTTGTTTCAATGATGTTGCATTCCGCTGCTTTATTTTGTTGAGGTGTGTATAGGCATGATATTTGATGGTGTATTTCATGATTTTTAAGAGGTTATGAAAGGTTGTTGAGTTATATTCTCCCCTACCATTGGTTTGGAGAATTTGGATGCGTTTGTTTAATTAACCTTCAATTAAATTTTGAAGGCGGATGAATTTGTGTATTGTTTTAGACTTTTGTTTAAGTGGAATGAGCCAAGTAAATCGAGAACAATCATCCATAAAAATGACATAAAATTTGTAGCCTTCAGTTGCAATGGTAGGGGCTGGACCCTATACATCAGAATGTAAAAATTCACACGCATCATAGTTTCTATTGGTGGATTTAGAGTAGGTAATCTAAGGTGCTTAGCGGTGATACAATAGATAAGAAGATGAAGGGGTGCTATTACAAATGCTTGGAGATTACTTTGAAAGTAATTGATGAATGTTTTGACTTGGATGTCCTAGCCGTAGGTGCTAGGGCACGGTAGGAGTTGATGTGGAATGCACAATGAACTTGGATGGAGGGGGTTCCGATGTTGGACAAATGTGTAGAGTTCATTGACACATCTGCCTTTAATAAGTGAAATGTTTGTGTGGAGGTCCTATATTGTGAATCAATGTTTATCAAATAAAGTAGAACAAGAATTATCATATTTTAATTATGAATGTAAGAAGATATACTGACATTGAGGAACATGAAAAAGATGATTTAGGTGAAACTTACCCTTTGGGGTGGGGTGAATGCCATTTCCTATGTTGGAGATTGGAAGGGATTGGCCATTGCCTATGGTAACTTGATCATCACCTTGACATGGTTCAGTGATTGATAAGCTGTTAAGATCATTGGTGATGATTGGAGGCTCCTGAGTTTAGATACATGCTGGGATCGGACACCTTTTCCATGGGTAGTAGGGCTGCTGTATAGGTCTGTTATTGGTTTGGGGCTTCACGGTAGTTAGGATCCATTCAGTACCAATAGTTTCTTGTTGCATGGCCATTTTTTTGGCAGATTTGGCACTCTATGTGGGATGTTCTTGTGGTTCTGGATCAAGATAATTGTCATGAGTGGGTTCCTTGGTTTGGTGGTGGTAACTGGTGTCCTCTGCCTCGGCCACAGAATTGACCATGGGAATGGCCTGAACAGGGAGATAATGTTGCTGTTTGTTGTAGAGTTGGAGAGCTGTAATTCTTTGTGAAGATCTTGTTGAACATTAATTTCTTCATTGCATAGGAGAGAGTAGAGGGCGTCAAGGCTGATGGGGTTGAGTTTAGTTCTAATGGCACTTTTAAATTCTTGATATGTGGCTTGGAGACCATAGAGGGTGTAGAGAATGATGTCTTCATTTTCTATTTTGGAGTCGAATGCCACAATTTGATCAACTATGGATCTGATTTCAGAATGATACTCTCCCATTGGCCGGTTTTTGTGAGAAACATTGTGGAGTTCATTTTTGAGTTGAATGACTCTGAATCTATTGTATGATTGTAAGCTTTTCTCTCAGGTTAGCCATGCTTTATTGCAAGACTGGCTTCCAGTATGTAAGGGAGAATGAAGGAAGATATGATGAAGTAGAGGGCTGCAAGAAGGTTATTATCAGGGGAGATCTAGGTTGGATTGTTGCCTCTGTCAGTGGTAGAGGTGGAATAAGATCCATCTTGATGGTTGTAGAAGTTATTTTTGAATAACTTGGTTACTTGTGCTCCCCATATAGGGTTATTATCTGTTGTCAATGGGTTGTGGATCAGGTTTTTGATTTTAGACATCAATAATATTAAGTTTTTGGTGTCGAGGGGATCGGTGAAGTTTTAATGACTGGTTCTTGAATTGTCGTTGGTATTTGATTCCATGTTGGTGGATGTAATGGGGACTGGATGGCTAGAAGGAATGAGTATCTTGGAGTTCTTGGTATTCTTGAGGAGGGGAGAGTTTCTCGTTGGCTGCAAATTGAATTCAGAAGATGTTGAATGTTGTTGAAAAGGCTTCCTTGGAAGTAGAAGTTGAAGACGTTAGGGGGAGGGGTGATTAATCTTCATCGGAGAGCATGAGAAGAGGAAGGAAAGAACTCCCGTGAGAAGAAGGAAGTGTAAGACAAAGAAGTAATAATATTCATTAATTGTGTATTACAATTACAATCAGCCTCTATATATAGAGGTAATTCCATTAGGGTGTAACTATTTGGTGTGTAACCTGTTTGTGTTATTGGTAGCCGGTTTGTATAACAGGTTACCGTTATTAGTCTATATTCTCATGATTTAACCATGTAAAAATATCATTAGAAAAATAAGCAAATTATTTAATTTTGAAGATTCAAACTTGCTGCTCTTCTCTATCACAAGCTACATATTATTACTTTAATCATCATTATGTATCCACATATAAGATCTTCTCTTACATGCGCATCTAAAAGCTTTACAATAATGTAGATTAAAAAGTACATACTTTGGGTAGGTATAATATAAAGCATAGTATATGAAGAATTTGCATATAAAAATATTTTTAACGTGATTTTAAAAATTTATCATATAATTCAAAATTTAGTGATTGTCATTTGTCTAATAATAAAAATAAATTTATGTATTCTAATTTTAAAATTATTTGTTGATGATTATGTATTAGAACGTTTGAAAATTTTTCATTTTGGAGGATTCTTGAATAATCTTTTATATTCGACAACTTAATAAACTTGCCTGCAATTGAAAGCATTTTGGCCTGGCCCCTTGGCAAATTGAACTTTTAAAAATTCCTTGCAGAAGCACAAGATGGTGGGCCTTCCATGTGAAAATTTTTTAACAAGAGACAATTCAAATGGTTGCACAGCTTTCACACTTCCTTTGAGAAGCTGAAGATGTGTTTGCCTTCAAAAGTGTGCATACAATTTAAAAAAAGAGAAAAGAGGGATGGAATAGACTCACCTCAAACACTCGACAACTCACAAGCCTCTGCCAATGATCTGAGTCTCGCATCTTTGACTCTTCTGGTTCACATAAGACTAGTGTTGGATATCTCCCACACGGCCCTCAGTCTCATGCTGAGTTGTCAATTATTTCTACAATCCCGCCCTAGGCTATTCTTACATGTATCCATGGATCGAGAACGATCTCTTCGACCTACAAAATGATGGATCTCCTTACATGACTGAGAAGACATCACCACCACATGAGAGCACGATTCAAATCCTATATGAACATGAGAAGGGAAGAACTCCCCAACCACAACATCGTCCACTCCATTCGTCTGCATGAATCATGTTTGTCCTTGATTTAATTCATTCATGTATTATATCAAAAACGATTTAGACCATTCTCGCATGTGTATGGAATTTGAAACTATAATTTCTAAAATTAGGCAAGACCATTTCTTCTTTTCTACATATACCAAAGCATCTCCCAATTTAAGACACCACAATATGTCCTCAAAGGCTCACTAGAAGGTTTTACCCTAGCAGCATATGAAGATCCCCAACGCTCGGGTGATTTTCAAGCTGTTTAGGAAATTGTGAGAACCTTACATTCTCATGGTGTAATGATCCTAGGTCATTAATAAAGCAACATTAAAATTCCCGATTCGCTAAGTCTCCCGCAATTTTAGTTACCGTTAAAATCTCCCTGCTAAAATAACTTTTCAGGAAGTTTTTCAAAATGCAAAAATAGAAATTAAGACTCATTAACTCATACTCAATTTGGTTAAGCATAACTTACCTCTTTAAGCCATAAATCAATTGAAACAGCCGAGTCTTTTTCGTCGGTAGGAATGACCTCCTTGCGAGTAACGCTTAAAAAGAACCGACAGTTAAGGAGCCATAATTGAGCTCGGTCCGTAACCCACGCCGCAAGGAGCGGACGTGCGTTACGTACGCACGCCTTATAAAAGCGCCAGAAGACCCTCGACTCCTCACAACCTCCTCTCGCCTCTCCCTCCCTCGTAAGAAGCATACCTGAGCCGCATCCAGCAGTCAGAGCCGCTCGACCCTCCATCCGATCGTACGCCAAGAGACGACGTCTCGCTGCGCACGACCTCTGCCTTTGCGTCGACTCCTCCCTTGCGCTCGAACCGAACCTTTCCGCTCGACTTCTTCTTCGATCCAATCCGTGCCGCTCGACTCACCTGCTCGGATCGTCCGCTTGAATCATCTGCTCGGATCGTAAGGTAAAGACCCCTTTGCCGATCCTCTTAACAAAATAACATACGAGTACTTATATATTTATATATATATATATATGAATATATATATATATATATATGTATATATATTTTTATAGGTATATATATAACAATAATAATCATAATAATAATATTAATAAAGAAATTAGGATAGAATAATTTGATTTCAAGTTTTATGGTGCAATATTTTCTTTATGAGTAGAATAATTTAGTTAATCTATTAGCATGCATTAATAGCAAACCCTAGATGTATAATCCTAGTTTTAGTTTATTTATCAAATCATGTTATTAGAAGATTTAAGAAATAAAATTTGATAGGATTAAACTCGTATATGCTTAAATAAGTGAAAGCTTAGCTATTTTAGATTTCACTTACAACTATATATTTAATCTAATTAAACCTTCCCTTATTAAATCCATGATTAAAAGAATATCTTGAGACAATTAATGATATTTTCTTATCTTTGTTGTTTGCCATACTAAGGAGATTGGTTATAATAATATATATTAGCCGTTGCCAAGAACGGATTGATCCTTTCAAGTGACTGAATAATTCGTTGGGTTTCGAGGTCGTTAAAATAAACAAACTTATGATTATAATCAGCACCGTCTAGACATCATCATTACCTTATAGATTAATCTTATAATGACTTTATCTAATCAAATAATCTATCTATTAGGGTCTACAATTTAACCTGCTCGCTTGATTTCTTTAAGTATTTCATTATTTAAATTGGTCAATTATATGATTGATCCTTTGAAATTCATAGTTCTTAACCTAGGTCTTAAAGTCTTAAGAGGATATAAAATACTAGGAGAACTATAAACTAATCAAAAATTAATTTAGAAAGGATCATATATGTTTTAATAATAAAGACAAGCATTGTCAACAAACTAATAAAATCACAAAACATAACTTTTGCAAACACATCGAGTCTTTTAGTACCACATCAGAGTTTCGTGTGATTCGCTTATTTCTACACAAAGCTACACTGGATATTATTTTATATGCTTTTACTTTCAATTACCGCTTATGCATCGCTTTGAGCTTATTACTACTTGATATGCTATTCTTACTACTAATGATGTAAGAGAAATTGAATGATGTTTATGTGTCTTGTGAATGTTGCAAGAAGGGTTCCAAAACGGAGCATGATTAAGTTAGGGACGGGGCTAGTCCTCGGGAGCTATAAGGGTGCCATCTGGAGCCTTTGAGGGAGGCACAGGTGAAGGGTGCTTAAATGCACGTTGCCATCTGAGACCCTTAAGTGGGTCCAGGTGAAGGTTTATGCTTAAATGCATATGAACCCAGCCTCATGGTTCTGGCTTTACCCAACAGAATTGCTATTATTACTTCATGATATTATAGACATAAACATAAACATAGATTTTTACGCAATCATTGCTTTTCCTTTTGACATTTGGCATGTGAACAAAATATTTATTGTTGCAGGTGACCTGATTATCTTTTATTTGAAACACACTATATTTTCTTACAAATGTTATCTCATTTTTTTCTTTGCCTTCCACTATGCTTTAAGTATATTTTTAATATCCTTTGTATTTTTAATATCCTTTCGTGTGATTCGCTTATTTCTGCACAAAGGTACACTGGATATTACTTTATATGCTTTTACTTTCAATTACCGCTTATGCATCACTTTGAGCTTATTACTACTTGATATGCTATTCTTACTACTAATGATGTAAGAGAAATTGAATGATGTTTGTGTCTTGTGAATGTTGCAAGAAGGGTTCCGAAACGGAGCATGATTAGGTTAGGGACGGGGCTAGTCCTCGGGAGCTATAAGGGTGCCATCTGGAGCCTTTGAGGGAGGCACAGGTGAAGGGTGCTTAAATGCACGTTGCCATCTGAGACCCTTAAGTGAGTCCAGGTGAAGGTTTATGCTTAAATGCATATGAACCCAGCCTCATGGTTCTGGCTTTACTCAACAGAACTGCTATTATTGCTTCATGATATCACAGACATAAACATAAACATAGATTTTTACGCAATCATTGCTTTTCCTTTTGACATTTGGCATGTGAACAAAATATTTATTGTTGCAGGTGACCTGATTATCTTTTATTTGAAATACACTATATTTCATTGCAAATGTTATCTCATTTTTTTCTTTGCTTCCACTATGCTTTAAGTATATTTTTAATATCCTTTGTATTTAAAATGTGCACTAAGGCATTATTTTTATAATGCCAGACCAGATACAGTTGGAGGCGGTTGATATAATCTAGAGGCGTAGCGCGGGAAAATAATTGCCCCTTCCAGGATTAATAGTTTGATGTATATTTAATTTCATGTAATAAATTCTGGATGTTATTTTTATTTTAAATTGAATGAATGTCGTTTCTTTTATGAATGGCTTGAATGTTTGTTTAACTGCTATTTTACCTAATTTCAAATATGATCCCGCAGAAAGATGCATCCGATGTTAGTTTGATTATTACCAATTTAGCATGGGTCATCACACATGGTCTTTGAAATGCTTAGGAAAGTTAAGTGAAGAACCCATGTCTCAATTCTTTTCAAGCTTATTGGGAAAATTAAGCTCTCTCCATTGATCTTCGATTTAAATGGAGCAATTTTCAACACAATTTTGATTGTCAATATGCTGCTGCCAAGGTCGCGCTGAAAAATTTAAACTAACATGAGACATACTATCATGTTGCTAAAATTGAGCAAAAATTGGCTAATAACACATAATTTGAATTAATAAAATTAATAGTTTAATTATACAAATGACTAATTAATTAAATTAATTTATTGTCTAATTGTATTTAACTAATAACGTAGATCAACTAATGGTTAAATTGAGGTTATAAGGGGAAGAACACGACATTTGAATTTTAGGATTAATTTGACGATCAAATTAGATATGTTAATCAATTTATTAATTAATTAGTTAATTAAAATGATCTTATTGCAAGTTGATACACATTACATTTGAGTGTTAAGCTTATATTGAGCTTGAACACTGTTTGAACCTTGACACTAATTTTAAGTTTATTATGCTTATATTCGACTTCGTCATGAGGCTTATATTAAAAAAATAATAAGTAGACAAAATGTTTGTAATCAAACTAATTCTATCACTATTCATTATAGAAAAAAAAAAGAGAAAATGCATCACTCTATTTGATTCATTACAAATGAATACAAGGTATCATACGCTTGTTAACACTCTTGGTACATAAACTGTCTCTCAAGGTTTACATTCTCAAAGTATAGAACATATCTCTCAAAACCTTGCATTCTCAGAGTAGTCTCTCAAAGCATTGACATATGAACATAAGCTTTGATCTTCGAACTTGTAAAGCATCTATCCTTCTGTTAGCTGTGCATAAATAGTTGATCACTATAGCATATATTAAGATGCATGTGTAAAAGAGATATATAAGAAAAAAATGAAACAAAATTGCATACACATTGAGAATCTCAATTATTATTATTTTTATCAGATTTATGTAATCTTAGTTGAGTTATTTTAGGATAAATAATTCATAGTAAATCTATGTACTTCTAATTAAAGTATTATAAGTTAAATGCTCTGATTTTCTAGCAGATCTGGATATCTTATTAGAATCATTTTGAGTTTGATGCCCTAGTTCTTTGTGGATCTAATTAACTTCAGTCTAATTGTTTAATTCTTGTATTGAACAAAACGATCCTAAATGAAATATGCCAACTTGATAACTAGAATAATCCTTGGTTTGAATATTCCTTAGGCAAGTTGTTTGATTCATAGTAGATTATATAACCTTAGTTGATTCATACTAAATTAAGCTTTGATTTCTAATATATCTATGTGATTCTAGTTGAATTATACTAGATTACAGTACTTAACTTCAACTAGATCTTAAAAGATCCTAGTTGAGCTATTTATTTGTTCTTAAATAACTCTTTCAATCAAAGATGGCTGAAACTCTCTGTCGTAAGTGATATCTGACATGGCGAAACCAAATTTTAATGATTCAATCCGTCTAATATTTAAAAAATCCTAAGATAAACTTGTTGCACTTATCTAAATGCCAAGTTTAATCTCAAATCCAAGTCCCCCAGGGTTTCCAGCGGATGTAAAGCTTGTCTCAAGCTAAACTTGGGTCACCTCATCTGAATGATTGGGCCGTAAGATCAATTATCTTGGGCATTATAACAAATTTAAACTTCATCATATATATAAATTCTAGGTTTTCTGAAAGGTCGTAAGTCCTCCTTTAACTGATTTGGGCATTCTATAACTGTAAGCCCAAATACAAACTAAATTTGGGTCATCCACAATGCTAACAAGCCTTTAACTTGAATCAAAACAACTAAATGCATAAACCAAATTCAATATTTTTGACTTTAATTTGTAAGTTTAGTTGAGATTCTAAATTAACTTTATAGCTACAATATGCTTTAAACCTTTAATGGACATCTTCATAACCTCTAAATTGTAGTGATCATACTCTACAATATTAAACTATTTAGTAAATGGAAAAGCCAGCTCTCTGCTGGTCTATGAGTCAATATTAAATGAAAGGATCATCTTTAACATATTCCACCCTATCTATTCGGGATATCGAAAATGTGGCAACACATATTTTCTAATTCGAATCTCTAGACATT
Organism: Gastrodia elata; assembly: GCA_016760335.1. Lineage (NCBI taxonomy): Eukaryota > Viridiplantae > Streptophyta > Magnoliopsida > Asparagales > Orchidaceae > Gastrodia > Gastrodia elata. The sequence continues at coordinate 19,511,414 of CM028671.1, read as the reverse complement.
ACAATTAAAATATAAATTTTGGATCATAAATTAACATGGAATCTTGTTCAGATCTACTTCTACCTACCTCCAACCATATCCCATCTTAAATTTGCTTAATCATAATTGAAGCACTCCTTAATTGAGAGTAACTAATTTTGGGAGCTTGTGCCCATAAGAGATTTAGAACCCCAATCTATAGACTATTATCAATTATTGGGGGAAAGTTTAGTTTAAAGCTCAAGTTGATCTCAAGGAATGCTTACTCCTAAAATTTAAATGTAAATTGTGAAGTCTCCTCACTCCTAGTGGTCTGAGCCTTGATTGATGACATTGAAGCTAGCAAAAGAGGTATCGATAAAGGGTGTACTAGTAACAACTTGCTTGAACAAGCAGGGAGACTATGTTGTGGGAGCTTCGATAGTGCCACTAATAGTCGAAGGGCTATTATTGACATCCTAACCTTGACATCAAATAGGTTAGACATTTAAGAGAGTGGTTTCCCTATCCAACCATTAGAGAAGTGGAACGAGTTACAAAGTTTGACGCTAGAGCTGCCGACTAGCCCTCATGCTAACCTTTACCAAGAATAGAGCAAGGCAGAGGGGAGGTGAAATCAACAACCTCTTGGTGACGACATCAGTTGTTGGGGCCTTACCCTTATGTCGTTGAGTCTTGTAAATTTCATGTTGGCATTGATCTTAGGGGCGGACATGGGGGCTAGGGCAAACCTTGCGCATGCTCAACAATGCATATGTATATGTATTATTTATAGTTTGTATAAATTTTGTTTTGGGTAAACAAGTATTTTGCTTGATATAGGCACAATGTTGTTTTTTCTCTATGTACAGTGTGCGTGCTCTTAATAAACCTAAGGAAGTTGTATTGTGAAGTCTTGTAAATTGCATGTTGGCATCGATCTTAGGGGCGGACATGGGGGCCAGGGCAAACCTTGCACATGCTCAACATTTCTTTATGTATATATTTATATATTATCTATATAGTTTGTATAAATTTTGTTTTGGGTAAACAAGTATTTTGCTTGATATAGGCACAATGTTGTTTTTTCCCTATGTACAGTGTGCGTGCTCTTAATAAACCTAACTTGTATTGTGAAGTCTTGTAAATTGCATGTTGGCATTGATCTTAGGGGCGGACATGGGGGCCAGGGCAAACCTTGCACTTGCTCAACATTTCTTTATGTATATATTTATATATTATCTATATAGTTTGTATAAATTTTGTTTTGGGTAAACAAGTATTTTGCTTGATATAGACACTGATGTTTTTTTCCTATGTACAGTGTGTGTGCTTTTATTAACCATTAGAAGAATAGAATCTAATGAAGTTGTATTGTGAATGATATGACGTAGCACTTACCAAGTGACAAGCTTGCCCAACTAACATAGTCTTTGGCGCATTGCATGGCTGGTTATTTGTAATGGCCTATTTATTGCTTGGTTGTACTTATTGAGGTACTTCTATCTTCAAAATTTGTTTATGGCTTGTAAATTTAATTTAGGTTGTAAGCGGTATCTGCAGTGTTAGTTCTTAATTCCTACTTTTTTGTAGGAACTTATATTTGAGTCGAGAAATTAGTCAATATAGCCTCCACGATATTTCATTTCAATTAATGTATTCTTAGACTATTCAATATGTCCAATTTAGTCTTATCTATGGCGTAACGGATTAAATTAAGCTCAAAATGAATAGTTTGGGATTCAATTGGACATAATAAATAATATAGTGTGATTATTTGGGCAATTTGAATTATTTGGTACTACGTTGATCAACCTGAAATAGTAAAGGATTTTTTTTGTGGAAACTACTATTCCTGTTTTGAGTTACAATCCGCTTTTTAAAAAATATTGAAATTTGCTAACCTCATCATTTAACTGAATGTATTTAGAAACCAAATTACTTCAAACTCAAAGCAAATCTAAATAAAAGCCTCACTTTCTTAACTATGCTTTCCATTTACAAATAATCAAATGAGTCCTTGATAAACATTATTTCAAGTTAATAAATTTACTTAACATTGTCTTTTTCCAATAACAGTTAGCAATGGCATGCCTTTTGGAACGTGTGGATCTCTCTGCTCATGGGTTTTACATCACTCCAGATATTGGTTTTGACTGGCAAGTTGGGAAGGGGGCTCCTTTTTCATACTATACTTACGGAGCGGCGTGTGCTGAAGTTGAGATTGACTGCCTCACTGGAGATTTCTATACACGGACAGCTTATATTGTTATGGATCTTGGATACTCTCTCAACCAAGCCATCGACATTGGACAGGTGTTGTGGGTGACCTTCTTTTTTTACTTATTTTCTTCAAGATTAACGTTAAATTGTCGAAGAATTTTTAGTGTTATTAAATTAATTGTTAATAGTGTATCATGAATTAAAACAATTAATAATTAATTATAAAAATCGTTCGATTACAACTTTTTTAATTCTAATAACAAATACATTTGATGCTCAGAAGCATGCATTTTTTCCTCAGGTTGAAGGAGCATTTGTGCAAGGTTTGGGTTGGGTTGCCTTGGAAGAGCTGAAATGGGGTGATGCAGATCACAAGTGGATTCAAACCGGTAACCTGTACACTAGTGGTCCGGGCACTTACAAAATCCCATCTCTGAATGATATTCCTATTAATTTCCATGTCTCCCTTCTCAAGGTTCTTAATCCGTTACCCCTTTGTCCCTTTCACCATTCGTTACTTACTTTCAAGCAATTCAATGTTTTCCAGTTGTTGCTTTCAAGTGACCTCTCTTTCTCTCTCTCTACCGTAATTTTATCTGTTATTTTTTTGTTGATTCGTACTTTGGATTCGTGGTCTGTGTGCCTGTTTTGCTATGATCTGTGTACTTGTTCTACTATATCGTTTCACGGTGTTCTGACACTATCTATGTTTTTTTCCTTCACAGGGGGTTCCAAATCCGAAGGCCATCCACTCCTCAAAGGCTGTTGGTGAACCACCATTTTTTTTAGCCTCGTGCGTGCTCTTTGCGATCAAAGATGCAATCATTGCTGCGCGGGCAGAGGAAGGCATTCATAACTGGTTTCCGCTTGACAATCCTGCAACACCTGAGAGGATACGGATGGCTTGCATTGATGACTTTACAAGGGAATTTGCAGGCTCTGACTACCATTCTAAACTCAGTATTTGATTCTGATTGAATTTCTTAAGGACCTCCAGGATAAATCCAGAAAACAACTGAAGAGCTCTTAGGACATTGTAAGGCTCATTACTCAACAGTTTGTTCAAAGTGTTACATGTATCATAGAATTGTCTTGTTATGTATATATTGTTAACATAAATCAGAATTTATTGAAGGAGCAATCCTTTTAACTTTTCCTGTATTCCCTATATGTTGAAATACAAGAAAAATAATGTCTTTAGAAGAATCTAGAGCCAATTACAACTCACACAATGAATCAATCAGAAATATTTCATTTTCTTGCATTCCTATGTTCTATATGCTATTAGTGCACGACGACCCAAACTCCAATTCTCATCATATCATTGTTCCGTCTGCCTTGTCTCATTCTTGCAGCTAAATATCCTTCTAATTTTGAGCTTAGCAGCTTGAATTTATATCGTCACACACTAAAAAATAGTTTTCCTTTGTCCAAATTCCTTCAGCAAGCCGAACCCATTTTCCAACACGTATCAGTTGTTCACTTTCTGATTTCTGATCAATGTATATCTCTAGGCCTTCTTTCTAACCTTAGGCCAGACTATCTGGTACTTGCGATGTCCATTATTGCAGTCCTAGGATCAATTGCTCTTGATTAAATGCTATATGAAACCATTGACAAAACAACCTTACTGCATGCAACTTATGATGCATTAGCAAACACTGCAACTATGCCCAACTCCATGGCCATTATAGTTGCATAATTGTCACTCTGTTAAAACCTGACACTGAATTCTCTTACATGTAGCTGCCATATTTTGCAGCCTGCTTTCTGCCGAGGAGGTCATAGTCGCTCTCAATATTGTAGAAGAAACTGATGTATCGTTTTATGCTAGTTCTGGCATCGAACATGACACCTCCTTTGGATTGCTAATCATAAAAAAGGCTATCAAGAATGTCCAGCATCTCAAAAAGCTGCCACATATTACACAGCAACACCTTATCAACAACTCCCAAGAAATCACAACATATTATGGAGCGACTCGCATATAATAAATAGTCTTTAGAATTTACTCAAGTAATGATCCTTATCAAAGCTTCAATTTAGTTCATATCAGCTTACAGCGCATGGCTTACCCACTCTATTACACCACATCAAAACTCCACATAAAAATGTACTTATTTCAATCATCAAAACTCACATCTTTATTCTCTAATTTGTTGAAGATAATTATGTGTTTGTTGTGAGTTTCACCATCTCATTTTTTCATTTGGATTGTACAAATGGTAAAGTATTGAGTAATTAGGGTATTGTTACTCAAGGAAAACGAATCCCTAACCTTATATTAGTCAACTAGTAATGCTTAAGCTTGTAAAACAATCATCACGAGCTTGATATTAAACCCTCATCTCTAAGTTCTACCAAGTTTGCTATTAAGTTTACTTTTGAGTGTTTGTCTATTAAGCAAATCTCAAGCTTTGCTCGATCTTTTTTGCTTTTTCTGATACAAAGGCAGACACATTTTATTCTGATAGAGGTAATCATCTATTTACAATTTCTAGAATCCAAAGTAACTCCCACCAAATATGTCGATCTTCATCTTCTCATTCACAATCATGATGTATAATACTTTCATGAACCGCATGCATTCTCTGAATTATGAGCTTTTTTATTTAATAATCCAACAAAAAAACTATATGAAAACATTATTATATAAAAGTCTTCTTAGATGAAGCTATAATAAATATGAAGGCTTATCGGGTATCAACATATTTAAATGGTCGGAGCCATGTTTTTCCACTTCAATTATTCATTTTTAGAAAATAAAGTTAAAATTTAATTGTTGGTCGTCCCTTATGCCTACTAGCTGTCACAAGAAATAGTTTAATGTTCAAATTTAGAGAATTATAAAATAAATTATTATTTTTTATTTTAGAATATATATATATATATATATATATATATTTATTTATATATTTGATGAACAACTTCCTATGGTGGTTCTTATTTCCGTTTAAACATCAACTTCAGAAAGTTTGCCACGTAATTCATGATGACTTATTTACATTTTTATTTAGAAAAATGCTATAGTGGCACAAGATTTTATGTCCAATAATATTCATACATCTTCTATATATTTAGATGTATACTAGTATAGTTAAATTCAAATAAAATGCAAATATATAATCAAATTTTTTTTAATGAAAATTTAAGATAACAAATCAAAATTTACACAACTCATTTATTTACTTTATAAAATAATAAAATAATAGATTTAAAGATGTGATGTAATAACAATATAAATTAAAAATTGTGAGAAACAATGTCATTTTATTTATATATGACTAAATATTTTATAAAGAAAAATGTTACATAGTTTTTAAATATCTCTTAAAAAGTACAGATGATTAGAATATAAGATTTAAAATATAAAAAGTAGATTTAATAATAATTTTTTATTAAATTTAACTCTCTAAATTTTAATTAAGAATTGAAAAATGTAATTTGATTTTTAAATATTTTTAAAAAAAATGAATAATTAAAATTTAAGATTTAAAATAAATATTTTTATGAGTTTTATAAATAAAATTGAATTTAATAATATTTTTTATTTCTATTAACTCTTTAAAAATCTTAGTCTATCAAAAAAAAAAAAAAAAAAAAAAAAAAAAAAAATATTCGAGCTAGATAAGGATTTGACTGTTTCTTACTGTATATTTTTATGATTAGAGACTTTAACAAGTTTGATTTACGTGTGCCATTGACTAAGACTATTTATGTCTCATTCAAAATTTTAAAACAAATTATTAATTTGTATTTGTACAAATTATTAATTTTACTGTTTCATTAATTTAAGAAATATAAAAAAATTACAATTACTTTTTTGAAAATATTATTTTTTCAATATATATATATATAATATTTTATTTTTAGAAGAACGCTAAAAATGGAGAAAAAAAGGAAGCTCGTGCACAAATAAAACTACCAATCATTTTTTTTACACAATTTTAAATTTGTATTTAAAATAATTGATTGGTGTCCAATACATCTCTCGCATAGTTAAATAATTGACTCCTTATATTTTGAACAAGTCTTTCAGCAATCCTTCTTACAATATGAAAATGTTACTTCTTTTAAATATTTTTTAAAAAGTATTCGAAACTAAAAGTAAATTTAATAATATTTTTTTATTTTAACTCCTTGAATTCTAATTATTCATATTTTTTGAGAAATATATCGAGTTATATAACAATACTCAAAAAATATATATATATTAAACCGATTAGGAATTCAAGAAAAAAAAAATTAATTTAATTTTTTTTAGCACTGCGAAAGTTTCGTGCTTAATGTTCTAATGATTTGTTGACCCAAACTTTTTTCACATAAACATACTGCAAATTTAATGAATTTAGTTTTTTAATATTTTTGAATGGAAGTTACTACAATACCCCCATTTATTAGGATTATTTAAATATATATATATATATATATATTTTTTTTTTTTTTTTGAATAAAGAGAATTAGCCAATTTTAACGCATGCGTGATTATCAGTTCTTAAGGTCTCCAATTATAAAAATCTAATCATGAACTCATCCAAGATTTATATATTGATATTAGTTGTTAAATTTATTTTCTTGAAATGCTTTTAGTGTTACAAAATTATTTAATAAAATTTTTTGTAATCTAATAGTATAATATATTATTATGTACATACATATATATATATATATATATATATATATATATATATATATATAAATTCAATTTTACATTTTATATTCAGCTCCCGTCCTTTGGTAGGGCTCCCGTGCGATTTTGGTGGCGCTCTAGGGTTTCGGCTTCAGCTTGGCCATCGGGCTTGGGCCTCGGCCCCGTCCAATGACGCTCTGGTATTTTATTTGCAAGCTAAGGTTTACTGGTGTTGAAGAATCGGGAGATTTTTCTCTTTTCTTTCTCTGAGTTTTTCCTTTCTTTCTTTGGTAACCCTTACTGATGTTTTAATGGAGGTTCACCCCTCAATTAGATCCTTTAAAGAGATCATAGAAATCTCTACTAGTACAATCTCCAAAGAGATTAATACTTTTCGTGATGCTCCTGCCATTTTCTTTTCGGATGCTAAGATTTCTAAGTTAGCCGATCCTCATGCCCTAACTCTCATTGGTAAATTCAACAAAAAGAAACCAAACTTTGGTTTAGTTGATGGATTTATCAAGGGATTAAAACTACATGGCCCGGTAAACATTCGTGCTTTTGATTCTTACAGAGTCTTTTTTAATTTCTCCTCGGATCTTGATTACGCCAGAGTTTTTTCAAAGGGATCTTTTGATATCAAAGGCAATACAATAAAATTTTTCAAATGAGATCCTTTCGTTGATGTCACTTTAGATTTGCCCATTGCACCAGTCTGAATTAACTTGTCGGGTATACGTCTTCACTTTGTTAAGAAAGAAATTATGTTTAACATTTCAAAAGCTATTGGGAGACCTCTCCAATTAGATATGATAAACATTGCTCCCAAAGTTCTCATCAAGTTAAATTTATCTTTAATGCTCCCGAAAAAATTTTGGCTGGGATCCCCGGAGCGTGGTTATTTCCAACTGATTTGCTATGAAAACCTCCATATGTACTGTAAGTGGTGCTAAACTCTGGGGCATGATGCTCAAAACTGCCCTCATACTCAAGGAAGTAGCCCAGTTTTCCCAAAGGAAATAGCTCTTCTCATGCTAGCAAATGCTAAAGGTATGATAGCTAACTGTGAAAGGTTAATTTCTAAAGTTACTTTACTGAATGAAAATATGAATCAAACTAAAATAATTCACCCTATTGATATGGTCAATAACATTATGGTCACTATCGATAGGGCCATAAACGAATGTCTACCTATTCAAGAACATTGTGATGCATCTGCACCATTTTCATATTTGAATCCCAACAGCTTGAAAATGAATTCATTCAATTCAAATTTAAACTCGAGTTCTTCTATTACTGATGAAACTGCTATTGTTATTTCTCCTCTGACTGCTCTAAATGATAGTATTGCTAAATCTGCGGAAACTAATGAGCTTAATATTAATAATGTTATAAGTTCAAATTTGCTTTATATTGATATTTCTTCTATTAGTGAAGGCTTGACAGATCCTCAAAATGAGAAGAATGTAAATCAGGATGAGTCAGACTTACTTTTGTCAAATGATGTAAATTGTGGTGTCCCGCTCTCCGCCGTGGTCCTGTTAACTATTAAGTTAACATTATTACGGTAAGGTGGTCACCTAATGACAAGATCCTTGCTTATGATTAGGTTAGTGACTAGTCCCAACCCATTATAATCAAAGACTTTATCACTATCCAAAGAAATCATCACTAAATGCAAATACAAGAAGAAATAGAGTGCGGAAGCAGAAAATGAACATACATCCATTATATATAAATACAATATCTCAGAATAAGTAAAGTGCAGAAAAATAAAGATTTAACATGTATTATTACAACATTTTAACAGTTTAAGAACTGAAATAACACACAACCTCATCAAGCAGGAAATAAAGAAGCTAAGTCTAAAGGTCTTCAGGTGCACGCTCCTTCTCCAATGGCAAGCCCTCCAATGGATCAACCGCTTCAAATAACTCTGAAACTATCATTATCAGTTTCATAATGATAGGGCCCCAGCCAACAAAAAAAAAATCTTAATTAGATAAAATGTCTAAGTGCATTTTAGGGTAATCAATTTATCATGTTCATTAGATATCACCATAAACACTTAAGCACAAAAGCATAATAGTAGGAGCAGAATACGTAAGAAAGAACAAGATAAAATTATAAACAATTAGTTTATAACTTAAACAAACTAAAAAGTAAACACATATCTCCACCACAACAACTGCAATAAGGTTAGATAAATAAGAAAAGACTAAAGCAAATGACTATAAAGGAAATACACCCTAGACATGCTTATGATCAATACAATATATGCTAATCTACTGAATTGAAAGAACATATAAATGACTGTAAATAACACTAGCATCCTAACATATCTATATATATATATATATATATATATATATATATATGCAAGATTGTAAATACAAAATATTGAAAATAGAAAGTAAATTGAACACAAAAATAAAGCTAGAAACTGAAATGGCCAAACATGTCATTAACTGAATACATCACATGCATCTTACTTAGCCATCAAGCTAAGGCAATAAATTAGAACAGTAGGGCACCTAAATTAGATATTCATATCAGAAGAAATGACTCAACAAGTCCAATAGTCAAAACTGTCCACTAGCTAGTCATTTCAATACTAGGAGGCTACTGAATTGATAGGCATACTAAATAGGTCACAAACTACTGAATAGATTCTATACATCACATAACTCACTTAGCCACCTATGCTAAAGTAATCAAACTATAGTAGTAGTACACCTAAACTAGATCTACCATATCAAAAGAAATGAGTCAAAGAGTCTAATAGTTAAACAGAATGGCCCACAACTAGTAAATACAGTACTAGGAGGTGAACAGAACTGAAGAGGTAGACTAAATAGGTTACTAACTACTGACTGAATCTGATCACTGAACTACTCAACTTATGCAATTCAATTTTGACATAAGATATTCATCAAATATCTTACATCCTAATATATGCTCAAGGTTTAAAGCTCAATTTTAAGGCAAGCATAGCATCAAAGTCAAAATAAGCAAGAGACTCAACTTGAACACAGGTGATATATATTATTATCTAATTTATTCTCTCTATCTACTCTAAGTTACACAAGTCCAAAATCTCCAAATCCTACTATCGAGTGTAACTCAGATTCACGACCTTATGAATTGAAAATAATTGGAACTGGCCAAGTCATAATTGATTAAATCACTGATGACTATAAGTTAAAATAAGTAAGTCAATCAACCTATTTTAATAATTTAAGCAAATCCCAAACCATCTTGATTAGCCAAATCAAGATGAAAAGATTAAGAATTAAACTCTAAATATTGGGGTTTAATTGCTTAATCCAAAAGGTGATCCTAAAAGGACTAGGGCTTTACCACCCAATCTCACATATTAAGATTTAGGGCAAATCCTATTAAGTGAAGTTATATTTAATAATTTAGATCTCTATTCTTAAGTCTAAAATTAAAAGATTGAATAATCAACAACAAACTATGAAAATCTATAAACTATCAAAATCAAGGCTTCACCTATTGAGTAACCTAATTTACTAAATAGATAAAATCTAACTTAAGAACTAATCCTAATTCCTAAGGAAATAAGCTCTTAATTACTAAGAGTATCACTTAGACACTCATCATAATTAATATTATTAAGACCTATGGAAAGATCTAAGAAGTTAAGGAAGAAGAAGGACTCACAATTTTACTTGAGGTTTTCTTAAGGATATAATATGAGATTTTGATCAATGATCTAATTAAGGCTTGAGCTCACATAATTTATAATTTAAATCATTATTGTAACAACCCAAGGTTATTGCCCAGCTTAATTTTAGCCTAATTCTATCTCAATTATCATTATATTAAGTTCATTTAGTCACTTGAATCAATCCCTAAAGATTTGGCGCGATTTAAAGCTAAATTAGATATTTTGGATTATTTTAATATTTAGTTAATTAGAAAATTGAGATATTTATTTTGACCTCAAAATCAAAATCTGACTTCATCGTTGCGACCGTCACCCCCAAATTAGCTAGGGTGATATTTTGGACGCGTTTGGAAGTCATCGAATTTTTGTGAATATTTTAATATAATTAAATACCTCGAAACTTAACATAATTAAAAGTCGTCGGAATGGAAATTCGACTTCGCCGTTGAATTCCTCACCCCTAAATTAGTTACGGGTGAATTTTTGGGATTTTTCGGAGCATGTTTTTAAAATTTGAATTTTTAAATAATTAGAGAAAATAAATAAGTACTTATTTAGTACTTAATTTGCAATCCCCCCCTCTCTCCTAGCTGGCACCTAAATTTCAGCTGAGCCCTTGCTTCCCATTTCTCCCTCCCATACTTGATGGGAGACAGCTTGCCTCTCCCCTCACCTAGCCTCCCTAGCTAATGATAGAGCCTCTCTTCCTCTCCTCTTTTAAAAGAGAAGCACATCCCCTCCTTCTCCTCTTTGCTGCAAGAGCTAAGACTTTCTCCTTTTCTTTATTTCTGTACCTTGTATTGAAGAATGAGCTCTCTTCCTCCAAGGTTCTTGAAGAAAGCAAAGGTCCCCTTTTTTCCTCCACTCCTTGCAAGGCTAAGGTATCCATTTGTTCCTCTCCTTGTCTCCTTCATGTTACTACAATGCTTGAATGTATCTTTAGAAGTCTATAAACATATATGGAAGCCATTAAGACTCATTGAGGTAGCTCATTTATTCGAAAAATACATGCTCTGTTTTCTTCCATTTTGTATACCTTATCCTTTATCCACATTTCTCGTATAGCTAGGATGCTCTATTTATGCCAATTTTGGTGTTGATGGAAAGGTATCGGAAAGATCTTTCCATTGATATATGGCACCGCTCATGGAATGCTCTGGATTGGGAGTATTTGAGCTTGAAAGAAGGCCTTACAGGTTTCGTCCTGGTGAAATCGTCGTCTGGCGCTGCAGTGCGTTGCAGCGCCCAAAGTTGCAAAATTGTCCGCTGCAGTGGTATTTCGGCAAAAACATATTAAAACATTTAATAAAGTAATTGAATAGTAAAATGCAAAATGGACTGCTGCAGCGGCATTTCAGGAAAAACTTTAGGAAACCAGTCATTAAACTATTTGAACAGTAAAAATCGCAAGTTGGACCGCTGCAGCACGCCATAGCACGCTGTAGCGGGCTGCAGCGAAATTTTATGAAAACCTTAGGAAATCATAAAAATAAATTAATTGAACAGTATTTTTGCAAGTTGGACCACTGCAGCGCGCCATAGTGCGCTACAGCGCGCTGAGCGCCTGAAATTGCAAAATGCCTAGAATTTCTTTAAAACAGCCCAGTTTTGGATGAAATGGCCAAAACTTTATGGTTTTTGCATTATAAGGTCCCTATGACCCTAGTGGGACTAAATAATATCAAATTGAGTATTACATAAAATTTGATATGGAAATTAAGTTTAAACTTTATCATTTTTATCAAGTGCTCAAAAGCTATTATGTATCTTAATTGTATTGTGCCTATTGCTAGATAATAGAATTCTTAAAAGCTTGTATCAAATATGTATATCCCAACAACTAAATAGTATGAAACCTAAGTCTTTTAGATTTGTGATTAAGTGCTAATTTCTTTGATTTGATTTAGAATTTAGTTAGCCTTAATTATCTTTTATTCTATGTCATCTTTATATTTAGATGCTTTCATGATATTAGGATATATATTAGAAAACTCTAAATATCTATTTGGACACTTAATCATGTGTAAATGACATTAAACTATAATTAATCCTAAGAATCTTTCTATCTTAATTAAGGAGATGATACTTAATCTAACCCAAAATTTGACATTAATAATACACTAATAACACATTGATTTGTCATTGACCTATAAATTAACTTTTGGTCTTAATGGTAGAAAGGTTAGGGTTAAACCCTAACTTATCTTGATTAAGATCTAAACCTTAATCACTTAATCAATTTATTTGATTGAAAGATAATTTAATTGATATTGTTCCAATAATGCATCTGATTTAGTATTGATCTTAAATCATTAAATTAGAAGTGCTAAGGTTAATATCAAATCTGTGTGATTGAACCATCTGAATCTAAATTTTAGATCTTTGATTTTCTCTTATATAAGACTATTAGCATAAAATGGGTAATAAAATTATAATAATTTATGAAAAGATCTAACTCTATTAAGATCTTTGATTTCATCCCATGATTATAGAATAGGAAAGAATTAGATGAATTTTAATCATCTGATCTGATCACTTTAACCTAAGTCTAACAAGTAAACCTTAAGAAGTAGAAAAGTGAGGTCTTAATGGTCTTGCTTTAGGATCATTCTTAAAATGTTTAAAGACCTTAATTATTGATACCTTGAGGTATGAAGAGCTTTTATAACTCTTTGAGGTAGAAACTTAGATGATCCTTCATAACCTTAGAAGTTGAACTTGATACCTTGTGATAGGAATCACTTAAAATACTTAGAATACGATCTATTCCTTATGGTGGCAACCTATGTTGAGTGATCCTTTGATCGCATCCTTGGAGCCCTGTGTAGGATACACCTACTTAGAGTAAGGATTAATAAATTTGATAAATCCTTGTTGATTAAATATAATCTTCTGAACTCAGATTATTGGTTAGGTATAATAGGGTATACCCATATTACTGGATTACTTCAGTAGTATTCAGTATTAGTTGATTCACTCCAATGTGGACTTATGACCAGGTGCTATCCTGAGGGATTAGACAAATACAGTCCCATTAGAGTAAATCTTCCAAGACTAAGAGTGTTACAATTAGTGAACAAGATGCTTAGTTTGAGATGTAAGCTGCGACCGGGTTCTGCCTCCTATTGTAGTGCGCTTTGATAAGTGCAGTTTATGCAAATTAAGTATCCCAAGTCACTTTGCATAATACACAAGGTATGCTTGTGATTAGGATATTTAACGGCTTAACTTGAGATGTAAACTGTGACCGGGTTCTACCTCCTATCATAGTGCGCTTCGATAACTGTAGTTAAATAAGCTAAGGGTTAAATTCATCTTTCTTACAAATATACTAAATATGTGTATACAATCATCATAGCTAATGATTTTTAAGTAAACTCTCAACTTTAACTAATTATTGAGATTAGAATATAGGAGTCAGAATTCTTTTAGTAGGATTCTGCATAATGAAGACTTTGGATTCATTATTAGATTTTAAAGCATTTTTTGGATTTATCTCATGTAGTTTAGAAGCATGAACATGAGCATAAGCATGATGCGTGAGTATCAGAATGACGTACATGTATCAGTGATAGTTTATGGGTTATGGAATATTGCATACATTGACTAGAGAATTTCAGGATGTATCGGCATCATCAGTAAATAGTATTCCCAACTGGATGTATGTATACATTGGACCGTACTACTCATAGCTATTCAGTGATATTTTAGTTGCATATCAACAGCATACAGTGTTGTGGCATATTTAGATGCATAGTTTCAGTGACATACATCATAGTTTTACATATGATTACTCAGTTTTAGATTCATTACTGTTTTGGTTTATTTTTAGTATTCAGTATAGTTCAGCTTCATTTTACTTTACTTTAGTTTTGTACAATTTTATACAATTTTATGCTTTCAATTATCTTTAGAGTATTTTTGCAGATTTAATTATATTATATAAATATTAAATGAATAACTAGAACTGTTTAGATTAGTTTCAAAGTGTTAGATTTATTGTTTAACACGGGGTACTTTTGGGATCCAGTAAATTCCTAGATCTTGAGCATTTTATTGAGCCAGGTCAGGAGGACACCCAGGAGATTCAGGAGGAGCCCGTGGAGCACTAGTGGACTCTCCTTCAGCTTCTGCTCAATTTATTTTTATTTCAGTACTTAGTTTTTATTTCTATATTTCAGTAAAATGTTTGTAATGATTCTGGATGTATTTTTCTTTCTTTTCTGAGATAAATATTTTCATACAGCTTCTGTGATGAATATTTCTAGATGTTTGCTTTAAGCTTCTGCACTCTGTTATATACTACTTATACTTAGTATTGTGATATGATCAGATACTAGAAATGCTAATATCTTATACATATATTAGATTCATATTATATTCTAAATCCAATGTATATATTTATTTAATACTTGGGATAAGGATGCTACTCTTATCTTAAGTATGAGATCTTAACCTTCCTTGATGTTGAGTTAGTAACCCTTCAGATGGGTTCAGTTTTCAGCTATTCGAGGAGACGGGATATTCCTCCCCGAGTGGCGCACCGCTCTGCCGTCGAACTAATTATACTCATCCATTTGCACACGATGATGGTGCGGGGAGCTACAACTATTCTTATTGTTTATAACATTTAGAATATGATTCTAGGGCTTTAAAATGCTAAACCTTAAATTTGGGCAAAATGACTATTTTGCCCTTACTTAAGGGTCTAAGAGATCAATTTTTGATCTAGGATTCTAAATCTAAAATTTTCAATGGCAAAGTATTTATTACTGTCTAATATAAAATTAAACAATGATTACATTAATTTTAGGTAATTATTAAGCCTCATAAGATCAAATTAATAAATTTAACTAATAGGAGTATTTTGGTAATTTGGCCTAATGAAATCTAAATTTTATATCAGTTTATTGTTGCTTACTGTCTAAGGTTTCCATAGAACCTAAAATTATTGAATTCTGATAAGTACTGGCTAAGTTATAACCAATATAAGCTAAGGGTAATTTAAAGTTTCTTAATTAAGGTTCAAAGATCCTAACTTTTTCAATTGGTTTTCAAATTAAGCAAAATCAATGGCTTTATATCACAAATAATCCACTGATCACAATGACTAGTGATAGGCTCAATTTGGACTCTAATTAGCTAAGTTATGGCCTAATTAAGGTTTAGAATGATTAGTGAAATTAATCACCAAATCACTAAACCAACCACACCACTAGGTTCTAATATACTCTAGAAGCTCTCTGAAGTTTAAATCACTCAATTTGGATTACTAATTATGCTAATTTTCACTAATTAAGATTTAAGATAATTATGGTTAATTAAGAAATCTAATTGTTTGATCTTAATTACTTTTACAGTTTACTATTAATTAGATTTTTTTGATCAAAATGGATATATGGATGACCTAATTTGGAGTTCAATTAATTAACTTATGGTCAATTGAAGTTTTAGAGTTAATTGATCTAATTAGGGTTAGGTCTTAAAAGTGATTAAGCTCAAACTAATTCAAATAGAGAATTGAACACTACTAGGTTATTCCTTAAGGTTTGCTGATCACTTTGAGACCCATATTAGGTATGTTTGGGTAAGTGTGTGCAAAATTATGACTAAGTGAAGTTTTGTGACATTTTTGGAATTATTTAACTACCCTAAAATGAAATATTGATCCTATGGAAAAATTAAATGGTACCAATAAATTCCTTGATTTTTACTGATTAAAAATAGTATATTTATTATCATTATTTGGACTTGTATTATGCAAATTAGGGGTTCATAAAGTTTGATATATATTTGAATTAATTAATTACATTATATATAAATATATATATATATATATATATATATATATATATATATTATTCTAACTGTTTAAACCAATCAATATATTTAATTTTTATTAAGCTGTCATTTACTTTATTAGATTTTTAATTATCTGATTGTATATACATAATATATATATATATATATATATATATATATATATATATATATATAAATGTTTCTTTCTTAAGTTAATACTATAAGTAATATATATATATATATATATATATATTAATATTTTTCTTCGCAGGTGGGTGGGACCCGCGGGTGATACCAGCCGACAGAGGCAGTCTACATCGACGCGTGGTGGAGCACCATAGGGTGGAAACTGGAGGGTGGGTCCCGCCATCTGACCCAGCGCACGACAGGAGTGCCAGTGGAGCCCACCGCAGTCATAACGGGGGAACACGCGGCACGCAATGGGGGGCCTGGCTCAACTTACTCGAACCGGATGGGTTTGAAACGAAGCCAAACCGGTCCGGGCTGGACAGGTCTCTGCCAATCGTCCCCATCGAGGACGCTAACCCTAGAAACTAGGGTTATAAGGTTCTCGCAGCACATATCGAATCAGGCGAAAAGGATTAACTTAAATAAAAGCTATGATCACAAACTATCTATAGAGTGTGAAAACTTTAATGTTTAAATGCTACGCCTCATCAAATGTGTAACCCTAGATTTTGAACACTATGTTAAGGTATTTGGAATAAGCGAATGACAAGCACGATTGAGGTTTGATTCCCTTTGAACAATAATTGATAGTATTTATAACAATTAATAGAAGTGAGAATGCAATAGTAGGATTGAAGGAGTACAGAAGTGAAGTACCTGCTCGGTGCTTAACAATAAGAATCCTAATGCCGTGATTCCAGTCCATGGAGGATGAAAGAAAGAGGTACAAGGAAAGTTACAGCAAATGGGTACCTTTGGCTTAGAAATAAAGATTTTTGTTGATTCCTTGGGGGCTTCAGACTTTGAGGGCTTGAGAGTTTCTTTTAGCAGCAAGCATAATAAATGGAGGGAAGAGAAATGCTGAAGGAGACTAGATAAAGATGATGAGGAGACATGGACTTGGATGTGATAAGGAGGAGCCATCCCATCCAAGGCATGGAGAAAAAGGTTGGCTTGCAAAAGGGGAGATTGCAGTCCTTAAGAAAGGAAGGGGAAGTGTGGGTCCCATGTATAGAGATAAATTTTAGAATTTATTAACTTTATTATTTAAATTTAATTAATATGATTCATTAATCAAAAATCAATGAAAGAACGAGCTCCAAAAAATCTCACAAATTCACCCCTAGCTAATTTGAGGGTGAGAAACTCAACGATAAAGTTGGATTTTAATTTGGATATCAATTTAATTATCATAATTTTCAGGGTATTTAAATACCTTAAAATATTCGTGAAAATCCGACGACTTCCAAATACTTCCAAAACATCACCCCTAGCTAATTTGAAGGTGACGAGCGCAATGGCAAAGTCGGATTTCAATTTTGAGGTTAAATTAAATATCTCAATTTTATAATTAATTAAATATTATTAAAATAATCCAAATACTTGATTGAGCTCTGAATCGCTCTAAATTTTTGAGGATTGGTTCTAATGACTAGATAAATCTAATGAATGATAATTATGATATAATTAAGCTAAGATTATACTAAGTAACAACATAGGGTTATTACAGGTGTAAGTATTGAGAGTCAGCCATCTAGTGGTCTATGTGGGGAGAATTTCTTAAAATGCTGGAATTTGGGGAGAATAGCTCCCCAGTGATGTAATGCCCCGCTATTAGATTTGATATATTAATCTTATAATGGGTGTTAAGGTAGTACTTAATACTAGATTAGAGATTTCTAACCCAACATTGAGTATTACCTTTAAAATATACGGAACTATGGGTAGAAAGAAACTCAAACATTCTAATCAAGCATTCATAATTCATGATATGAAAATATACAACAAGAAAGAATAGTTTAAACATCACATTAATATTTAATTTACAATTTTGAGAATGCAATCACTCATCCTCATATAAGCAAAAAAAGAAAAAAAAAAGGAGTAAAGTAAATAAGGTCTTCTGCAAACAAGCGAGGAGTTGAGTACATCTACTCAACTTATCTGAAAGTGGGGTCAACTGCAAACACACGCATTCCCCAGCGAAGGAATTATGTGGTCTTCGGATACTCCAATAGCCTATCTCTCTGAAGTATATGTTAAATGTTTATTATTATGCATGATGTCTTAATGTATGCTTTCAATGAATTAGTTTTAATGAGTTACAACATTTCAAGAATTAACAAATTATTGTAAATCAGGTGATATCAATTATTTTCTATTTAATTATTTGTCTTAATGATTGGGATTAGTAAAGCCCCTAATTAACTTAAGTATTATAGATTCTTAAGTTAAATTGATATATAACATAGTACCAAATTTTGGAAAATAATGAATAAATTAGATATTTATGTAGTTACAAATTAATTTATAGATGTAGTTATTTGATTTGTAAGATATAATATATATTTCTTAAAAGAAACTTTAGTCCTAGATTGTTGGTGATTTAGGAAATATAATCTATTATACACTTAAATTTAATTAAATGATTTGGTTCTAAAATTTCTCAATTAACCACTATGTTCATTTATATAATCACTTATCTAATAAAGCTCTGTAACTTATATCACCTGTTCTAAAGTTAGAATCATTTATGTTAAGCTTACAATTTATTAAGTTAATT
This sequence comes from Gastrodia elata, assembly GCA_016760335.1. Taxonomy (NCBI): domain Eukaryota; kingdom Viridiplantae; phylum Streptophyta; class Magnoliopsida; order Asparagales; family Orchidaceae; genus Gastrodia; species Gastrodia elata. Next base: position 19,492,358 of record CM028671.1, on the reverse strand, counting down.
TATTCATTTATTGATTTGACACTTCATTCTATAAATTATCTATCTAACAATCATACTTATAAGTTTTTATTTATCATAAGATCAATTTAACTTGTTCCCAAATGTAACTCTATTAAAAAATAAAAGCATTAAGATATCTTCAAGTTATTAAGATAAATTATTAATATTAATATATATATATATATAATAAATCATAAATATTTACTAGATCAAGTCCTTTATAAGGAGTTGATGCATGATGGAGCAACTTAGATGTTTATTTTTCTTAAGTTTTACTTTTTATTAGTGTGTAATAGATTTTGTAAAATAATTTTTATCTATGTTATGAATATATTTCTTTTATTATTTTAGTATTTTTGAATGCAGCAATGAATGTGGAAATATGTATTTTATATCCTTTAAATACATTATTATACTGAATCCCGATATGATCCTGATTAGTGAGCACCTAACGGTGGATTAGCTATGTTGATCCAGTGGCGAGTCGCCACACATAATACTTGGGCATAATAAAGAATCCAAGCCTCTATTATGGCACATATATTTCATTATCATGTTGTCAAACAAAAAAAGCCTCTTTTATGGCACAACTTGTTGTTAGTGCTTAGGAACACCAAAGCATTCAACTTTCAGTTTGAGATTCATTGTTTACTTGATTTGTTAACACTTGGGTGCTCCCAAGCACCCAAGTCTCGTCTCACTATCTTATGGATCATTTCCTTTCTCAAACTACGTTGGTTGTAAATTAATCAGCACTTTGGCATGCCTAAGCATCAAGTTCTCAATCATTACATTTTTTTTATCATTAACCAGTGCCTAAGAGCATAATCCCGGAGCTTTAGAACACCTTAGCATGATAAATTGATATCATGACTGAATGATTTGGGATTAACCCATAGCCACTCAAAGCCTTGTAATATTTTTGTGGTATACTCCAAGGTTAAGTCTAGTCTTACTCACAATAATGTATCTTGATATGTGTTTAGGTGTACCCAATCTTGTGCACTATCTTGGGCTACATTTGAGAGTTTATATACATAATAAATTGAGAAAATCCAAGCTAAATTGAATTTGAAACTTCATATACAAGTGAGTATAATGAGTATGCTCAATAGTTTGGAGAAGTCCAAGCTAAAACTCAAACAAAAATATGGAGTTGAGAAGATATACAAAAACAACACTAGCTCTAAATTGGTACTAACCTTCTTTGCATTATTTATTATTGTTTGATAGTTGTAAATCAAAAGCTTTGAAGAGTTTTCACAAGACTCAAGTAAGTGAACATGAAATAAATTAGAAGATATTATCACTAGCAATAAATTAGACCTGGTATCTAGTAATAATATTCACTTGGAAAAAACACATCAAATTAAATAGGTCTAGAAGATAGAAAAGGAACTTATAATAATAAATACTACAATGTAAAGCTTGTAATAAAAGGTTCAACAAAAGAGAAGGAGTTGACTACTCTAAAGCTTACTCTCTAGTGGTTAAGTTGACCACTATTATAGTTGTATTGAGTTCAGTAGCTTTATAATATTTGCTCATATTGTAGATGGATGTAAAGACTAAATTCCTCCATGGGGTGCTAAGGGAGAAAATTTACATGCTACAGTCTTAAGAATGCAAGGTCCAAGAAAAAGAAAATCTAGTACATACTTAAGGAAAGTTGGCATAGATTAAAATATGCACTGAAGCAGTTGAACAAAATATTTGACAAATTCATGATGAAGAACTATTACACTAGGTGTCAAACGGACCACTATTATAAGTAATCAATAACAAAGGAGTTCACGATGAAAGATCTTATTAGATAAGACAAATAAATTCATGGGATGAAGATCTATATGCATAGAAAAGAAGATTCTATAAAATTTTAACATGAGCACATCAAAATCTATATGCACACTATTGAGGAGTCATTTATACCTTTCAAAAGAGTAATAATCAAATACTTATGCACAATAAAAGCATATAAACAATACTCTATATGCTTCAGCAATAGAAACCTTATATTTCATGATATGTATGTAGTCATACATTGCACATTCAGTGGGAGTAGTTAATAAGTTCATGAGCAACTTAGAGAAGCTGCATTAGGAAGTTGTGAAGTGGATTTTTAGATACATAATAAAAGGTACAAATAAAGTTTATTTCTTTGGTAGATCTAAAGGAGAGCTAACATGGTTCATATGCTTTGATTTAGCAGGGGGCATGGATAATAAAAGAAGCACAACTTGGTACATCATCATAATAGGAGGCACTCTCTGCTACATAAGTTAATAATGGTATTATCATAGAAGCGAGACAAAAAATTATGTAGTTGCAAAGCTTTACAATAGAGCCAGGTAATGGAATAACAAGTTGCATAATAATAGTCAATGTATAATCCACATAATAATAAAATATCACTTTTCATGTCAGGATTATTTATATACAACCAAGGTATCATTTCATTTGCTCATTTCTAGAAGATGATAGTTATTGATACAAAATATTCGCACTTCTCATAATATCACATACATGCTGACAAAGACAATAATAGTGAACAATCTAAGGATATACTTAACTTGAGTTGGCCTTGGTACCTAAACATAAGGTGGGGTTGAGCTACATGCCATGTCAATGTGAAGATATCATTGTCAAGAAGAAGGAAAGAAGAACCCACTTTGACACATAGTAGGATATTGTTATGTTCTTGGTGGAGCATTGAGTACTACCAATATGCAAACCTAGGCAAAACTCGCCCAAACATGGCACAAGGGGTGCCCAGGCATGCATGTACAATTGCGATGCTAAATTGCACAAAAGGTGATGCTTTAGTGTGCCCATACGTGGGCTGCTCGAGATTACATTGAGTTCCAAGACTACAAGTACACCCATATGCAAAGAATCACTAGTGTACCCATGCATTAAGAATAACTAGTACTCTTAGGTGCAAAGAATCACTGGTGTGCCCATATGTTGTCTTGTCACCAGCACTCGAGCACTAACAAGTTAAGCAAATGGCTCGCACTAGGATCAATTAAACATGCTCCCAATAATGCATGGATGGACAAGAATGATGCGGGGAATCTCAAACGATGCACACATTTAAGGCGCAATCGACATACCGCACTCATGATGATTACCTCAAGTGTGCATGCAATTTAACCAAAGACAAATTTAACAGTTAAAAAACTCATTACTCAAGGAAAGGCAAAGGCAGACATGTCTAAAAGACACAAGGCAAGACATGTCGTTTTAGAGCTATGTTAGTTTTATTTTGCTCTGTTGAGTTTTAGATTTTTCAAAGAGTATTGCTACACTTACACATTAGTATATACCAATATATATAGATGTTATGTCAATTTAATATGTAAGTAAATATTATTTGAATATATTTTTTTATGAGGTTAATATACAAAAATAAAAAAAAATAAAAATTTTTTAATCTTTCAAATAAAAAAGTAATAACTAAAATTTCTAACAACATCTGCAAACCGGTTCTGTATAATAAATTAAAACGGTTTATTGTATTTTTCTTAACGCATTTTTCAAAATTTCTTCATGAGAAGACAAAATAATTTGAATTTATTACCATAAAGTTTAAAATAGATCTTCATTATTTCAAATAAATTTTTTTATGATTTGCTTATTTATGAGTTGGAAAATGCTCTAAGAAAATAATCAAGATGGACTTTTTTTTTTCTCCTTGCAATATATTATACCAATTGAGTATTTGCTATTTTTTAAGAGTATTAATATACTTACGCACTAATATATATACACTAATATATATGTAAGTAAATTATTGATTGAATACATTTTTTTTTGTAAAGCTTATATGTAAAAATTAAAAAAAAAAGAAACTATTAGTCCTGAATACTTGTTAGTGTATATTCTTAAGTATACATAGCATTTTTATTTTTTTTTATTTTTATGATTTTGAGAGAACTCTTAAATATATATGTGTTATTAAAATTAATTTATATTGTTTTAATAAAAGTCAACAATTTTGGACAATTAAAATACTGGCTGAGCTTTGCATTTGGTGACTATAAAGTGCTAACTCCAACTCTTCAAATGCACACAAAAATTCAGTTCGTTAGATAACTAGAAATTAGGAGGAGGAATTCCCTAAGCTTTTCTACGCAGGCAGAGGATGGCCGCCCGTCCCGAGTTGCGGCAAAAAGCACCCCAAGTGCTTCTTATACTGGCAGCATGCCTTGTTGCTACACTTGCAGAAGCAGATTCCGGATCATATTCTTCTTACCAAACACCCTATAATTATATTTCCTCTCCGCCTCCTCCCTATTACTACAACTCACCGTCCTCGCCTCCACCATACTACTATAAATCTCCCCCTCCTTATTACTATTATTACTCCCCACCTCCATCATACTACTATAACTCTTCCCCTCCTAATTACTATTATAACTCCCCGCCTTCATCGTACTATTATAAATCTCCCCCTCCTAATTCCTATTATAACTCCCCGCCTTCACCTTACTACTATAAATCTACCCGTCCTTATTACTATTATAACTCTCCCCCTCCTCCATCACCATCCCCGCCTCCTCCGTACTATTATAATTCACCTCCTCCGCCATATTATTACAATTCTCCGCCTCCTCCGCCCTATTACTATCAGTCTCCGCCTCCACCATCACCATCTCCTCCTCCGCCATATTACTACAATTCTCCACCTCCTCCATCGCCTTCACCTCCTCCACCTTATTATTACAATTCTCCGCCGCCTCCATCCCCATCTCCTCCGCCTCCATACTACTACAACTCACCACCACCACCTTCACCCTCTCCACCACCTCCCTATGGATACTACAGCTCTCCTCCTCCACCCTATTATAAAAAATAAGCAACTCTCCCATCAATACTATTATGATTGACCATCATCCTGGTTCAATTCCTTATGTTGTTTAAGTCAAATCCTCTAGTAGTTACGAAATAATGGAATATGACTCTCTAGATATCATTTCTACTTTGTGAAAGTCAATAGTTTATTTAAGTGTTTTAGCTTTTTTTCTCTCCTTGTATGTACTACTCTCATCAATAGTAAAAGTGAATAAACTTGTGTGTTTTAATGATAGATTATGTATATTTTACTTGGTCTGATTATTTTATTTTATTAGTGTTTCATTAATATGCTTTCAAGTTGATATTTAGTATGAAATAAAGATAGTGGGTAGAAAACTTGAAGGCTTGACATAAATTTTTTGGGATAATCTGTTTGTTAGTTTTTTCTTAACCTTAAGCAAAATATATTTAAATAAAAAAGGAAAAAGAAATAAAGAGCAAAATATTAGACAAATAGTTTCTTAGTATTAGTAATTCGGTGATAATACAAAATCAGCCTTTTGGGCGAAGGACACAGAGGTGTTGGTTGTGCAATCACTAAATCTATTTATGTAAAATTTAAGCATTCGAGTCCACTACTCAACTACTCTCTTGATGAGAATTCAAAGCTTAGTCTAAATTCTCACATTGCGAATGTTGTCATAGTTGATGAAAAGAAGATGTTCTGAACCAAGAATATTATGTAAAACTCTATAGCTAAATAGTGCTCGCCATTAGGGAGAGGCCAATCACAAATAATAACTCCAAGACTCCATTCCTTTGAATAGTAGGCACCTTTGCATCGACCTTGATCCTAGCAGCCCATACTGAAGAGAAAGCCAAGGTGTGAAGTTTCAAAATATGGTTATGATCTTAGCCATGGCTAAATTTTTAGTGTAGCCATGCTTTCCACCTTTTTGGCCCATTTATAACTATTGCAAGACTTCATATTTGTGGAAGACTACTCAACGTAGAATATGGTTGGTAGTATCCCTCAAGATGGATCTTAGAGGCTCTGCTCACAAGGATCAAATGCCACTGGGGAGCTCCTAGAATATTAGTTGAGCTAAATCTGAGAATAAAGTCATCTTTATCTTCAACACGCCAATATCTCCAAACACGCAATGTTCTCCAATCTTTGTCATAATAAAAACATACATAATGAATGCAATTTCGAGTGCCCCTTATGAAAGAAAGGTTCAACTTATCCAAATTGATCTGAACCACTATTAAATCAATTTGCATTTTAATTGTTGAGTTTTAGGAAACCAGAGCGATGCTATCCTCAGTGTAGGGTGAATTGGATTCTGTTAACATTTGAAGATTTAAAATCAAAATTTATGGACAAGGAGAGAGAGATTTGGCATATCCTTAAGATATTCATATATCAAATAAGAAAATAATATAGAAGTGCACACAAAAAAAATATGCACAAGAATTTAAAGTGATAAAGATTAACTTAAGATTCTTTATTCAGACTTTGATGATCATCTCCTTCAAGTATCAAGCCTGTGAATGATCATCTCCAGTGGTTCATTATTTTGAACTTATTAATGATTGCTGAAGCGAGGCTATTGGAGATTGCAGCAAGAAAGTGAGGGTGAGGACTTATGACTAAGAAGCCCATGACTTTTCACTGGAAAACAAAAGGTGTGAAGTAAACCGATTTTTTAATCTGAAAATGAACGGTTTCTAGGCCAAGCTTGAACTTGTCTCTTTTGGCTAGCCAAAGCTCGTTCACCCCCTTTCTATCTTTGTTTCCAGTTCTGGGTCACTCGTTTTATAGAATACGAACACGTATTTACCTAAAACTAAAAAGGTTAGCATCTGTCGCACACTCCTTCCGCTCTATCGCTCTTTCCGTTGGTCAATGGATTAGGCTCATAGATATGGACCTGCCACTAGGGTTCTATGGATGGCTATGAGCCAAAACAAACGTTGAGGGCGGTTTCAAAAATGCTTCCGTTTCCGTGGCTAAGAGTATTGTAAGAAATCTGGAACTACTGACCACCAGATCTTATCCCACCAGCCTATAATATAAGTTTCAGGCAATATATCTCTTTCTTCATCGCTTTCTTTGTCGCAATAAAAGAGCGGCGATGGGTTTTTGGAAAGAGGGAGCCGTGCAGTAGTACGGAGTGGAAACCCAGATAGCGTGAGAAAGGTTCCTGATCTCAAAGAATCACGAATGGTAATAGACCTTTCGATGCCTAGAAAGGAGTGATCAACAAATGCGCTAAGACTTTAGGTCACGGAACCACTGCTCAGCACGAGGCTCTTGGAGACGCAACGAGCGGAAACTTTCACGAATGATCAATTGGATCGCCCTGGACCTTGTGGATTTAAAACTTGGGTTTAGGGGAAGAAGAATGCTACTATACTAAATCAAAATAAGGGGCTTCGCTCTTGTAGTGTTGTTGCTAGAAGTTTCACTCTCTCTGTTGTGCTGTCGCTATTGGTTTCAGGTCAGTCTCTTGCCTTTCCTCCCAAATGCAAGTAAGGTTCATGAATCCAACCATCTTGCAGTGTTTTAGGGCATTGAAAATGGGGTGCTTTTCCGGGTAATAAGGGGCAGCGAAGCGAGGGGTTGGGGAGTTAAAAAAGCTCTTGGGTCTTCTCTGTACCACTCACAGGTGCATCATAGATAATGCGGATTAATCAATACATAGCCACTCCACACTTTTACATAGTCAACTCACTCATTCACTCACTCTAGTAACACGTCTAGCCATTAATGGTTCTATTTCAGGAAATTGGAGTTTCTCTCATCCCTCGGTTCATTATTCATTCCAGCGAGCAAGCATAAAGGTGATAAACCTATTGGATGTAATCCTGCTATAATAGGCTATTAAAAGCCTAGTTTCCTATGGCGAATATTAGTGAACAAAACTGTAAAATACTAAAATTTCATTCTCAATTATTTATTAATATTTAAATAATTTTGACCTCAAATTGAAAATCTGACTTCGCCATTGCGTTCACCACCCCCAAATTAGTTAGGGGTGAAGTTTTGAACGCATTTGGAAGTCGTAAAGTTTTAGACGAATATTTTAATATTATTTAAATACCTGAAAATTCGAGTAATTAAATACTCGTCGTATGAAAAATCCGAGTGCGCCATTGTGTTCAGAAGTCCTCAATTAGCTAGGATTGATTTTTATTTTTTTTTTAAAAAAAATTTGAAAAATATATATTAAGATTGAGTTTAAATAATTAAATTGATAAATTAAATAATTATATAATTAATTATTAATTAAGCGCGCCGTTTACTTAAAGTTTGATGCCATCCGTTGTTTGCGTTAAGATTGACGGTTAGATCTCGACCGTCCGATCAAAGATCGACGGTCACTCCATCATCTTCTTCCTCTATATTCCGCGTGTCGAGCAAAGAGCGCACGCGGCACGCAGAAAACCCTCCCACGCGTAACCTCCCACCGTCGAAGAAGCAAGATAAAGGTTTGTATCACTTATCTAAGGAATTTTTTCATAAAGAAGAAGCTTCACTAGTAAAGCTCCTCATCCTGGAACAAGCTCTCTAACCTTAAGTCGATGGAACCCTAAACCTTAAAACCACTCAATTAAGGTATGAACCTCCCCTACAAGCTTGTATCCTTCATCTCAATTTCGTAAGCAAGAAATGTTATATCAATTATGTGAATCAAATTTCAAATTGAAATTGAATGTCATGATCTAAAAATATGTCTATTGCACCTGCCTTGGATTTTATTTTTGAAATTATCAAATCAATCTAGGTTTACTTACGCATTAAATTATTGCAATGTTTCAATTCGATATCAATTTTATGCGACACCTCGATCGACTGCAGGCCAATCATCCTAACCCTAGAAATTTTAGGGCTAATGATAGTTAGCTACTCCGGTCATCTTCATTTGAAACTTTGCCATTAGCAAATAAATATCGTCACGCCTTATCCATCTGCGTACGAGTTGAGTCCTGCAATCGCCGGAATGGCCCAGTGTTTCATGCCCTAGATGGATTCTCCGATCCTCCTTTCGCTCAAAAATCGGGGATGATCCACAGTAACTGGACCGGTCCAGGCCAGACCGGTCCCGTCCTGAACCACGGCTTAACGGGCCGGGTTTAATTTTTCTGCAGCCACGTGTCCATACCAGGATGCTCCACATGGCATCCAGGTCGACGGCTGCTAAGACAGTAAGTGGGTCCCGCCGTCAGTCCTCGTCCACTAACGCAGTGACACGTGTCCGACAGAGACCAGCCGTCTCATCTGTCGGCTAGCATGGGTCCCACCTTCTGCATAAAATAAATATTAATATTAATAATAATATATATATATATATATATATATATATAAATATATCTAAAATCTTATATATTAAATAAAACTAAAAACTATATAATAAAATACAGAAAATATAATATAAATATTAGATTTAATAATAACATTTTATTAAATGTAATTAAACAGCGAAAAATTCTATAAATAAATTAATTAATTAATTAATAGAAAATTAAGAATAATTAATAAACAAATTTTATTAAATAAAAATAATATATTTAATTAATTTAACTTCTTATAATACTATATATGTACAAATAAAATAAAATAAAAATAGTAAAATCAGAATTAAATCAGAAAATTTATAATTAATAAATTAAAAATAAATCAAACATAATGAATAATTAAATAAAAACATTAATATAAAATATAATTAACATTTTATTAATAAATAATAAATTAGGAAAATATAATAAATAATAAAATAATAAGATAAATCAAATCAGATAATAATAAAGTATATTTTAATAATAACAGAAAATAAATATTTCTAAATTAATTAGAACAAATTAACTAAACTAAATATTAATAAATACATTTAATTAAATAAAATCATAAAACTTTAAAAATCCATAACTCCTAAAATACTTAACCAAATTATACAAATTAATATATATTAAATTAACCAGAAAAATGTAAGGAAGTTAATGATGCCAATAATTTCACTATAGGATCAATATTTCATTTAATGATATTTTTAGGATATTAAATTAATTAGGAAGTATTGCAAATATTCAAAATGATTATAATTTTATATCCCTTATCCAAACATATCAATTATGGGTCTTAAAATACTCAAAAAAATATAAGGAATATTTTAAAAGTATTAATTTTACTGTTTGAATTAAAATTAACTAATCACAATTAGGACCTAACCCTAATTAAGTCATTAAATCTAGAAACTTCAAATAGCCATAAGTTAGCTAATTTAACTCCAAATTAAATAATCCAAATATCCATTTAGATCAGAAGAACCTAAATTTTTGTAAACTATAAAAATATTTAGGATCCAATGATTAGATCTCCTAATTAACCCTAATCATTCTAAAACTTGATTAGTGAATATTAGCAAATATAATAATCCAAATTAAGTGATTTCAATTTTAAATGACTCATAATGTGAATTAGAACCTAAATGTATAATTAGTTTATTAATTTTATGACTAAATTCACTAATCACTCACTAATCATAATAAACCCTAATTATTAATCCTAGAAATTAGATTAACTATAACTTAGCCAATTCGTATCAGAATTGAATAATTTCAGGCTCTATAAAAACCTTAAGACATAATCTATAATAAACTAACATAAATTTTATATTTCACTAAGAGTAAAATTACTAAAATGCCCTTATAAGGTCAAATTCCCAATTTGACCTTATAAGGCATAAATAATTATATAACTTAATAAAAATAAATTCAAATAAATCAAAATAATCATTTTATAAGCCTAATACTACAAATAACAATAAAAACATTAAATTAATAAATTTCATTATTTTGGCAGATCGAAGAAATTGAATGGATTGATTTTTAAATCAAAACAAGTCAGGTACGCAAATTTACTTATAAGTCTTATTTCAGTATTCTTATTTGAGCCATTTTCCATTTGAGTATTACTTGCACTGCTTACCGTATTTTAATCTGCAAAAGAATTATATCAAAAAGTATGTAACAAAAAGAATTTATATATATTTTGTGGTGTTTATCTTTGGAGGGTGGAATGCAAAACTGAAATCTGTACAGATTGGGCTAGCTAGCAAGTCCCTAGGAGTTATATGGAGGGATTTAGCCTCTTGTAAGAAATAGGCAAATCCAGAGGAAAGACACATCATCAGTTCCTAAATTGAGTAAGCTACCGACGGGTGGCGAGAAAGCTTCCTACAGATTTATACCTATGGTTTACCCATTTGGGCTTAGGGGTCTCCGGACTCGACTTATTGTTACATATGCTTATGATAAAATTTATTTCTTATATGTTAATTTTCACAACTATTTTGCAGGGCATAAATTGAATTTAGCAATTGCTTTAATTACATAATTTCAATCATTTTCATATATGATTCATACCTATTATAGGATGCTAGATTTATTCTTATAAGAATAATTTGTGTACTCCTACCTGACTGGTAAACTGAATTTTTCAGGTTTTGATAATTAAAAAGACTTAGAAGATCTGCCAAATTTAAAAAGAAGAAGAAGCAGAAGAATGTAAATATTTTATTTCTTATTCTGTAAAAATTCAAACTGTTGTAACTTTTCAAATATATTTTGGCTCTATGTATAAAAAAGGACTGTGAATTTTATTATTTTATATTATTATGTCCTTAAATTATAAAAATATTTATATTTTCAAATTGAGATGAATTGTTGTTTAAAGACTCTCGAACTTCGATCCCCGATCGCCACAAAAACATTCGACTAGCGTCTCACAAAGAATCTTTGATTCGACTAGCGTCTCTTCATATCTGCTTTGCAGCCTATCGTCTACCGCTACGCAGCCTCTTTTTTGGCCAATATCCTCCTTTCGTAGCCTTCTTTACTCACAAGCAGGATCCAAACACCTGGTCAAGCAGCATGAGAAAGGTATAAGCAATTACTTGACCGGTCAAGCTTTGTTTGTGCCCGCTACTTCAGGTTTACTTGCCTTGGTAAAGTCTGATATTCTATAAAAGACATTCTCCCATATCAGGTCAGCTAAGTGAGTCATTTCTTGCTCGTCTTCTCCCTATCCCTAAGGGGAACCAGCATTTGGAGGTGCATTTGAGTAACTACTAAACAGTTTTAATTTACTCATAATTACACATATCAATAGATTTTTTATTAGGGAAGTGGAACTTCTGATTCTCTTTTTATACCAACTGTCACTCTTGAATTATTAACTATCTGATTTGCTGCGCAACCTTTACTTTCAAATTCATATTGAATTGACTTTCAGCAAAGCCCTTTACTTACATTACTCCCTCTAATTGATACATCCTCTTCTCTTAATAATGTATTTCATTGAAATTCATGAACAAACACTAGAACTCAGTATAGTCAGAGTAATAAGAGTAGTCCTACCTTCTAAAATTGGTTTACCCCCTCCCTCCCTTTCTTGGAATTGGAGTACGGGCTTGCCTGGATGCAAGGACAAGGAAGTGGATCCTTCACACTTGCCCCTGGTGGAGACTATAGCTTCACTAGCGAACCGTACCCAATCTTCTTCATTCAAGCAAGGAAGCGAAGCGTAAGATCAAGCTCCTTTCAATCACCCCTACTTCGTTCGCCGAAAAACATAGAATAGAAAAGAAGGCCACGTCAGCGGAAGAATATCGGCTCACGCACCTACCAGAGGACGCGAAGCGTAATCGTTTGAGAGCTGAGGCCAGGCCAGGCCGATCGGATAAGAAGTTGTAAGTTGCTCGGCTAAAAGGGACAACGAAGCGGGGGATCCGACAAAAGTAAAGAGCAAGAGGTCGTTCGAAGGCTTCGGTCGGATACTTCTTCGGAGGCGGAGAAAAGAAAGTCCTCCAGCGCATCGCGTATCGACATCTGACAGATGGGTTTGAGAGTAGGGTAGGGGTGGGGTTTCTTTTTTCTACTAAATCGCCGCTAGGGTTTCTTCCATTCAGAAAGAAGATAGATACGATATCTCAGTGAATTCTAGAATTCTAGTTCTATCTATCTTATATCTAGAATCTAGTATATAGGAAATAGAATTGAAGAGACTCGTACTCGTAGATAGATAGAGTCTTGAAGACTCTCATATGAGATGAGAAGACGTATATTCAAATCTGCTTCGCAGCCTCGTTTCCTATCCCTTATGTTCTTGATCAATATGACTACCATAATGACTACCATAATTGATTGGTACGAGCAATACAAGACCAAGAGACATTCGATCCGCTCCACCTCCAATGATATGTGTGAAGGATAGTTGAATGAAACCAGAAAGAGTGGCAATTAGGCTCTATATCTTTCTACATCTATTAGATGAGAAGGCTACGAAAGAGTGAATTCCTTGAACGTCAAGATGTGAGCCTACCTAAGAAAGAGAAAGATTGAGCTAGTCGAATGACAGTTCCGAAGTAGTTCTTTCTTTCGCTGCGTGGCCTCCCACCTGATTTACTTCTTGAGTGAGTCCCGGGATTTCCCTTGCCTTGGATGGATGCGAGGAAGCCCAAATTATCGAAGCTCTATCTATAATAGGTTCCTATGAAAGATCTTTTACTGTGTAGAAACTGCATGCAAATGTCTGTATTGTAAAAGGGACATATTCTCCCACCTACATTCGACTAACGTCTCATATATCCTTCGCACCTTCGTAGCCTTCTTTATTGGAAGTAGAGCTTTTCAGTAGAATAAGAATATAAGGAAGCTATCCTATTGACTTCTTTCAATGTCAAATCCCCACTCGATATAAATGAACGAGAACTATTCACTTCATTAACATGAAATCACTAAGAGCTAGAGGGAGGGATAATCGGTATTGAGCGAAATATCTAGACTCCTAAAAGCAGGCGTGATAACTATCCTAACTTTCCTTATTGTAAAAGGGGCAGGGTCAAGATAAGCTTTCCTAACAGGAAGGGTGAAGTAGGGGTAAAAGATCTGAACTGGTGCGCTCCTTCGTCGCTCCCTTAGTTCGTTACTTTGATCTGTTTCCCCCAGTAGTTTCCCATTCTGTCGAACCCCTGAGACTTTTTTAGCAAAGCTGGCGGGCTCTCCTAAGGCATGGTTTTTGGGCAAGAAAAGCCGCCCTTTTTCTACCTGCGACCCCCAGTTCCCAGGCCTAACCCCACCTGCTTTTATCTATAAAAAAAAAGATCTTTATCTTTTTCGAGCATAGTCAGTATATAACTCTCTCATGCATCCTAAGGTCAGCTGTGTACTAACTGTGTACTAAGAAACCTCTTTTCTTGGCTTCACATACTCCCCCTCTTTTGAAAGCTGGTTCGAACAGGTCATCTGAAGGCTGGCTCGGCCGTAAGGAGACAGACAAACCCGCCAAGCTAAGGGGGCAGCGAAGCGGGGCAGGGGGCTCTAATATGTTATGTTCGACTAATCAATTTTACCAGTCGAATGAGTTTTCATTCAAAAGAAAAAGATCGTCCTATTGGAGAGCCATGTCACCTTGTTCAATGAAGCGATCGATCTTCGCACTTTTGAATGCCATACCGTTCTCAGATTTTCAATTGATGTAACGAGGTAATCTGATATCGTGATCTATTAAGAACTTCAGTACATTTTTAAGCGCTTCCTCTGCCCATTTGGAAAAAGAGTAAGTAGCGGCGAGAAGAAACCGATGTCCCAAAGATGATGGAGGTGGACCAAGAACATCAGTTCCCCAACTTGAAAATGTGGCCATGATGCTACTCTACTGTAGGATGTAGTAGTGGATTTGGAGGTCTATGGAGGACCTCCATGAATCTGACACTGGTGAAATTTCTTCGCATGCTAAATGCAATCTATAACCATGCTTGGCCAATACAATAGGCTGCGAAGCAGATGCGTTTTCTTTTCTTTTGAATCTGGCCCAGACTGGTGTGCACCACATAACCCTTAATGTCTTTCTGCCATAACCGTCTTAGCTTCATCTGGGCCAAGGCATCGCAGCCACATGCCATATTTGGTTGGTCGAAAGACCGTAGGTCTAGTGTATCATTCATTCAGGCATATTGCGGTATCCTTCTTATATTTGTGAAGCTATCGACTTATCCTTACCGCCCCGTGGGCTTCCTTCCTTGAACTTGGTGAGAAATGGCTCCCTCCTGTCATCTTCTTCTGCTTCGCAGCTTTCGTGTCCTGGACCTCTTGAGCTTCTTTTGATTTCTGGGATTCGGTATCAAAATTTGACGATTTGGGACAGTGACTCAGATTTTATCTGATTTAGGATCTGCCATCTCCTTAGCTAGCTTAGCTAATATCGGCTTTGCCATTCTTCCCACGTGTAATCCTTGTCAGAGTGACATCTGGTATTTTTGCTTCAATGCATTTTCCTGAAGGACCAACTTTTTCATTTTGAAGTGGCCTGCTATCCTTTTTGAGTATCAATTGAGAATCGCAATATACGTGGAGTGAAATGAAATGCCGATTGCGAGCTCAAGACTTGCTATCAAAGCCGGAAAGAGCCACCTTGACAGTGAGATTCTCGTCCATATGAGGATTCGAAGCATAAAGAGCTTTGAGGTTCGGAAAGAGCCACCTTGACAGTGAGATTCTCGTCCATATGAGGATTCGAAGCATAAAGAGCTTTGAGGTTTTATGCTACGAAGCAAAGAATCTTCTTTTATATTAGATTAGTACCATGTCAGATGACGAGGAAGGCTTCGCTGAAGTTGAAGCGCAGCTCCATCAAAATCAAATTACCAGGTCCCTTTCTTTACTGTACAGACTAATGTTTGTTCATCTGTCATCATTCAGCGGAGAATCTGCCGGCAAAGGATGAGCAGCTAAGAAGTCAGCTAGTGCTTGTCCTTTTCTTGCTTCTATGGCACGTACGTTATGCAAAATTGTGACAATAACCCACTTAGCCAGCCGACCTGTTTCATGCAGGCCTTGTAGAAACTTGAGATTAGATCAGCATTCTCTTTCTCTTATGCGCCAGCATATAATGGCGAAGCTTCTGCGTTGCAAAAACCAGAGCCAAACATTGTTTCTCGATGAGGATGCGAAGCATATATCTGCACCAATCTTTGACTGATGTAGTAAAGGGCATTTTTTAACCTTCCTCGTTGTTTTGCTCAAGCAGCGCCCCTCTAGATTCTTCTAGGGCAGCTTTGCTGTGTATAATGTATAAGAAGAAGAAGATCGGAGGTTTCCCGGTCCCAGCGTTGGTTGGAGGATGTAGCAGATACTGCTTGCTTTATGCTATCAAAAGCGTTGGTCGCACGCATTGTCCGTCCAAAAAAGACTTTGATTTAAGAGCTTGTAAAAGGTTTGACATCTTCCCGAGAGATTTTATCTTCAGATTTCACTTTAGGATTCTTTCAAAGAAAATCCTGAGGTTGGTCGTTACTTTTTCTTCACCACCAAAGAACTTCATTTTTATGTATGAGGTCATCTTCGATTCAAATTAAAGTCATCGCTCGTTGATAGGTGGCTTAGGCATTTACGACATCACCTTGTAACAATACAAATTTGTTCGAAAGGACGTATGTTTTTCGTCCTCATCTTCAGCTGCCAACTTTCTTTGGTGCCTACGACCCTAACGATCCATCCATAAATTAGAACATTGAAAGGTTTGATGCACTAGAAACCATGAGTTCTGGGTTCGGTAATGGGAAATCATCTTTTGGGTATGCTATATTCAAATATCTGAAGTCGATGCAGACATGGATTTTTCCGTTCTTCTTCCTCACAGGGACAATGTTTGCAATCTTTCCTCCACTTCAATGAGCTTCTTGGTTTCTGCGATGACCTTTTCTTCTCCATTAGCCTGATCCGCCTCATCCGTCTTGACGGCTGCTTTACTTATGTTATGGATTGATGGATAGTTTATGAACGTCCACTTCTGTAGATAGTCCTAGCATTGAAGTCTAGTCCGGGCAAAGCAATCTCTGAACTAATAATTTTGATCTTCAATTCTTTTAATAAGCCTTTGAAGTGAAGGTGGGAGGAGTGTGCTTCTTAAAGTCGGTCTCAGCTCTTCTCTTCTTAAGTGCCCATATTCATTTCTTGGAGATCCGTGGCAGTGGCACCGTCTTCAAGTTTTTTCTTCACATCTAATAGAAGCTCCTCAAAGTCTTCCTCACTGACAGATGACGCCTACGTTCATTATTGTATTTGAAGTTGAACATCAAAAACTACTCTTTGGATGAGCGGTAGACTGATCAGAACCAAGGCCCCAAGTGGTTCACTGGTTAGCCGTTTGAGCGTTGTCTCCACTCCATAGCTTCCTAAAGAGCTCGTCTTTTACTTTGCCACAGGGGGATATGCTTTTCAAGCATCCTCTTTAAAGTCTGTTCAAAGTACCTTGGAATTGCCAACGGGATTTCTTCATCATCCACATCATTTTCCCATTCTGCTCTGTATCTTACTTCTTTCCAATAGCCTTGCGGTCAAAGGTCTTTCACTTATGGTGCTTCGCGAATCAGTTAATGCCTTGACATGAGATGGGGGCACCGGTGTAATGTAATCTCCATCTCCCTTTAGGAGGTCCGAGAATCCAGAAATCGAGGCCTTGCTCTTCTTCTTATTTCATAATTCAAGGCTGGGCGAGCCCGTCTTTATCCTCAACAGCTGAAACGCCCTTAGGCTGGAATTGACTCGTCCTCATCTTCAGTATCACTTCCAGACTTCTTGATTTTGGGTTATGGATTGCCTTTCTTTGGCGTTTATCTTGGCTTGGAATTGGATCCTGTTTGCACGCTGAGCGGTCCTTAGCTTAGTATCAGCTTTCGGCTCTTTACTAACGTAGTGCTTTGCATCATCGTCTAATTTGACTTCGTCAATGGCGAACGGCTATGTGTCACCATCGATCCGGTGTTCCTCCCCATTTATGTTATGCTATATTTAAGACATTGATGAAGGAAGGGTGGATGGAATCATGCCATACTCATGCAACCATGGCCTTACCAGCCGCGCCTTAAACGATGTATCTGAGTAAATGATTGACTCTGTAGAAACAAAAATAAGAAATGGTAGGATGATAGAGCCCAGCGTATGCTTCCTCATTGAAGCCATGTAGGTATACTTTTTCTTTTTCAAGATACAGGAATACATATAAGCTCATCCACCTCAATGTATTTATGCTCATCAGATTGACTAAGGAGCCAGGATATCAATTCAGATCTGGTTTCATTTCATTGTAGAACATTGCTATGAGCAGTGAAGTAGAGCGCTCCGTTATGCTCGGTCGTCCCAAGTCAAAGATCGTCTTTATCAAACGTGACACTCGACGAACTTTGAGCATAATAGTAAAGAGAAAGAGTCTCCTTCAAATTCTTTTTGGCAAAGAAAGCCTCACCTCAGACTTATCAGGCTCCTGCAATGCTTTTATTCAGGTCTTTAGACATTATAAGAGCGTCATAAAGACTGAGCAATGCAAATGCATGAAGCTTGCTAAAATGGGAGAGGAGTTCTAGTCCACAACCACTTTGGGGGCCTTCAAAATTTTATTGGGCAATTGAGGGAAGGCTCCGACAAAGGAGGAGGAGATGAGACTAACGTCGAATAGCTTAAGCAACTGGGTGTAATATATTAAGAACTCCTCGAGTCTCTACCATTTACTTTCTATCGCGCCTTTCTTAAAAAGAAACCACTATTACTATTGTGAGGAGCATCTTCTTTGAGCTGGCTAGTGCAATGCGAATGTGTGAGATTTGTCGCGTTAGATCGTCTGGCACTTTTAAACTAAGGCTCTTTTTCATTCACGTCCAGGTTTCCTTACGCATAAAGGACTTCCTTGGTGAAAGCTGAGTTAGATTTTCCAGCATCTTGGACCAAAGAGAGTACCGCGTACTCTGATTTTTAGATCGAAGAGTATTAAGGGATTGGTCTAGTAAACACTCAAAAGCAAAATCAAAGAGTGTGTTTGTGAAGATACCTCTCGTCTCAGTAGATATGAAAGATAAAGATATGGATATGTCAGTTCAAAAGGTTTGTTTCTCTTCTTCTTTATTAGTGAGATGAGTGAGATTCCTAACCAACACATCTCCTTGATCAATTTGAAATGGGAGAAGCGAATCAAAGTGCAGTTCAAGCTACTTCAAATTCAAAGAAGGTTCAAGGACGTGGAGTGACCATTGAGTGCCGTTAGCGTAGCAAAAGAGAATGAATCTGCTTCGCAGCGGGCAAGAAAGTCAGATGTCCACGCAGGGAGGGCAGAGAGGCACATTGTGTTCTTTTTGTTTAGGCTCCGCATGAGGCTCAAGGAGTCAATAGAAAGGTCGACCCAGGGCACGAGAGCGATTTCGAACTGGTCAAAAAGTAGTTGTAGTTCTTATCTGACTGAATCTATATTATATAGCCTTTCGAGCAGCGCTAGACCTTACGCTGGAAACCTTGCGATGGCTGGCTCTTTTATTTCTATTGGTTCTCTACGAATAGGCGCTCCACTATACTGGGTACTTTACTCTTCTCTTGTTGGAGGTAACCTAGTAAAAGTTTAATAGTAGCTAAGTGGCGCCAATAACTCTTACTAATAAGAAGACCAGTACTAGCAATTAGACTACCAAAATTAAATGACTTTGACTTTTAGGGTTGAGTTTTTAGAATCTAGTATTTAGACAAAACTACCAATGCCTAAGAAAATCTAGGTCTTGAGCGTTTCACGTTTGCCCTAAACTAATTGAGGCGCTCCTCCAACCGCTCTGTTCCCTAACGTAGTTAAATTATAATATAAAAGAAACCTTGTAATCTTTTCTGCTACGCAGCCTGAACTACGCAAACGCTAAACGATAAGAAAATCCTAACTACGTGACTCCCGCTCGATACTCTTTTGTTTTGCCCTAGCCTTTTGGAGGGACAACTAATATTCTACCTCTCCTGACCACACACCGGTAGGTTGTTTGTAGAAGGATATTTTGATACATTAGTCGAAGGCCACCCGGAGGGATCTAAAAGAGTGAGTCACGCCAGTGACGAAGGAAGGGAATTAAAAAGGTTGAGACTGAAAACGAAACTAAGATACCTATTACTATTAAAAGGAAGAGGTGGAATGCTAGGCTATTCCTGGTGAACTTCTTCAATACGAAATGGTAGACATAGAAGAAAGAATTAGCTATGAACTCATCTACTACACTGGGTATATGGGAACTAGGACTTCAATTAGATATGGGCTTTCGAGCCTGGAAAATACCCATCTTTTTAACAAGAAAAGCAGTCTATCACTTCCTCTTCTACTTTTTACTCCCGATTTCTGATTTTGCGGATCTTACCCTTAGCTTTTTACCTAACCTAATTCATTTCTTAGAAAGAAGGGCTTTTAGGCCCGCTAGCTAGGTTTTTATTATATTCAAAGGTGGTTTACAGTTAGGGGGTTCGCACGAGGGATCTTACTAAAGGAAACGGGACAGATAAGAGATCTTTGGCTTAATCGGGGCTGCTGCGGCTTCTTATGAGATATCCCATCGAGCAAGAGAAATGGGTGCATAGGAAAGCAAAGCAAGAACCCCGAAAGATACGCTGCTACTGAGCGCTGCCCTGGGAACAGGATTGGGAAAGGCTCTAACAAGACCTATTGCTTCCATCAAGCGAAGCACTATACTCACTATACAGGTTTTGCAATAAAGGAACTTCAGTCAAAGACAGAGAAAAAGGTAGTGACGAGTGCTGCTATTGCTCATGCGGTTTTTCTTATTATTAAATCCCGATTTCTACTTGAAAGACGAGTGGGAGCTTGCGTCGGAGAAGGAACTCCAAGTCGGGCTGGCATCTCTCTCTTTCCTCCTACTGTATGGTTCTAGAAAGAAAGGACGGATAATCACTAATTAGCTGAGATTCTTTGCTTTGGTAGCTAGAGGTAACTACGGGTCTTTCGGTTTCAAGGACTTTCTCCTGAGTCATGTAGCTCCTTGCCTTTCGCTTTAGAGCAAGAAAGACTGAATTCGAAGGCTATGGTTGGTCATTCGAATCTTCTTTGACTTCTTCTTGTATAGAGAGAATGTATGGGAAATAGAACACTTCGTGCCCTACGTAGCCTTTGTCTTGCTTGAAGTGAATCTAAAGCAGCTATAAGGCAAATATTCGATTCGATGTCCGCTTTCTTCTTATGAGTCTTCGTTTTCATAGAGAAGGCGCAGACGCGGCTCATTCTCGTCTTCTTCGTCTGATCGTCTGCATCTCTAGAGAATCTATTCTCTTCTCTACTCTTCTCTACTCTAGATTTAGCAAACTAAAGAGCAGACGTTAGCACTTTACTAATCAAATATATAGGGGTTTTTACCTATCTTACTAAGAAGAAGTAAGAAGGGGCTCTGTCCCTTGCTCTCCTCTAGCTTCAAATCCCTTCATTGTTCTATTTTTCTTGGAAAGAAGTAGCTCACTGCTTAGCGAGTGGAGTCAGCACTCGGACTATGCTGGTGCCTTGGGAATGCTGACTTGAGTATGCTAGGATAGAATGAAACATTAAACTATGACCTATTCTCTTGTCTTTCTTTTCCTTAGGTCAAGAAGTTCCGTTGCTGAAGACATACGTATACGTACCTGGTGCTTACTTTTCGGGGAAATGCCAGTCTCTTTTCTGCTTCGCAGCCTTACCCTTCCATGCTCTCAGCTGATAGTCGAGTTTAAGCTCATCTGAAAAGGACGGCTTCGACTTGAACAGACCTTCTTTCTCCTTTTCCGGCTAATCCATGAGATGGCGGTTTCGTGTAACTAGTCTAGTACCGGCCTTTTTGTAACCGGGCAATCGATTTCTTTTCTTATCCCGCTCGATTTGATTTTGTCTTCATCTGATCTAAGTTCCCTTATCTTCTTTCCTGGGGCTTTAAACTAAGCGCTTCACCCGGGAACCGTACTCTTTTCTTTTTTGTTTTGATTCGAGAGTCAGTCTGCCCAGAGTTTTCCACTCAGCTCTTGGAATGGAACCCTTCCCTTTACGATGGCTTGCTTCATTGAAGTGAAGCTAGGTGTTAGGTTCAGACTGTTCGCTCTACTCTACTATAGAACGAAAGGAAAGGGCAGTTTTATTAGAGGTAGAGGGAGAAGGTCAGGCGATAACTACACTTTCTTTATTGAGAGGTTTAAGGAGAAGCTCGGTCGTAGCAGGAAGTAAATCAGCTTCTGTGTCTAATTTCCGGTTCCAAAGGCACAAGGAAGTGAGAGTTTAGCCTATCCGCTACGCGGCCTTTACTTTAGGGAAGCCGGTGAAATGCTTTGCTTTGTGAGGGAAAAGCAGGCACAGCTCACACACGGCATAAGAGGAGAGGCAAAGCTACGAAGTAGATTAGCCTCCAGGCGAGGCCAACCTCCCGGTAGGTTTTGTAGGATCTATTCGCATGAGTTAAGCATCTATTCAGATTTGTAGCCTTCCCGAGTTTGTATTTTACCATTACTGATCTCCAGTGCCTACGGCCCTTCGTGTAGAGATAGATAAACTTTGCTGCGCAACCTTCTTTAGAAATACGATCAAAGACAAATAAAAAACTCATCCTACGTGCGTGGCTTATTTAGCTTGTTTGTCGGCCAAAAAGTTGAGGAACAATCTGGTTTACTGAGCTCTCTAATGCAATGTTTCCTTGGATATTAGTAAGGCAAACTTAAATTTAAGACTCCAAATATATAATAAATGTTATTTAAAATATTATATTTATGAGTATTGCTATACTTACACACTAGTATACACCAAAATATATAGATGATGTGTCAATCCAATGTGTAAGTAAATTATTAATTGAATGCACTTTTTGATAAGATTTGAATACTTTTTATTGTATATTTTTGTGTAATCATAATATTTTCTTATATTTAATTACGTAGAAACTTTTGACAATGTAAAAAATCTATTGAGTACCTTCCAAGTCCTTGTTTTGCCCATCATTGATTCTTCAAGTCATCATTGCAACATATTCTTAGCTTTTGGGTTAGCATTTTAGATCATCTTATTATTTGAGTTTTTAAAACTTAATTATATATTACAAAGCTTACTTTTTGAAACTCAACATAAAATATTAGTAACCATAAAAAATTTCCTTTTTTTTTAATTAAAACTAAGTAAGATATACATATATAATATAGAATCAATAATTTCTTTTTTTTTATGATGATAAAAATCTATCATAACTTTTATATATAAAAGTAGAGTGAAATAAAATAAAGATTTCTCCTCTTTTTTAAGTAAGAACAAAAAAAATTCTCTCTGTTATCGTTAGCAAAAAAAGTTGAGGAAGAGTTCGCTGCGAACAACTCTCTTGGTAGAAATCCTACGCTTCATCAAAATCTTTACAGTGTCATTATAATCATATTTGATGATGATGCCATCTAATCGTACCTTGACAAATAAAGGATGACCAACCAAAAACATCATCTAAACCTCAGCCTCTAAGTTGTGCTTACCCCTAGGAAGAGTTCCTTCTCAAAGAACTGCTCCAAGGCTTCATTCTTTTGGGCAGTAGTGCCTTTGCCTTTAGAAGAGGCCTTTGCCTTTAGAAGAGCAGAGCAAATAAAGCATTCAAATGATCATGTGTTATATGGTTATACAAATAAATGATGTGGAATGATACTTGATAATATTGAGCAAATCAAATTAAAACAAAGGAAATAATATGCAAACAAAACACAGCCATAAGAAAATGATATATGTGATTCTGTGTTAACACCTACATTCACAGGGAGGAAAACAAAAACAATTTCACTATGAGGAAAAGAGATTACAATGATTTTTGGATTTACAAACCCTTACAAAACCTTACAAATCTATGGAGCTTCTTCTTCCTTCTTTGCAAATAGGAGCAGCCCATACACAAAAAAATGCTGGAGGCTAATTAGGCATAATTAGGTTTTAGTTTCCTCACGCATATCCCTAAAAATGGGTTAACAAGTATTTATATTGGCTGCTCAAACTGCACAAACTGGGCCGCGGGCGCTGCAGCGCGCTTGACTTTTCGAATTGAATTCGCTGTAGCACATCGTAGCCTGCTGCAGCGCACTGTAGCACCTGCCATTTCGAATTAAATCCGCTGCAGCACGCCATAGCCCGCTACAACGCCTGCCTCCAACCTACTCCCTTATTTTAGCAC
Organism: Gastrodia elata; assembly: GCA_016760335.1. Lineage (NCBI taxonomy): Eukaryota > Viridiplantae > Streptophyta > Magnoliopsida > Asparagales > Orchidaceae > Gastrodia > Gastrodia elata. The sequence continues at coordinate 19,468,539 of CM028671.1, read as the reverse complement.
CATGATCTAATGGTCGATAGCTCACTAAATAGAGTGAGTGTTATTAGGTTCTCTAATAGTTGATGCATCCCAGCAGTCTACATTGAAGAGAGCCATGGTGTGAAGTTTTTTAAATGATTATGCTCAAAATTTTCAATGTAGCCATGATTTCCACCAATTTATCTCATTTATTACTACTACAAAACTTTACATTCAAGATAGATTGTTGAGCACATACTAACATTGGTAATACCCCTCAAGATAGACCTCAAAAACTCCACCCTTATGGTCCCATTGAAAAGCAGCTAGAATTTAAGTCCCAATAAATGTGTTATTATTCGAGCTAAAATTGAGAACAAAGGGATTATTACCCATATCTCCATAAGCACAACGTCCTTTTCTAACCTTTGCTATTACAAAAAATATATCATCTTCAATGTTCTGTTGGTTAGATTCATTGGTGAAGAAATTGATAAGCTTATCATCTTCAATGAAAAACACTTCATTAAGAGGAATAATTTCAAGAATCTTATTATGTTTCTTCTATTTTTTAACCCAGTTATAATAAATCTTAATACTAAGTTTCTCATAGAATTTTCAATTAAGACTATATTTTTACTTTCAAAAAATTTCAATACCATTGTAAGATTGAAAGAGTTTTGCTATAGCTTTGAATAAGGAATCTCTATTATGATTATATCAATTTTCTTCAAAATTATTTTCACAAGTCTTCTTTTTCATATTTTCAAAGATATTGCCAACAAAGTTTTTATCAAAAAAATAAAGAGCTTTTCTCAAAACTTTAACTTTGGTGGCAAGCCGATACATACTAAACTGGTCAACTGGCTCCTCCCATATTTTTTTAAAATATTCAAGTAGCCCTCCTTGTTAAGTAAGAAGTTTTGAAATCTAAAAAGTTTACCTTTATCTTCACGATCTTTCCAAATCTTAAAAATGAGCAATTTATGATCGAATATAGTAGAATTTTAAGTAAAGTTTTAAATATTATTGAATTCATTCACCCAAGCGCTATCGTGTTAAACCAATTGAACTTAGACCCGAGCAATTAACTTCATCAATTTCACAATCGATGGTTATTGAATTAAAATCCATGATCAAAGGATGATTTGAATGAGCATAACCTTTATAATCATTATTTTGTAAAACTAAATTAAAATCTCCACCCATAATTCAGCATTTATTATCCAGTATATTGCATTCCCCAAGGAACTCCCATAACCCATATCTATCAAATTTTGTTTTACCCCATGCACAAAAGTAGTAAAATATTCAAACTAATTATAAATTCTTATAAGAATGACTTGATCAAATTCTCTAACTACATATATGGCCTGGTTTTCCCTTCAAGCTCTCAAATATTGTTAGAGCAATTAGCAATACCATAAGAGAAATGTGTATACTTGCATATTTTTGGAATTCTTATATTCAAAATTTTAGGCTCAACAATAGCTACAACATAAATTTTAGGGAAACATCTTTTTAGTCCTTATACTTGTCAGTCTGTCTCAAATTAGTCCTTAAAATTTTTATTATATCAAGTTCCTTAAATTTAAAAATATCTCATTTTAGTCATATAAAAATTAAAAACTAAAAAAAAAAACTTGTTGTTGAAGCGGCATATTCTGAGCTCATTCATCCTCCTCATTTTCTCCTTCCTCTTTGTTGTTGAAGCGGCATTAGGAAAGAGAAGGATTAGTATTCCTGACGATCTTTATGACGTTGTGGAAGAGGAGGATGAGGAATGGCTGAAATGGGGGCAGAAGAAGACGCGCTCGGAGGACCTTCTCCCGTCTCACGACTTTTCCCAAGTTGAATCCCAATCAGATCCAGTCCAAGATCATGAAGCGACACACAGGCCCCGCCTTCGGGTTCGTCAAGCTTCAACCCGGTGCCGCCTCCTCTAGGGTTCGTTCAAATTTCCTCTTCCATTTCCTAAAGCTTCGATTTTTCTTGTCTGCAATCATGTGGATTCTTGTGGAAATTTTAAAGTTAGGGATCTTTTATGTTATAGTTCATATTAAAAAAAGTATTTTTTCTTTGAAATCTTTATAATTTACCTGTTAAGCATCTAGATCTTCATATCTGCTAATATACCATCAATCTCTTTCTAAATTAATCGCAACTAACAAACACTACATTGGAATTTTATTAATCATTAATAGAGTATGTGATTTCATACATAAATGCATTTATCAATTACTTAGTTAATACCAAATTATGGAAAGTTATAGTTCATCATTTGAATGAAATGTTTCCTTCTCACTTGAATGATGGGCCTCACCCACAGCACTGCTCTCTTTGTTCAGCTTCCTCAATAGCTTCATCAAGAGGAGGATCTCCGGGCCTTCGAAATAAATGCCCCCCTATTTTCATCTCGTATGCCTCGGGCTGGCTCAGAACAAACTCTTTGAACTGGCAGAAATGAAGTGAGAAAACAAAAAACTTAATAATAAATGCAAAATAAGATTTTTAGCAACTTTAGATCTGATCGAAGTCATTCAAAATCTGTGTGATAACAGATCGTGATAAAATGCAATCATTTCAAGATGAAGTTTTTATCTCCAAATTCATGGCAATGGTAATATATACACCTCATTACAGAGAATTCAATTGGAGATACATACCTCATTCAAGTCCTGGCTCCTCTCCATTGTAAACATTATAGTGTTGCGGTCAACAGCCATGAGCCTAGCTTCAACTGAGCCAGTCCTGATGGCATTGCTCCATCTCATAGAAAATACAGGCACATCCTCCTAAAGAATTCAGACACCTTTTAGCGCAAGCTTCAAGCATTTAATGATCAAAAGGCTCTCAGTAAAGTGAAGAATCAACAAAACAAAGAGTGGTAAGCTTTCAAAACAAGTAACAGTTTCATTTTTTAATTTAAATTCACCCATGATTTTAGCAAGAAAGAAATCTCCAACAAGAATCCCCATGATTGCAGACAAGAAGAAATCGAAGATTTAGAAAACGGAAGGGGAAACTTGAACGAACCATAGAGGAGGCGGAACCAGGCTGAAGCTTGACGAAGCCGAAAGCGGGGCCGGTGTGTCGCTCCATGATCGGACTAAATCTGATCGGGATTCAACTTGGAAAATTCGGGAGGCGGGAGAAAGTTCTCCGAGCGCGTCTTCTTCTGCCCCCATTTCAGCCCATTCCTCATCCTCCTCGAAGTCCACAACGTCGTACTCGTCGTCCACAACGTCGTAAAGATCAGGAATGCTAACCCTTCTCTTTCCCGCTGCCGCTTCAGCAACAAGGAGGAAGGAGAAAAAGAGGGGGATGAATGAGCTTGGGATCTGCCGCCTCCGCCTTGCCAATTTGTTTTTTGGGAAAATTTTTTTTTTTTAATTTTTATAGTGATTAAAATGAAATACTTTCTTAATTTTTAAAATATTTTTGATACAATAAAAATTTTATGAACTAAAGTATAGAAACTCTAAAAACATTTTCTTGAATTTTATGATTCAAAACTATGTATTTAAATCTATTTTATTTAGAGAAATTTAACAAAATCTTTAATATTTCAACAAAAAATATATTACTCATTGATTAAATTTGAGCTTAAACTTAGCCTTAGATTTAGTAATAAAACAAACTTGAAGATGATTACTTCAAATTTTTTGTTTAATTATTACTATAGCTTTGATATTCTGATGAGGATTACTTCACCGTTATACTCTTTTATTTTTCCAACATCACTTCTGTCGACGTTGAATAAATGGGTTTCACGTTTTTCTTCTATCTCTTGGGGTCTCAAGTGAGCTCATATAGAAAGAACGTAATGCGAGAATGTTTTATAATGTGTTTTATGACAATTCTAAATTGATTCATCAAATCAAATTGAAAAACCTGTTAATGAGAATCTTTATTCTTATTTTATTTGGAGGGATTGAACTCTGCTTCATTAGTGGTTTTCTCTGTTGTTATTATCAGCTCGGCTCCGCTGCAAATCACGGCTAGTTTCTTGGGTGTATCATGGAGAATTGGTTTTTGATGATATTGCTCAACATTTTGATTTGCTTCTTTTTGGATGTGTTAACTGGCATGGGCTTGTCTAAGCTTTGGGCTATCTCTATGGGGATGTCAAAGATCAAGACATTTTTCAGATTGTGTACTCTTTTGATATTTGGCAACAATTCTTCATCTTCTTTTGGATTTAAGAGACAATGAGGGGCTATGATATTGGGTATGAGGCTTTGTTCATCCGTTAGAACGCTTTCCAATTTTTTCTTAGCCGAACAAATATTCAAAAATGATACTATTGGAATGGCATCTCTAAGGCTTTTTTTGGCTCCGCACTGAGTTCTGAATCTCTATGGCTCTTTTTTTATGTTGTTTTTCTATTATATTTTCTCTTTTTGATTTAGTTATTGGTTTGTAAATTCTTAATTTTTTCAATACATTGGATATTGCCCTTGCAAATTAAAAATAAAAAATAATAAAAAAATCTGAAGCATTCTTAAGAAGAGGTAGATCTAGCAAGTCATATTGAAATTTCTGAAAGTGCTCTATTTCTTCAAGTGACCCTAGCCAAATATTCAAGTGACCTGAAAGGAGGGCGTCATAGCGCCCCGTAGCGCCTGGTCGCGTGCGCCATACGGCATCCGCCTCTCTGGCAATTAGGCGCTGCGGCGCGCCATGGAGCCCTTCTCTCGAACGACCAAACAGACGTCAAGTGCTGTAGCGCGCCTTGACGCCTTTCTCACGGACGACCAAACAGGCGTCAGGTGTTGTGGCGTGCCTTGGCGCCTTCCAACGCGCGTTGTAGCGCGCTTCCAAAACAGCTCTTAATCAACACTTCCATCTTGCTCAAACACTCATTAGCATAGATATTATTATCCGCAGCACAAAACCATGAATTAGGATGCCGGTGGGTATATAATGTGAATGGTATCTTAGAGTTGTCTTCAGTAGCAAGCAGGGGTCTAATTGGAAGCTCCGTACGGACATATAAATGTTTGCTTTAGATTAGATTGCCTAGATAAAAAGAGGGAGATGTTTACTTTATTCCTCCAGAGTCAAGTCAGATTCTATCTAAACTCCTTCGCACCTCACATAGTAGCACTGTTTTCACCTCCGTCTGGCATTAGGGCACACCTGGTTGCTCGCCCCATTCGTTGGATGGCTGAAATAGACGCCTAGGCATGCTTGGACACCCAATCCTCTATTCAACGCGCTTGGGGGTACCTGACCTATGTTCTTGGTTGAAATGGGTGCATGCGCACGCCTGGCCGCCCAAGTTATTTCAGCTCAGCATTTGATGCCCATTCTCGACCCATGAAACATCTTTTTCACCTTCGATCGATCCGGAACACATCCATGCTCTCTCTCCATGGTACTTGACGATCCACCACACACAACACCACAGAACACAAGGAGTCGCATTTTGTTTTGCCCTTGAGGGATGAAAGATGGCATGATCAAGTTTCTAACTATCTATAATTTGGAAATCGAGAACTTAAGACAGCAGCAAAATCTTAGATACAAACTACCAAATCAAACGCTCAGAACAGCCAGGCATTATAGCTGATCAATAGAAGCCTGTTTTTTCTTTGATGCCATTTGCTTTCCTCCAAATTAGAGGTTGATTGTTTTGCCTATTTGCTTTTCTATTTTTTAATTATAAAATAAAAGTACTGCACTTTTAATATTATATGTATCACCATTACAAAATTTTCTTACTTTTTTTTTATTTTAAATGGACACAAGCAAAAAGAAGTATAGAATCATATACTTGCATATAAAATTATCACATAAAAATTATTTTTCTATTGTTTAACCGTTGTTTCCAATCAAAGTTCTTGACTTTGAACAATTCATTTAGTCCTTTCTTCTAAATATTGAAATATGGAAGTTGTTATAATATTATTATTCGCTGTCCCAATATCATTAAAATATTTAATTTTGATATTTCACTCATAATAATTGAGATTCACTATTTAAAATCAAAATTATAAATCAATTAAAATAAATTAATTACATAACATTTATTTGGGTATTCAAATATTTTCCTAAAAATATTTCTCCTATCATATTGATTAATTGTAAAAATTATTATATAAAAAAAAACTTAGTTGTCAAATATTATCTTATTTGTCAGAAAATTAATATCAAATTGAAGGTATAGGAAAATAGAAATGAATATGAAGAAAACAAACAGAACAATGTGATTCTTATATTATTTTATCATGAAGGCTAAAGTAAGAGTATGGATCAAGATCGATGAATATTTCTTTTTTATTACTATTTGAATAGCAATTTCCAAAAATTAGTCTATAATGCTGACATGATTTCAATGTCTTGAAGATCATCTTGATCTTTATGCATGGCATCATCAAGATCTTGAATGGTCATTCAATTTCTTCTCAAAATTTAACAATTATTAAATACGGTCTACGATTTCATGATTAAACCAAATATTATTTTGTAATTATACCATATATCATGATTGTTTTTTTAATCCTAATATTGCTTTTAAACCAAGACATAAAGGTAGATAGATAGCTTTCAAAATTTTATTAGTCTCTACTCTAATGGTTGATGGATAGCTTTCAAAATTTTATTAGTCTCTACTCTAATGGTTGATGGATAGCTTCAAAGTTCACATAAACATTTATTATTGGCTAAACAATGTGCTAAAGCTCACAGGCTTTTTAAAGGGAAAGGAAACTTCCGATTCTTTTGTTCTCACATAGCTTGTAGGAGGCATCATAATTGGAATCATTATATTCACAATATGGATAGAAGTTCTTTAACTCAACATGATATTTTACTTAATTTAAGTATCATTAGTGAGAAAAATGTATTTGTTGAGTTATGTTCTATAGAATTAGATGATTTTGATCACAAGATTCTCTAGTGCATACTTTCTCTTGATGATATTGAGTTCACTCTATTTGATATTAATAATATTGCCTCACCTAGGCTTGATGTTTCACTTCCAAGTTCTTTAAGAGCATCTAGACCATCACCAATAATCATGTTTGTGAATGTCTTATTTATTTTTTCAATTCTAAAGCTATGCACATGTGGTTAGATAATGTTATTATAACTCTAATCCTCAAGGATAAAAAATAATCTTTTATCTAATTTTTAAACGATCACCTTTTGTAATATACTTTACAAAGCTATCCCTAAAATTTTGGCATGGAGATTGCCCCCCGCCCCCCAATTACTTGGGTTGATGAACTCTAATCATGTGGATTATATAAGAGGTAGACATGCGACTCATCATGTTGTACTTACAATTGACCGTGCTAAGATATTCAATTCAAGAAACTCTGAAAAGTTAAATTGTACTAAAATTGGTTTATGTAAAGATTTTAATAGTATTATTAGGAACTTCATCATGATAGATTACTTAAGATTATTTTTCCTAAGGTTTTAATGGATTGTGTAAGAACTTGCATTTTTAGTGTGCATTTTTATATCAACTTAATAGGCTCCATTAATCACTTTCTTAATTCTTTAAATGGCCTCTGTCAAGGTTGTTGTATATCTCATATATCTTTGAACTTTGCTATAAACTTATTGTCTAATATATAAGAGGATGTGACAAAGAATAATAGGCTTATCCCCATGAGATTATGCAACTTTTTCTGCTCCCATCTGCACTTTGCAGCTGATATCTTATTGTTCAGTGAAGCAACTATAGATAAGATGCTTGGTTTTAAGAATTTTTTAAGCAAATTCTTTGAAACCATCGTTGTAATTCTAATAAAACTGTATTTATTTTTTCAAAGTAAATGGATGATCCTATGGCTCTTTTGTTTGGGGCTAAGCATTAAGCAGCTTCGAATTGAATACACAATCTTTCTATTTTACATAATACACCAGTAATGCTGTTCATTGTGCGCCTCTTATGGATAAAATAAAAAATTGGACGGATAGCTCGATAAAAAAAATTATCTCCTTAGCAAGGAGACTTCAATTGCTCAATTTTTCAATATGGTTGCTTTTATTTCATTATTTCAGATTGTTTCATATTTCAGTTGGGTAATCAAACTATTTGTTCTCATTTTCTTGATCAATGATTCCAAGTGAAAAAAAAGCATATTGTATCATGGGTTTTCATTGATATTGCTAGAGTAAAAGGTGGTTTAGGGATAATGGCTCTTAATAAGCTTCTTATTAGCAGCAAATTTTCTATAATTTTGGTATGTCTTATGCCTTCTCTCTTAACAAAATAGTGGAAGGTTAGTAAATTAGATTTCACAACGGGTGCTAGTAACAACTGCAACTCTTGTGGTTCTACTTTCTTGAAAATGCTTTAAATCGATGTGCATTCTCACGCCTCATATTACTTTTTTCCGACAATATTGATGATGATGGTAATGCTGATATTGATGCTACTGGCATATTCTTTAAAGATAGTAATTCATTTTCTCTTAAAAAAGCTAACGATTTGCTCTTTAGTTGATAAGCCTGATGTGTGGTGGCTCAAATTCATTTGGCATAAAGAATTTAATTTTAAATTTCTGTGTCTTATAGAAAGCTGTGTGGGATGGCATTAAAATACTTGATATTTTAAATGAAAGAGTCTTCCATGATACTAGATGTTTTTTGCGAGGATCACATCAAACCATGATATTGTAAGAACTGTCCGACTGTTTTGAAAACACTGAAGCTTACTCTCCCTAGTTCACAGCTCTTTCTCCTCCCACTCTCTCTTCATAAAATCATCCTTAATAAGGAAAATATAATAAACTCTTCGTTTAAACATGCTCATCTTTACTGAGTTTGTTAGTGCATCATATTTTGGAAGAATGGAACCTACGCAAATCCCAAAATAAGTTTAGCTTCCCTTCTATTATTGTTATTGAGCACAATCATGATAAAGGTCGAAAGGTATAATTTTTAATTCAGCCCCTTTCCATTTATTGAAAAACTCGTTGATTTCCTATACCATTAATGATGGCTTTTGATGCCTTCTGGGTCAAGAACATCGAGCCTTTCTTGTAGTCTCAGGTGATTATTGTGGTGTCTGGATGGACTGATAGGCTTTCTGTGAAAACTTCTCGAGACTTTTGGCTTCTGATTCGTTACAAGTTTTCAGTTTATATGATCTTTCACATTATATTTTGGGAGTTTCTTTTCAATGTGTTTTTCTATTTGTTTTACAGTTGGGGGTTTGTGGAACTTGATGCTTTCAAGTTTGGCCTAATAGCTTTCGGTGGTTGGTGTTTGAACTTCTTTTTTTGATAGTCGCATTATCTGGAGAATTTTGTGGCATTGGTTGAAAATGGGAAGGAAATCCAGCATTCTTAAGGCTCATGGGATTGGAGGGCCACGAACGCATTGTAGAGCAAATGTTATAGAAAGGTAGTATCGGATAAATACTATACCCAGCCAGCAGTCTCCTGTGAGGCATGATTTGAAAAAAACAATTGTCGGTGTCCTGAGTGCTTATGTTTTTCAATTTGGATGAAGTTGCCATTTGTTTTTGGGTTATTGTTTTTTTTTTGCTCATTTCTTATTCTCTTTTGCATGTTTGATTTCATTTAGTTAATTAGTTTGGGCTATTATGCCCACACTATTTTTCAAAAAAGTCTAATAGCAATTGAATATATATATAAAATATTATATTTCACTGATTATTGAATTGCTGTTTGGGTTTGATAGCTGGGCACGTGTCAAAAAGTCATACTGTCTTCTTAAAAATTACAAATAAATAAATAAATATTACTACAATTTTGAATGTATATATTACTACAAAATAAAATCATCTTATTCAGCTTATTATTGAATACAAGTTTGGCTTAGCTATGTATGTATTACCTGCTACTAAACAGCTCTCAAACTAACTTGTCGTGGATAATAAATTAGTATATTCTTGCCGTTTCAATCATTTTCTCTTACATTGGTAATTATTTTATCAAATACATATATAATAGCAAGAAATTATGTTGATTTATTCAAACAAAGAAATGGGAAGGTTAAAATAATAAGATTTATTAGCTGGTAACGATTATATAAAGTGGTATCATCAACTACAAAAATCCACACAAAAATTTGAAACAAGGCGGAAGCAAAAAAGGTTCTTCTCATCATTCATTCCACAAGGGTTTAGGATGGCAGGCCAGCATGAGTTGAAGAAAATAGCTCCTCAACTGCTTCTTTTAATGGCATCATGCCTAATTGTTGTAACAACAGAAGCAGGTTATAGTCCATCTCCATCCCCATCGCTGCTTCCTCCTCATTATTATTATAACTCTCCCCTTCCACCATCACCATCTCCGCCTCCACCATACTATTATAACTCTCCCCCTCCGCCATCACCATCCCCACCTCCTCCGTACTATTATAATTCGCCTCCTCCACCCTCACCATCCCCTCCACCTCCACCATCCCCATCTCCTCCTCCACCTTATTATTACAATTCTCCACCTCCACCGTCGCCCTCACCTCCTCCACCTTATTATTACAGTTCTCCACCTCCACCACTGCCCTCACCTCCTCCACCCTATTACTACCAGTCTCCGCCTCCTCCATCGCCCTCACCTCCTCCGCCCTATTACTATCAATCTCCGCCTCCTCCACCGCCTTCTCCTCCTCCACCTTATTATTACAGTTCTCCGCCGCCGCCATCCCCATCTCCTCCGTCTCCATACTACTACAAATCTCCACCACCACCTTCACCCTCTCCTCCACCTCCCTATGGAAACTAATATTCTCCTCCACCTTATTATAAGAAATAATCATCTTTCCCTTTAATACTATTATAATTGACCATCCTTGTGGCCTGATTTCTTATTTTGTTTAATTTTAAACATCCAAAAGTTATGGAATAATGGATTATGAATTTTCTCTAGATATCATTTGTGTTTTGTAAAGTCAAAAATTTGTTATTCTATGAATTTCATGTTATATTTTCATTATTAAAGTGTTTTAGCTTTTTGGCAATCAAAGCAATGGTTGTATGGATAGCAAATCTCAGTAATTTGCAGTTGTAGTAAAAGTGAAGAATCACATCATTAACATAGTTACTAATTTTGGGTCAATTAAGTATAATAAAATTAAAAGTGAACCTAATGTTCGAATTGACAGATTTAAGGATCTATAAAATTTCGTCAGAATGAAAAAGGAGCTGTCAGAGAGTTCCGGAAAGCTTAGAGGGGCATGTTAAGGTCATCAGCAAAATCACCAATTAGAGAGAAGAGGGGCATGATCAAATAATTTATTGGTTTAAACCTCTTTCGCATTGTGCCGACAATACCAATCTTGACAATTTTCAATTTATTTACTAGCACGAACATGGGATAACCTCTGAAGAAAACATTCCAATAACTTGATACAACCCCATTCTAATTTAACTTTAACTCCAAGTCATTGCAATATGGAAACATCTCCCAACTATCCTAATCTGATCTTGGGCAAGTAGCAGAGGGGCATGATCAGATAAGCTCGAGCTTTCTACTTCATAAGAAGAGAAAGCAAAGAATTTATGCCAATGTTCGTTACATGGGATTCAATCTAGCCTCACATAAATAAGATATAATCTTCTGGCTTATTAAACCTAGAGAAATAGTTACCAATAGAGGAAAATCCATCTAATTCTGCATCAAAGATCAGAACATTAAAGTCTATAGTTTTTCAGCGATTCAGAGAACACAACTATAATCACCTATTAGAATCATAGGGCCGTCAAGGTTGTCATGAAGTTGCAGTAAATGCTCCCATTAATAAATTGGCCTCAAGCATGTAACACTTCAAACTTCACATTCCTCTATTCCAAAGGCTAAGAATTCTGCCGTTTCTATCTTTTTACCGAAGTTGTGTACAAAGATGCCTCCCTTTGATCCTCTGGAAAGGCTTGCTATCTTCTAAATCAGTTTTCAGAAGAGCCACGAATTAAAGTTTAAATTTGTTAATCAGCAATTTACAGCAAAAAAGTATAGGCCGTCTTGCTTAACCATCTCGTACTCCAGCTCATGATTTGAAATAGTCGCAAATTAGGCTCCTGCATTTCGAACATGAGAACAAAATCAAGTTAAGAGAATAACATTATGAATGCAATCTTAGAATTAATCAAAACATTTAGGTTTTGCAAAAATACGCTCCAGCCCTCAAAGCACGCGTTCTGCGCACAGCGCGCATGGTCCTTTTCATGATGTTGATTATTCAATGTTGCAGCCGTTGAATGATTGAATCGTTTTTTTTTTTAAGTTGTTTCTTACTGGTGGTTAAGAATTCAAACTTTCTTTTTAAAATGTGTGATTAATGAAAAAAAAAAAATACAATATGAGAACCAGTCAAAACTCGATGCGTAAAAGAAAGCAGAAAAACAATGCAAAATCAAAGTGAAGAGCAATCAAAATAAAAAAATATAGATCAGTAATTTTTTCTAGACAAAATTTTGGAACTTGCTGCATCTTCTTTCGTTTAGTATCAAAGCGACAGTATCCAGAGTGCCACCCGAATCTCCAGATTTGTGGTCGGAGGGATTGTAAAAATCCATCCATCCCTAAAGGCCAAGAGTTTGACAGAAACAAGAGATCTAGAATCAGTTAATGTGAAGAAAGGACGCCCCGTCTAAAGTATATCCAACATCAACTTTGAGGGCAGGTTCTTCTTCCTGGAAATCTCTATTTAATACGGTTCAACTCGAGAAAGTCGACTTCAATTTTTCCTTCATTCCGTCTTCTGAGGATGTCATAGAAGTTTCAAAAGAGGAACTTTCCTTAGGAGAAAAGCAATGGCTAAACTGTATTGTAGGCATCAGCCTGGGTCGTCAGCACACATATAAAGCTCTTCATGACTCAATGGCAAAAAATTGGAAACTAAAATGTTCATTTTCCTTATTCTCTCTTAACGTTACTTGTTACTTAATCAAATTTACTTGTGAAGAAGATATGCAGTTAATTCTTCAAGGGGGACCTTAGTTTTTCTTCAACACCCCCTTTCTCGTGAAGCCCTGGAACCACAAATTCACGCCAACGATTTCTTCCTTCTCCTCTTTGCCGGTGTGGGTCAAATTTCCGGAACTCCCCCTTCATCTCTGGTCAGAAGGTATTCTTTCAAAACTCGCTAGCAAAATTGAAACCCCGATTATGGCGGATTCCCACACTGCCTCAAAATCAAGGCTCTCTTTTGCCAGAATCTGTGTGGAAATTGATACTCTTTCAACGCTTCCTAAGTTCATTTCGATCAAAATGGATGGCTCCATTCTAAATCAGAGTGTGGAATATGACTGGATACCTTTGGTTTGTGACACTTGCAAATTATTCAAAAATGCTGGCTGTTCTTGCCCCTCTTCCTCTATGCCTAGAGGAAGGAGCCGCTCTCGTCCGCCGAGACTAACTGACTCAAACCAAAAAGATTTTCAAATTGGTGAATTGTTCCCAAAAATATAATCCTTTGGAAGTAAAAAGAGCTCGCCTTGCTCAACTTGAGGAGCTAATTAGTGCTGATTCTCAGAGTTCAAATGATATCAATCGGTCAAGGTTACTCTCCATTAATCAATCTCTAAAAGATGCTATCTTTAATGAGCTCTCTTGGGCTAAGCAACGTTCAAAAGTGCATTGGCTTACTCTTGGTGAAGAGAATATAAAATTTTTCTTCTCCCACATGGCTGTCAAGAAAAACACAAATGCTAGTTCTCCTTTACTTAAAGACTCAGCTATCTCTTATTATAAACATCTCTTAAATGACAAAAAGGGTCATGGTGATATTTGCTCGCCTTCTTATTCTGTGGTTGATCCTGAGCTTCATAATCATCTCTATTCTTCTTTCTCTGATGAGGACATTAAGCGTATTTTATTCTCTATTAAGGATAATGCAAGTCTAGGTCCCGACAGCTTCTCTTCTCTTTTTTTAAAAAATCCTGGAATTCAATTCACAGCTACATTACCAAAGGTATTAGTTTTTTTTTTCATAATTCGGTCATGTCGCATTGGTTGAACCATACGCTTATCTCTTTGATTCCAAAAGGTAAAGGTATTGCTAGTCTGGATAATTTTCGGCCGATTGCTTTGTGTAATACTATGTACAAAGTTATTTCAAAACTGATTGCGGACCGCATCTCCCCTCTTTTACCGGATCTCATTCATCCTGCCCAAGCTGCATTTGTCAGAGGCAGTCATCCTGCTCATCATGTCATTCTTGCCAATGAAATCATTAGAACGTTCAACTGGCATTCTTCCAAATTTTTCTGCGCCAAGATTGATTTAAAGAAAGCGTTTGATAGTTTAAATCGGGATTTCATCCTCAATGCTCTCATTGATATAAACTTGCCGAGGAAATTTATAAGTTGGATTAAGGCTTGCATCTCCAATATTCATTTCTCAATCAACATTCAAGACTCCATGGATGGTTATTTTGGCACAACTTCTGGGCTAAGACAGGGATGTTCCTTTTCCCCTCTCCTCTTCATCATTACTCTGAATTACCTTTCTACTTCTATGGATGCTGCTGTTCAAAGTCATTTTATTGCTCCATTAAAGATGGGAAGTTTTAGCTGCTCTCATTTAGTTTTTACTGATGACATTCTCATTTTTGGGGAAGCTATTAATGATAATATGGCTGAATTCAAACTTTGTATGGAAAGGTTCCTCTCTGCTTCGGGGCTGAGTATTAACAGTAATAAATCTTGTCTGTATTATTCAAAAGCGGTAACCAATGCTCATGAATTCTCGAATATTTGGAACTTTTCTCACGGTTGTTTTCCAATGAAATATGGGGCTCCCCATCCTCCCGCTCAAGCCTAGAACTGAACATTTTTCTCTGCTGCTCTCTAAACTTCATCTTTGGATATCTGGTTGGGCCCAGAAGTCGCTATCTTTTGTGGGTCGCCTGCAAATGCTTAAATTTAAAGTTTGGTCGCTGCTCCTTCACTGTTTTAAGTCTGTTCACATTCCAACCAATGTTATTAAATCGATCAAGCGGCTAGCAGCGAAGTTCCTGAATTATGGCTCCTTAGAGAACAAAATGCACATCATAGCTTGGGGCAAAACTGCGATTCCTAAGGACAAAGGTGGTATTGGTCTTATTTGTCCTTCGAAATTACTTATTAGTTGCAAACTTTCAGTCTGTTGGTATATTCTCTGTAATACCTCCCTCTTGTCTCTTTGGTGGAAAAGCAATTGTCTAAAGCTTCTCGATCCTCCCTTGGCTCATAATAGCTAGTCTCTCAGTTCTGGAGGAATTTGTCCATTTCTTTCAGCATTCTAGCACCGCATATTTCTTTAGAGGCCAATAGCACCACTTGTTTTTTCCAGAATAGATCTGAGTTTTCTTTCAAAGATGCGCACACCTTAATTTTTTCATATTTACAGGATGAGTCCTGGGCTCGTATACTCTGGACGAAAGGAACAAAGCTGTCTATTAAATGTACAATTTGGAAAGTTATAAATGTTAGTCTTAAAACCTTGATCCATAGGGGAATTTCGTGTTCTCCATATTGCTTGCTATGTCTCTGCATTGAGGAGTCCCATTCTCATCTTTTTTTCAATTGTGAGGTTTCTTTCTATTTGCTAAAAAAGATCCTCCCTGATGGCATCAATTATCTGCTCCCCCCTCCCTGCTCCAAATTATGTGTGATATTCAGGATTTAGACAAATGGCATAAGCGTGCATATATTACTGCCATTGGTTTGATTATAGATGGAATCTAGATGGAAAGAAATGCTAGAATGTTTTCTATGGCTTGCGCAAGTCCCCTTCTTATTTTATCAAGCAAAAAGCTAAGATATGTAGAATTATTAGCAATTGGCGATCTTCGGATCTGATTATTTCTTGGAATCGGGATCTCAAGGCTGCTTAATCTTCGTCCTCTGACCGGTTTCTCGGGCCTGGCGGGAGGTGTCTTATTCTTGGTTTTGTGATCTCATGCTTGGATTGGTTTTTTCGGTCCTTTGTTGGATATCGACGGTTTTTTTTTGCGCATTGAGAGCTCTTTATATTATTGCTAGTTTTTAAGACAATGACGGATTATGAGGATATTTTAGACCCCATTTGCCGGTTTGGTGGCTTCCTATTAGCTTTGATACTACATTGATACTACGCTGATCTACAGGACTGATGCCCCGGCAGATCTTTGGTCTTCGGTGGACCTCACAGTGAAGGATCTGAATCCAGAGTCTTTTTATGTTTCCTACAAATTCGAAATCCCTGTTATATTTTGGTTTTGATTATTTTTTTTTCCCTCCTTCAGTCGGTCACAAACTCATTTTTCTGTATTATTAATTTGCTTTGAAATATACGGGCTCAAGCCCTCACAAACTTCCAAAAAAAAAAAATCAAGAAAAAAATGAAGTTATTGCAAACTAAAAATATAGAAAACTATAACTTGTCAGGACTAAAAATTATTATGTAATATTTAGTCTTAGTACATGTCATCGACTTCTTTTTTATTTACAAATCCGCCATCCAAAATGACTTATTCGAGAATAAGTTTTTTTTTTGTTTGCTGAGAAGCCAAGTCAAGTTTGAACACATATTTGAAGCTGGATGTTTTATTGACTTGAGCACAATCAATAACATGTTCGATCTGTTAGGTCCAACACATTTGATGTAACATCTCAAATTCTTAAGTACCAAAGTATTATCCGTTTTAATCTGAAATATCTCATGGTTTTGTTGCTAGAAGATAATTTCCCAATAGTCATCATTCCTGGGAATGCTCCTACCATGGCACACTTAACTTTGGAGTTATTATCAAAAATATCATTATCTGAAAATGTGCATTCATATTTAAGAGTTTAACTTAATACTACTTAAGTGGATCTTTATAATCTCCCAACTTAAGTAATTGATGTTGTGGCGCCCCACCCCTTAATCCACAAGATTAAGCTAATGGGTGGTGTGTCACTCTAGCTAACCCTTCTCTTATCATTGGATTCAAATGAAATTCATAACTCACCCAATAAGGGAAGGAGTAAGCACAGACTCAAACATCAGTCACTATCTAATAAAAATATACAGAGTGCGGAAGTGATTTAAAAATGAGAAATATCAAAGCATCACAGTATAAATAGTAAAAAATATAACTCAGAATAAACAGTATAGTGATCCAAACACACAGTCATAAGTACATGTATTATTACATCACATTAATGTCTAAGTAATAAGAGAATGAAAAGACTCTTATCCTCACTTAGTGAGTATAAAATCAAAAGTAACTGCAACTACTGGAATAAATCTGATCCTAATATGCTAATGATCACATGAAAACATGTTGAGAATAATAAGAACACAAGTACTGAAAATAGACATACAATTCTAGCATCCAAAATATACCAATATCTTAATAGTAATCAATGAGAGCATATATATAAACATGTAGGTTGACATGAAAAATGCCACTGAGATATGTGGCAAAAGTAAACTAAGTACATGTATGAGCAAAAGTAAAGCCACAGAGACATGTGGCAAAGCAAGCCAAGCACTAAAAGAAAGGCCACTGAAGTATGTGGCAATGTAAAACAAACACTAACAACTGAACTAAAGTAGCAATAAGCCTAAGACATAGTGCTACCATAACAGAACAAGCCATACAGGGCCTCTGAACTGAAAGTTCAACATGTATCCATCCTAGGCATCCGCAGAGCTAGGTCCGAGTTGAACTTATAAAATAAGACATATATCCATCCTAGACATCTGTAGATCTAGGTCCGAGTCTATTCTATAACAAAACTAGAATTGAAGAGGTAGACTATGCTAGGACATACTTTTCTAACTGAATGCACTGAAAGAACTGAATGAATGCTATGCTTTTTAAATACTAACTTAGGATGTATCTTTCATATCCTAAGTTTACCTATCATGCTCGAGGAACAAGGCTCAATATTCAAGGTGTGTGGAGCAATTAAGTTAAGTAAGCAAGAGACTCAATCTAGACTTATGTGATATCCGTTGTTGTCTACTTTATCCAAATCTAAATATTCTGAGAAGATACAAGTTTAGGATCTCCAATATCCAGCTATCGAGTAAGATCTCAGATTTATGACATTAATGTTAATATTAGAACTTAGTAAGTTCTAATTCATAATCGTATGACAACTATAAAGATTAAAGTAAATAAATCAACGACTTAATTATTATTATTTTTCTCTCTTAACCCAAATCTTGATTAAGTGAATCAAGATTAAGGATTCTGGATTCAAACTCCACTTTGTGTTCAAATCCTGAATCCAAGGTAGTATCATAATAAGGAACTAGGATTCACACTTTAAAACCTAATTTAAAGGTAAAGAATCCTATAAACTGGAGGATTCAGAAGTTATGATCTTAATGAAAGGCTGTGCTAATATTGTAAGATAAAATAATCAGTAAGAACTAAGAATCAAAGATCTATATTTAATCTTTAGGATGATTATATTATCCTATAGATTGAATCATTCTTATACTCACATGGAAGGCTTCAAAAAGATTAAATAATAAATCACTTAAAGAATTCCAAATAGAGGTAGTTCAATTCAATTAGAAGATCCAGTCTAAGATCTAAGATTTGATCACTTTAGACTTAAGCTAGGTTTGGATTTAGAATTTTACCAAGGTGTTTCTTTTAGGATCCAAGCCTATAGATCAACTTAATTAAGTCATTAAATAAGGATCTAATATTTTAAGATAGTTAGACTTAATTCTTAAGACAAGGTGATTTTGTGTACTCTTAAGATCTTAAGATCTTAATAAGAAGTAACTTAGGATTTCTTTAATTAACAACCATATTATTACATGAGATTTCAGAAGGATGCTAATAATCAAATTAGAAGTATTTTATTGAAATTTTGAGACTTAAGGGGTGCTTAAACACATTTTGGTCAAAATAACCAAAATACCCCTCTTAAGGCTAAAAATGGGTTCTTAAGATTTAATTATCCAAATTGATTCAAATTTATTTTAATGAGTTTCAACATAGTTAATAAAGTAGGAAATACACTTATCTTAGGTTTTGGCAACCTAATTAGTTTAATTAACACTAATCACACCTTAAGGCCCATTAGTGTGATTAAGAAAGCCAGGGCATCATAGGGCAATCCAACCTTATTCATAGGTTCTACCATACTTAAGAAAGTATTAGCAACTAGATTTACTAAAATTAGAGGCTTAATCATAATTTAATTCACTAATCCTTAATTAAGGTGATTAGGGGATGATTAGAAAATTTAGGGTTTCTAAATTTCTTTTAATAGTCTAAATAGGTTCTCTGGGGTCACATGAGCAATCAGAGACCTTAATCAACTTTTTGGATAATTAATGAATTTAATATGATTTAAACAAAAATAGAAAAGGATTAGGTAATTATTTAAAATCTAACCATTAGATCTCTTATTTTATTTTATATTCAACTTTCTTGTATTTTTCTGATTAAAATAGTATATTGGATCATACCATTTGGATAAGTATAGCTAAAGTTATTTAAATAATTTAATCTGCATCTTTATTTAAATTAAAACCACAGGATTGATTTTCTGAATTAATTTTCTTAAGGAAATTAATTCAGAAATTCTTTTAATTATTCTGCCAGCCCAAAATCAAAAGGCGCGGGTCACGGGTAGGCCCGGCCCGTGACTTCATCTCCTTTCTCCCGACTGGCTCCGTCCCAGCCGATCCTCAGCACCCAAATTCTCGAGGTCTGGATGACGGCGGCAGTTTAACTCAATCCCTACACGTTCCTATAGTGGAGATGCGTCGATCCCACCCTTAATCCCTCTTTGGGATGCACTGGATTGCCGGATAGCTACTCGGTGAATTCGGCCCTACTAAAAGCATTTATGGTTTACTGTGAGGAGCAAATTCTCCTCACAGAGAACCATTTGGCTAGAACTCAATCCATACACCATCCTAGTGGTGAGGCAGATCGAAGCCCTCTGGCCAAAGGCTTTGGGGTGACTTGGATCATTGGGTCCTTACTCGAGCTCGACTGTGAGCTTGCGGCGTGAACCAGACGATCGATCGATCAAAATAGGCTAGCCCAGACCCTAAGGACAATCACATTGGGTTTCCTAAGCGGCTACGACAATCTAGGCGACATCAGAGGCTCATCCAGAAGAAAGAATGGAAACGGAACGTAAGGATCTGAGTGGGAGAAGGCTGTATGTAACAACCCTAAGTTGTTACCCTAGCTAAAACTAGATTAATTAAGCTAAACCAAGGTTTGATTTTGATTCCATTAGATTCAATGGGTCATTTAAATCTAAACCTAGAAATTTGAAATCAATTGGAGCTAAATTGGAAAATTTGGTATTTTTGGCTATTTTTAAGCCCTGAAAAATACCTAAATTATTTTGATCTCAAAATTGAAATCTGATTTTATTTTTGAATTCCTCACATCAAATTAGCTAACGGTGAATTTTTGGGAATTTTTAGAGCTCATTTGATCCTAAATTGAATTTGGGAAATTTAAGATACTTAAATTATTATTTAATGGGATTTATTTAAATTAAAATTAATTAATTTAATCCCAGGATTCGCTGTCGGGACCGCGGCAGATCCGCTGCGGGGTCCCGACAGTGGTGCACGACTTTGCGCCCGTAGGATCGTTAGCTCGCATCTCCGCGCGCTTCGATCCAACGGCTCGCGCCGTCAATCAGATCCAGTAGATCTAGACCAGTTCGCAGTTCTGAGATCTGATCCAATGGCGCTTAATCCGTCCGCCTTAAGTAAGCCGCTCGCCCGTTCGATCTGCGGATCAGATCCAATGGCCGATCCAATCCCACGCGCGACCGTTAGATGTCGGGTGATCAGGACCGTCCCGCGCCAACTAACGAACCATCAGACGGCTCTGGTGACCCCGTCACTATTCATCTTCGTCCCCAGAAGGCTTCATCCGGACAGGAAGAATCCGTGGAAATTCACCATGTAATTCCTATCTGCCACTCCCCGCGCCAGGTCAGCTCGACTGTTGGTACCTTCCTGTTTGAGGCCGAGCCTAGCCGGCTGAGCCAGGTGGCCTGGATCACCCCAAATCTGGAAATTTTGGGAAGTGCCCGGGCCGAGCCAAACTCCAAACCCGAGCCCTGGCCTCCATACCTGAGCCCTCCTAGAGCCTATAAGTACCCCTGGGACTTCACAGTGAGTCCTTTTGCTCACTGTGAATCCCCAATTTCCCTGCGGAAGGCTGCTGGAGCTCCCCTTCCCTCGGTGATTTTCCCGGCAATTGCAGGACATAGGACCGCTGATAGAGGGTTCGTCTGGTGTTCAGACCCCCTGTGCACGTTCACTTAACCTCCAGGAAGCTCCAGAGCCTGTCGTTTCCCCTCGGCAAGCCCTGTGTCCTCGACTTCAGGTACAGCCTTTTCCCCATTGAAATTCCTTAAGCTCGATTTCGTTCCTGCCTTCTGAATGAGCTCTGGATGTCGTCTAAGCAGCCTTAGCCACCTAGGAAACCCCTGTGATTATCACCTGGGGCCAGGCTAGCTCAAGTCGATCGTATCGATCGACTGAGCTAGCCAGCGAGCCAATGGCTGAGTCCGAGTAAGGACCCAGCGATTGGCTGCGTCTCGTGTTAAGATAGGTTGGGGGTTCAACGCGTCTAGTCCCCCTGAGTGTGTAGGGATCAAAATCTCATCGAATCATGGTCCCTGTGAGGAGAATTTTGCCCTCACAAGCGACCTGAGACGTCTCGCCGAAGAACATCTCGGGTGAGTAAGACCCCATCGATCCAGAGGGATCCAGATGGGGGTTCTTGGTCCATTCGACGCGTCTCGACTCAAGGATCGTGTAGGGATTGATTTGAGCCCCTGCTGTCGCCGGAGCGCCGAGAATTTCAGCTTTGAAATTCAGCGGGCTCGGGACCCGTCGAGAGGTTGAACACGAAGTCACGGGTTTTGGGCCGGGCCGAGCCCCGACCCGAGCGGTTCCGATTTTGGGCCGCAGTTAATTAAATATATATTGGAATGTATTTTTAATAGTTATGATTTAATTTAATTGAAACATAAAGTTCTGATTTAAATAAAAATACATAATAAATTAATTAAATAACTTTAATTATACAGATCTAAATAATATGATCTAATATACCATTTGAATCAGAAAAATTCAGGGAATCTAAATATAAAATAAAATCCTAGATCCAATGGTTGGATTAAAAATTATTTGCCAAACCTTCTCTGTTTTAATTAAACCATATAAAATCATATAATTGTCCAATCTATAAGTTTAAGGGCTCTGATTGCTCCTTGTACCCTAAGGAATAATTCCAGACCCTTGAAATTAATTTTAGATAATTAATTTTCTTAATCACTCCCTAATCACCCTAATCAAGGATTAGTAAATTAAACCCTAATTAAGCCTCTAATTTGGATGGCGATAGTTCCTAATATCATATTAGATCTAGTATAACCTAAGTATAAGGTTGGATTGCCCTAAAGTGCCTTAATCTCACTAATCACCCTAAGTGGTTTAATTAAGTGATTAGTGCTAGTTAAGACCATTTAGGTCATCAAAACCTAAAGTAAAAGTATTTCCTGCTTTATTTAGTCATATGAAATGCTTTAAAATAGATTAGAACAAATTTGGACAACAAAACCCTAAAATCCCAATTTTAGCCTTAAGAGGGGCATTTTGGTCATTTTGGCCAAAATGTGATTTAGTGTTCTTTAGGGATTGAAAATTTCAGTAAGCCACTATAACATAGATTGGAAATGTTTCTCTAAAATCCTAGAACAATAATAATCACCAATCCATAAGGTCTCACTAATTCCTTAATTAAGATACTTAAATCTAAACATTTCCTTATAAAGATCATTGGACCTTAACTTAATTAAGTCTAATAATTGAAATGGTCAGTTACCTCATTATTAAGTTCAGTTAAGATAATATTAGAATTAAGTGTTAAAAGAAAAAAAGGAACTAGAAATGTCTAAGTAGAGTCTTATCTTAAGTTCTAAAGTGATCAAAACTCAGACCCTTAGATCTTAAGTAGCCTAAGAAGGTCAAAATGGGTTTAATATTAATCTTGTGCTTGAAATTGTCAATTCTTAACCTTAATAAGCTCCTTCTAGTTAAGTATGAAATTAAATCTAAAGAAAATCATAAATGGAAACTCTTAAGTCAAAACTTTAATTAAGAGTCTAAAGTGATCAAACTTCAGATCTTTGATCTTCAATTTGAATCAAACCACTTCCAATTAAAATTCTTTAATGATTGATTGTTTAATCTTTTGAAACCTTCCATGTGAGTATAGGGTTATTCAATCAATAAGATAATGAAATTATCTTGGAGATTGAATATAGATCTTAGATTCTCAAGTTCTTAATTGATTATTTTATCTTATAATTAATAGAATAGCCTTTCACTAAGATCTTAGTTCCTGAATCTTTCAACTTATAGGATTCTTTACCTTTAAAAAAAAAATTGGGTAATAAATGAGGAACCTAGATCCTATTTAGAATTTCACCTTGGATTTGGAATTTGAACTCAACATAGGGTTTAAGTTCTAAATTCTTAAATCTTGATTTATGTAATCAAGATTTGGGTAAGAGAGTAAAATATTCATAAAATTAGGTCATTGATTTGCTTATTTAAACCATATAGTCGTCACATGATTTTTGGATTAGAACTCGTTAAGTTCTAATTGTTGACTTTAAGGACGTAAATCTGAGATTCTACTCGATAGCTAGATATTGAAGATCCTAAGCTTATACTTTCTCAGAGTAGTTAGATTTGGTAATTAGACAACAATAGATATCGCATGAGTCTAGATTGAGT
The DNA here is from genome assembly GCA_016760335.1 of Gastrodia elata. NCBI lineage: Eukaryota > Viridiplantae > Streptophyta > Magnoliopsida > Asparagales > Orchidaceae > Gastrodia > Gastrodia elata. Next base: position 19,444,888 of record CM028671.1, on the reverse strand, counting down.
CTCTTGCTTACTTTGACTAGATTGTTTTGCATACCTTGGATTTTAAGCTTTAGCCCTTGAGCATAATAGGAAAACTTAGGATGATGTATTCTAAGCTAGTATTGAATTTACATATCATTCAGATTTGTTTTGTCACTATTAGTAGAATATGACCTAGTTTAGTCTGCCTCTTTAGTAGTAGTATTATATAAACTGGACTCAAACCTAGCATATTTGGATGGCTAGGGTGGGGATTGACTGATTGATTGATATTGGAGGCCATGGAGGGCCTATTGGCTGGTATGGCAGTACTAGAACTTAGGCATATTACTACTTTACATGTATTGTATTGTTTTAGTTTTCTAGTTTGTTTTGCCACATACTTCAGTGGCCTTAATTTTTAGTATTTGCTCGCTTTGCCACATGTCTCAGTGGCTTTACTTATCATATATTGCTTTGCTTTTTGCCACATGTCTCAGTGGCCTTTCTTTTCATCTTAATCTGCATATTATATGTGTACTTTTATGGCTTAGGTATATGTATGAATGGAATGTTTAGGATGCTAGAATTTTATTGAATTCAGTACTTGTGTTCTTTTATACTCAGCATGTTTTACTTTGATCATAATCATGTTAGGATCATGTTTATGCAGTAGTCGTAGTTATTTTGCTTTTAGCCTTACCTTGCTTATTTAATGTTTATATGTTGCATGCTATAAATAGATAGTTTATAGTATTCTAGTTCTTTCATGGCTTGTTGCACCCTTTACTGCTTGTATGTATAGTTAAATTTAAATGTGATATCCTTTAATATTCAGTTCACTTTAAATAGCCTAAAATGTACTTAAACAATTGTCTAACTGTAACCTTTTATTTTGTTGGCTGGGGCCCTGGCATTTGTGATACCGACAAATGTCAGATTCAGACGTGTTCGTGGGCAGTGTTGCTGAGGAGGAGCCAGTCTAGGAGGAGGACCTTCCAGCTGCTGTCTAACTAGTTTTGCCTTGTTCATTTCAGTGAGGACGAGAGTCTTTTATTTTTAGTTATTCATTTCAGTTGTAATAATTAAACTTTTTGGATGTACTTTACTTCTGCATTGTGCTAAGTTACTATATTTCCCTACTATGTATGTTTGTGGATGTTACTCTATTTTATATTGCTTCCGCTACTTTGATATTTATATTGATGAAAGTTATAGCACTTGGTGACAAGTCCTTGCCTTAAGGAAGGTTGGGTTCGCCTAACTTTACTTAAGTTGGGGATTTGCCACAGTTGGAGCACCGTACTTCCTTATTGTTAGTACGGGGGCCCCACAGTTGGTATCAGAGAACACCATAAGGTATCAGAATGGGATCTATGATTCCTTTCTACTTAATGGATTGTTCTTCTGAAATACACGCATCAATATAGAGACTTGTGCATCCTACTTTAAATGAGTTTAGCATTTTCTTCATCTATTCTAATATAATCGTTCCAGTGAAACTTCAGTTTCAATTAAGTACTGAAGAAATGTTTAATGCAGAGCTATGATTTCTTGAAACCTTAAAGTAGACACAAGATTTATTTGATACAAGGATATTATTCCGCACCCATACTCTACTGAATATATTAAAAGTTTAAAGATTGCACATCAGTGGTAGTTTGAAGATAGCTTTAGATGGAGGACAAGATATTAATTACAAGTTGAGCACTCCACAATCAACCATAAGTATTCGACTGATGTTATATTAGCCATACCGTAGCGACTTTGCAAATTCATTAAAAAGCTAAATGACATATTAAGATCGTTAGGGACAGAAGCATCTAGGTTATTATTAATAAAACAAAAATTTACACCCCTACGACTAGTGTCTAATACTTCAAGTACATTGCTTTTAAAAACATCATTTATACTCCTTTTAATACAGCAGTAAAATAAAGCAGTAAGTTGTGTAAGGAAGGTTCTAATTATCTAAATGCATTACATATGAATGAAATCAGGTGCTGCCATAATCTATTTTGGATTTAAGTATCCTTTAAATTCCTCTAACTCCTCCACAACCTTTATTTATGAACCTATTAAGGGACATCTGAACTAATAGTACAATACATAAATTCAACAAACGCTCTGTTGGAAAACGGTACAGTATTACTCTTAGGACACCCTACAACAATATAACAATCTGTTATTTTATAACTTTCATATATTTTTGTCGTTCTTAGATCAAGGTACGACAACTGGAATGGGGGTGAATCTAAGACAAACAATTGATGTTGAAATGTTTTCCACAGTAACTATTGATAATTTAGTTGTACAGCAGTTGCTGAAATACTATCGATAATTATCAATTTGGGCTATCTGGCTACAGCAATAAGATTTCCTTGGAGTTCAAAAAGGGTTCAAATTTCAAATTTTGATTATCTATAAACCCAACTACAGGTTAAGATTTTACTTAATACCTACCTTAATGTATATCCTTTATCAATTACTAATGATATTCAGCAATTTTAACTTATTTAAGTATATTAAAATCATACAAGAATGTGTAAGACTTCCTTACTAGAGTACTTGGTGATTAAATGCTATTAGTGCTAAACATATAAAGTACTAATATACTCTAATTGAAAGGTGATTTGATTAGATCTATTATGAATCCGTTATGTCCTAAAGTAGAATGTAATAGAATTCAGCCAAGAAGATTTCAGACATGAAATTATAACGATTCATTATGACAAAGATTTTGATCAAATAGTTAATTAGATAATTTAGCATCAATAAGCCTAAGCATTTCAAGTTTTGGCTTCTATACATATCCATATTGTATTGTATTTGATGATATTGTATTTGATACACTTAAACATGAAGAAAGCATATCCTCATTTATTCCACTAAGTAAGTGATTCTATATCTAGTAAATGTCTTTAAATTTTAGATTGATGTCGGGACGACATCTCTTTTAAGTTGGAAAGAATGTAAATACCAAAAATTCTTTTCAAAATATTTTATTAATATTTAAATAATTTAGATCTCAGATTGAAAATCTGATTTTGCCATTGCGTTCACCACCCCCAAATTAGCTAGGAGTGAAGTTTTGAATGCATTTGAAAGACGTAAATTTTTGACAAATATTTTAATATTATTTTAAATACCTGAAATTTTGAATAAATAATTACTCGTCGGATCAAAAATCTTATCGTGCCGTTGCGTTCCTCATCCCTCAATTAGCTAGGGGAGAATATTTCGGTGATTTTTGAAAATCATTTAAAAATAAAGTAAAAATTTGGAATCATTAATTAAATAAACATATATATATATATATATATACAAATATATATTCTACCTTATCTCCATCGGCTGCCCTAAATCCCTATCTCCTTCACGCGACCGGCACCTTCCTACGCCTCCTCCCATACGCACGAAGGACTCCAGCTGTCCAT